>JAODKL010000118.1:4709046-4726540 GCA_026780765.1 Petrocephalus schoutedeni | reverse complement strand
GATTCCACCGACTCCAAAATTAGGAGTCGGGAGTCGGAGTCGACTCCAAAAAAACCGGAACCGAACACCCCTACTGAGGCCGTTACCATTCGTCAGCTGCGTTTAAAAGACTCCAGGGTAACACCAATGGGTGTGGCTGTCGCAAAGCTTCTCAATCTGCCTCGGATCGAATTAGCAGCAGCACCAGCAAAACGCCGCTTGCATGAAAGGGCAAAATGGCGAAACCAGCCGGCACTTAGGTGATGCTCGTCTGTACAAACGGCGGCCAGTCCCACCTCTGTGACCCATGGACATTTGCTGAAGTAAAGAGGAATGGATCGGGTCCAAGTTAAAGACAAACAACAGAACAGGGAGGTCACTGTGAGCCACATAAACTCCAGATGAACGCTTGGGAGATAACTGCAATGGGGTATGTCTGCTGTCCTATTCTCAGCACCTCTGGAAACAGGTTTATGTTTAAATTTGATTCAAACAAAAAAAAAGAGTCACATTTTAAATGGTCTCAGATTATTGGTGCTGAGTTTGGGCTGAATAAAAGCATATTTGGCACTTAGATGAAATATTTGAGTACTCAAAAGTGGCTGAGAGGCCCCAGACTGCAGAGGGTTAAAAGACAGCAACCAATTAACATGGTGGGGAATGAAGGGGTTCTCATTTTCTAACACTTTTTACCTTAGAAAAAACATTAAAAATTCTTTTTGCGGGTCTAGCACCGAAGGCCAGGAAGGCTGCCGTGATTGGCCGACGCAACACGGTGTCACGCCACACGCAGGGAGCCGGTGGTGGCTGGTGCAGGTGGCTGCCGAGGCCGTTCCGTGCTCCTTCCTGTCTGGGTGTCACTCTCACCTGTTGTATTGGGACACGGGCCCCAGATAATTCCTTTCCATCCCCTGGCTCACTAGCCCGGGGGGACCCCTTCTCTGTTTATTTTGTTGCATCCTGCCTTTCCATGTCCGCAGTTTATGATCTTTGTTTACACAGACAGACACGTTTCAGAGTCCTATAATAAAAAAAAAAGAAACAAAGGGTCGACAGAGAGGAACAGTCTCTCAGAAAGAAATTCAGTGACACTGCGCAAGATAAAATAGTTTGTCCCCTTTAAGGAAATGGCATTATCCTGCATTTTCTGGATGTGAGCATTTTACTGAGGGAAGATGAGGGGAAAATGCATTTTTCTTTCATTCTCCTGTAATGAACATCATCTTTAATTTTCTGAAGGACAAAAAAAAACTGAAGTACAGGTTCCCGTAACCCTGGGATAATATAAGGTTATCAGGCACAATTCCCTATTTAAGGGTGGCACTGAATGATGCCATGGTCACCCAAAATTCCTGAGAGAATGGTGCAAGGCTGAATTGTCCCACTTAAGGACATTTTTTTCCCAATTAAAACCACTACAATAAAACTCATACTGTAGGAAAAAAGAAAGTGGTAATATTGAAATAACCAGATGTCACAATTTGAAATTCAGGTGCCCTCTGCAATAAACGTTACAATTGCGAAGATTTAGCTAAGTGCACAACACACAAAAGAAGTTACCTGCTGCACCCGCTGATTAAAGTTACTGAGATTCATGTAGCAATGCAATTATCCTAAAAGAATGGAGCTGTCATAGAATGACAGAGGAAACAAGGCACACCAAGGGGGCACGAGTATCTCCTCCCAAGGTCCGCGTATCCGAGGCCGGCCTGTGCCACTTCTTTGGAGCCCTCTTCTCTGGGTAGGACACACTGACAAACACTTTCGGAAAAATGGCGGTGGTGGTGGGTGGGGTGGGCAGTAATTACCATAAAAGCTGAAAATTACACGTATAAATTGTCCAACGTTCAGTACGAAGCCTGTCACTGAAGTGGGTTAGGGAGAAATTGCATGTTGCCAGTAAGAGGTGGCTGGAGTGGAAATGAGTGCAGGAGAATGGCTGTCTTTTGTATGGAAAACCTACAGAAATAGACGGTCACTCTGCCGTGGATTCAGCATAACTGATTCGTTATTAATATTATTATCGATAATGATAATAATAATAATTAATAATAATTAATAATGATGTCCATAATAATAATAACAACAATAATAATATTTGAAGTTTTTCAGCGAGGGTGAAGCTGCAGTCACAGCGGAGACAGCAGAATCTCTGTTGCCGTTTGTAGGCCAATATTGAAATTGTTCATTCAAATAAAATTCCCCGGGGGGACAAGGGGGGGGTAGCTAACCCAAATTCTGGCTTGCCTTCTCTGAGCAACACAACAAGCCAAAATAACAGGGTGTAGTGCGCAGGCTGCACTGGGCCGCTGAAACCCTCCTTTGGAATTCATTTGATTTTTCAAGCATCAGAGTCACAAAAAAAGTCACAATGCTGGCCACAGGGTTGTCTTCACATCTAAAAAATAAAACCAGCACTTGTCACACTGTTTGTTTTATAATGAAAGATGCATTTCAGAAATTTTCAGAACATTTTCAGAAATGTTCCGAATAGATATCATATATTATTGACATTAGGAACAATTTCCTAACATGCTAAGAGATAAATAAACAATACAAATAAACAATAAACAAAACAAAAAAATATATAAAAATTGGCATCAGTCATGGCTACACATAGACCTGATACTTTAGCAGTTTCTCATAAAATATGTAACAAAAGTTTTCTTTACCCTTATTTCTAAATATATATATATAGTATACATACAAATATTTATAGCTAGAGTCTTTGATATTACAGGGCAATATTGAGAAATAAAATTATTAAGATATAAAAGACATAAAGATGTGAAATACTGCTGAAATTAGAGCATCAGTAGCATCACTGTTCAATCATAAAACCGAATGAACAACAAAATGAAACTGGAATCATTTGGACCCATAGCTGTACTGAGTCCACGCGTCCCCACTGTGGCAGAACATGAAGACCTCGGCTGGCAGCGGAGGTGATTATAAGTGATTTATGACTGATTTATAGGTCTGCTATCCCAGGAAGAAACATACCCTTGATTGACCGCTCCTGATACAAAGTTAACCTCGAGGTCAGCTGGGTGCGATTAAATCAGATAACCAGAGTTTGATGTAGTAGATGGGATAAAAATAAAGGGTAATGCCATCAATCTATACGACACGAGTTTGTGTTTTATTTTAACGCAAGTGCACCTTTGATAAGAAAGTAGTTCTCCAGAAAGGTCATATTTAAGGTCACGTTTTAATGCAATGAGATCCTGCCTGTTAGAACTGATTCAGGGAACTGAGGAGCCAATGGCCACAATTGTAATTGGTGCATTATATGAATGTGTGTGATCTTATAGTCTCCATTCTGCATCAGGAGCTGCTGTGGGTGGCTGGGTCTGTGTCGCTGAGTGTGTGCGTGTTTGTATTCTTCTATCCTTTCATGATCGTAACCCAGTGTTTCCCAACCAATTCCTCAGGGAATCCTGGACACTCCATGTTTTTGCTTCCTCTCAGCTCCAAGCAAACTTATACCAGGTATTTGGTGTTCCTGATTGGTTGGGAGCTGGGAGGGAGCAAAAACGTGGACTGTGCATGGCTCCCCAAGGACTGGGTTGGGAAACGCTGTCCTAACCTAATAACTACTGAAAAATTGACTTGCATGGCTGTCCCAATGAAGTAAACTCTTTTCAAATCTGTTAGGAAACTTATTCACTCTCCCCTCCATCCATCCATCCATCCATCCATCCATGGATGCATTTCCCATAACCCATTATCCAGTGCAGGACTGAACTGTCTTTTCATTTTCAAATTTATGCATGCATTCCGTGTTTATGTGTGCGGTCATGCGTGCATGCGTATACCTAGATGTCCTTTTATTTATATGAAAGATTTAATATGACTCGACATATAACGTCTCAGCAGAGTGTCTTCACTGCTTTTTTTACTCCATTCCTATTTTTCTGCATATGTTTGTCAGCGCAATGAAACTGGCAGAATCACCAGACTATGATAAGCATTAATCCATCAAACTGCAGATGAACAGCCAGTAAGTCTGCTTAATTCATTTTCACCTTCCACTTTGAAAATTGTTGGCTCGGGCCATTTTAACATATTCATAAATCTTCCTAGATAGGCTGAGTGCCACTGCGAGCAGACAGAGAGAAAAGAAAACATTGAAAGACTTTTGTTTTCCAGTCAATGCCAGGTGGCAAGACCTCATTGGATGAAGGCTGTGACCAATGAACGTGCCCGCCGCTATCTCCCTGGGTGAGAGATGGACTTGTGAAAAACACAAGACAATGGAAATTTAAAACTAATTATGGGCTAAGCCTTCAGTTATTGGCCTATTATTACTGAGGCATTTCAATTAACCACTATGATGCTTGTCATACACACGGCGTAAAAATGGTCAATGTTAAAATGCCAAAATGGCCATTTCAATTACTTTTCAAAAAAAGAATGATTCAAATTAATAAAATGGGAATGCAGAATTGTACATGAGCAAATAATCATTAAGAGGAAACGGGAAAGAAGTAATATAATTAAACGTAGCGATTAGCTAATCACTCCAATTTGCACAGCTGGAGAAGCGGGCGGAACAGCAGGTACTGTAAAGCCCAGGTTACAGGCAGAATGGCTGCACAAAATCAATCCAGCACAAGTCTGCTCTAAAATGAGAATAGCTCTGAAATGTAACTGTATTTTCATTTAACAAAGCACAAGGTTTAGTACACTTCCTACAATATTTCTGATGACTAAAATATCAAAGGGAACTGCAAAGTTTAAGAACTACATGATTAAATGTCCTAAATTGTGGTTGTTTGTATATTTTAACTTTGGTGCTGCAGTTTCAAGCAAACAGATTTTGTATTCAGGTGAGAAGAGGAAGGGTGCCCTGGTGAATTGTGAGCAGGAGTTGTTAGTAGTAATGTCCAAAAGTGCAATGTGTCTCTTGCCAGATGCTCTGTGACTTCCAGTTAGGCTTTCATGCATACACAAGCCACAAATTTCATGCCCCCCCTAAGCCTGCGGTATCGCTACACATAAACAATGCTGAAGGCATTCTCTCCTGGAGGCCTTGAGCTCATGAGATGCACTTTGGCTCGGACCTCCGACTGAAAGTGTGTTTCTCCAAGGTATCGACTCGGGGAGGAAAAGAAACATCGACCCCCTTAAGTTCCATCAGAGAAAGTGTCTACCATGATTCCAATCGATGTAAATCTCAGCGCAAGACGTCAAGCTTGTCCGAACTCTGCCCTCATAGCTATGCGCGCCAGCTTTACTTTTTATACCCACTGGATCACAAAAGTGACTAAATATTGTATAAAAAAAAGACTGTCGTGTTTTAAATTATTACACTCTAAAAAATGATGTTAATTAATGTGTTAATTGACTTTTTGAGGTATCACTACATCAGCATATTTTGCGTCACATTCCCTTAAATATGTGTTAAAATGAAAAAGAAAAAGTGAACAGATTACTTGAGGGGGCACAATTGACATGGTCACTATTTAAGTACAAATCATGAACGTAGCAACTGCATGATATACTGTACATCAACCTGTATGACAGATTAATAATGAATGAACATGGCATCAGTACCTAAATAATGCTTGTCTGGTTAGATAATACATTAAATAGGAGTTTACTACTGAATTATTTGTGTCCCCTCTTTTGATTGTTTGTGTCAACAGGAATCAGATGAATCTGCAATGAATTTCCGATTGACTTTCTGTAACTGTTTTGTCAGAAGCATTAATGGTTAATACACAACACAGTGGTTAGCACTGGTGCCTCACACCTGTAGGAGAAGGGTTTGCATTCTTTAAGGTACTCTGGCTTTCCCCCCACAGTCCAAAAACATGCTGAGGTTAATGGGTTGAATTGAGGTTAAATTGCCCATAGGCGTGCCTGTGTGAGGGCGCCCTGCGACAGGTTGGCATCTGTAGAGGTTACATAAAATGGATGGATGGATGGATAACATTGTCAGTGAAATGCAGATATCAAAAGTGAATCTCATAAGCTAGCTGATATTAGCTAGCTACATAGCTAATGGGTTAGCGATAACTAGTGATAACTAGGTGATTTTAAAAAACACAATGTGTCATATATCCGTAGTTACAACAGACTTTTGTTTTAAAAAGACAACACACTGCCTGTATTCAATGGATTTATACACTGTTTTTAGTAAAACTGACACAAATTGTGTTATCCTTAACTATACACACAGATGCGTTAAAAAATAACGCATTTTGTGTTGTTTTTAACAGATCTGTTTTTAGAATATTACAGTATCTAAAAACAGCAGGGAAGCATCTAATGGGGTAGTTCAAAGTGTCATTCTCGCGTGCTGCTCTATCCCAGGGCGTGTCAGATAAAATGTTCCAGTGAGTCAGGCTACAGCCCGAATACTACATTTCCAACACATTTAGTGATTTTATGTGTGAGTAAAGTAGTGGCCAGGTACTGTAGGTATTCACTGTTTCAAATTACAGATAAATTGTGCTTTTATTTATATTATGAAATGTACACACCAAGACATCTGCAGATTTATTTAAAAAAAAAAAAAAAAGATTTTTATTGCTTGAAAAATCTAACAGTTTCTCATATATCATGCTCATTGCAGTTAATAGACTATAAGTAAATAAGGTAAACTAGACAAATGGACACATTTTTTAGGTGCAGGTCAACAATCAGACGTGTCCAAGTTTGGTAACCTTGGCAACAAGCTTGTGATTCGTTCCTTGTGGAGACAGGAGTTTCATTTATGGCGGGGAGTATATCTTCCCCTGGCCTGACCCCCATCGGCTGTGCCAAGTTGTGCCTGTATCACCAGCCATCCCTCCTATAACTTGTTCTTAGACCCCTGCTGAGCCAGGCACTGGTCTCCTACAGTGCCCTCATGAGAGATAACACAATATTGGGATTCGGTCTCCTCCGGCAGCACTGTGCTGGTAATGACCAGGCCTTTTCCACACCTCTCCTCTCAGCCAACTTGAGCCGACAGACCCTCCTTAACCGTCTCTGCTTGGCAAGACAAATGGTGGGCGCTGCGCGTTTTTACGAAATGTGCTACGATGTTGCGGACCATCTAAATGCTGATTTGTTCATTATGACTGGGATGGAATGGAATTGAATGGAAGGGAATTTTCATCTCAAGCAGCTTCTAATAAGAACCTGACCTATTTATTTGGCTGGGGGTTTTACCAAGACAATTCTGCATTTGCCCAAGTGTGCAGTAGGACGGTGCCACCTGGGACCTGAATACACAGAATTACTAACATCCTTCACACGTCCCCTGGCGCTTTTTAATGTTCATAATAAAACTCTTAGCTAGCAGTTATTGTTAACAACAATAACAATTACAAACATTGACATATGCATAATTTCCTCTTAATTAATTAATAGCCAATTAATTATAACCATGCCTCAGTCCTTCCTTTTACTGGTAGCTTACATTACTGCACATGATTAATACAGCTCTGTAAACTGGGGTTAACAGCAGGATGGTATAAATCTCATGTTCACGTGAGGATGATGAACAAATGTAGGTCAACTGTCTGGTAAACATAAATACATCTCTCCCAGGAAACCCTGGGCATGAGGTAGGGGACAATCTAGACGGCATGTCAGTCCACTGTGGGGCACACGTACACATAATACAGCCGTGTTCCCTATTCGGTCCTCTGGGACCCATAGACAGTCCACGTCCTACCAGGAGCTGGGAGGGAGCAAAAATGTGGACCGGCTATGGATCCCCGTGGCCTGGATTAAGAATACACTTCAATACAGGCAATGCAGACACAGCAATTCACTTAAGAGTACCAGAGTACCGACAGGAAGCCCACAGGAACACAGGGGGAACATGCAAACCCCACGCTGAGTCAGCAATCAGACCCACATCGCTGGAGGCACCAGGACACACTGCCTCCCTCTGCGCGACTGGACCTCCCCGCATGCAAACACAAAGACACAAATTCATCTTTGCCTTTCCACTCTCAGGCGGGTTTCATGTCAACAAAATAAGGCATACAGCCCAGAGCACGCCCCAAACTGCCACACAGGTCAGTCACGGGCTGCAAAAAAGCCTCGCTGCAAGCTACTCCCCTCCAGAATATCAATCTGACCACCATTTTTTTTTCTTTCATCATTTTCCACATGGGAGACCAACACGTTTTCCCATTAGGTAGGTGAGGACTCTGCAGCCGTTTGTGGCTGTTTCTCTAATGCTAATGGTCTAAGACTTTCTATAATTGGACAAATGGCATGAATGCAGTAGAATATCCTGAACACTGTCAGCCAGCCAGCTGCCCGTAATAATGCTAAGGTTTGATATTAGCTTGCCCGCTCCCTAAATGTGATCCTCTAGCATTCAAAAAATAAAACAATCGGGAAAACAAAAAAACATCCCCATCCATTACAATCTGCACAATCTCACTCATTGATGTTTACTGTAATAAGCTCTAATGTTCATCCTTCATTCAGCCAAAATGACCTTTCCTAAATCCTTAGCGGATAAATATGAACGTGTCAGCTGATCAGCGCTAATGGATGGGCTAGCTATCTTCATGCTTCATTCATTCAGCATTCTCTCTGGTTATTCCATTATCATCTGGGTTTAGTTTCAGTTCCTTTTGTGTCTCCCCTTATCCTGCACGGCGCAGCAGCCCGAGGAGCATCGCCGTCCAAGAACAAATGCGGTGCTGTTCTCAAACCCAAAGCACCGCGAAAATGTCTCACTGCAGGGCCTGCTCGCCCACCCCTCTCGCCGCCCACACCGTGCCTTGAACCAGACGGGAAGGGGGAATGTGTTCCTCGATGGTCCGGACCTCTTCGGGATATGAAATGAGGTTGTGTCCTGACACCAGGAAACCGAAACGGATGACTCGGGTTCGACGGACAGCGTAAATAAATGCCATCGATTTTGTGCAGAACATAGAAGGACCAAAGCATGCGTGACCACAAAGACGCTCCACAAATCTACCTCAGCACATTATAATTTAGCAATATCACGACCACTCTACAACCAACCCAAAGCATGCTGTGCGAATCACTGGCATACACAGCTTCCGCGGACTTGCCGGTTAACTAACAAGCTGACATCAGATACGCCTGTTTGAGTGTAGGTTCTGATCCTGATGGTTTGTGGTACAAATGGCAGGGCAAATTAACACAGATTCTCATGCTTTGTCAGGGAATAGGAGGCAAAGGGACAACAACCAAGTACAACTCAAATGAACTAATCGTTTGGTAGCATTACACTTAGCCTTCTTGTTTTGTCTCTTTAGAATGTAGGTAACAGCGACTGGTTTCAAGTGGGAGGAGGGATTCCAAGCCACCTGCTCTCCCAAAAACCCACACCTGCTATTCTCAAAACGCCCACCTGGCGTCCCCAAACCCCCGGCTCCCGGCCACCCCTGCCCCATCAGCTAATCCCCGGCTAAGCTGGACGGCATCTCCCCTGCCTCTGTCCAGCCCCTTACCTTGCAGGTGCAGCTTGCTCTCGGGGCTCTGCAGGAGGACTGAGCTGACGGAGTCCAGGTTGTCATAGCTGCTGCATCCCAGCGGGCCCGTCCGCGTCTCCGTCACCTGAAAGGCAGCCGCAGCAGGGCTCAGCCGAGCGAGCGCTGGGGGACAGGTGTCCTATGCGCTGCATTAAAACAGCTCCCCGGACCACTTCACACAGCCCCCAGAGCTCTAAGGGTATCGCCAAGTGTACACAGATTTAATAGGGGGGGACGGGGGGGGGTGTTCAAATCCAAGTCAGCAGAAGGTATCTGGTTCATATCCCAGGGTCAGCAGAGTGATTTCACCGTTGGGCGCCCAACTTGTTCAAGACACTGGCTGACTCTGATTTCTCAACTGCACATCACTTTGGACAGAAGCATCTGGCAAACAGGTATTACGCAGATGTGAGGCTAGTAGCACATGCCAAACATTCATGCTGTCAAGGAGTCAACTAGGCGTAAGTGCAGCTAGGCTGAGTTTCCATTGAATACTCGGGTATAAGTGTAAGTAGCATTGGAGCAGGAGTAATGCAATAAGAGCACAGCTACACAACAACAACTACACAGTAACTTCTAACAAAGCAAGAGCTTAAAGCAAAACTCTTGAAAGAGCTGAAGTGCAGTATTAGAACATTGGTAAAGAGACATCTATTTCCAGCTATTGAACGAGTTCTACACATGCTTTAGCCCTCAGCATCTTCTTTGTAACTGCCTTGTTTATTCAACTCAATTCACTATTATAAAAACTAGAAAGAGAGAAAGAAGAAATAAATTTAAATTTTTATGTCATTATGCTAAAAATGTCCACCGTGCTGAATTTGCTGGTACCGTGTTTATCTTTTTGAGAGAATTTCAAACCACTCCGGGGTCTATGGCTTAACTGTTCTGGAAAAAATACTAAAGTGAAATGTAGTTGTATTCTTTATATTTAAGTTTTAAGTTATCTTTAAGTTTTTTAAATGTTTTTTTTTTCATGTAACTGAAGCAAAAGTGTGCACAAACAAAGGCAAGGCCATGAACGGCCTTTTGGACAAACCATGAAAGATAAATCATTGTCCCAGGAATATTGCCATATTACAGACTTGAGGACAGCAGCACTTGTGGTTGGTAAGGAAGGAAGAAACTTGGACTCAGTGGGCGGAGTTACAGCATGCTGCCAATCACTGCCTCATTTGATCCTTTCTCATTGGTTGCATTATTGGCAGCCATTGGGTTAAACTGTGCGGCGATTGACAGCGGGTCATAAATCCCACACACAGAGGCCTGGGGCCTCACACAAGGCCAGTAAATGGAGTGAATTTGTAAAGGGTGGCTGACAGGAAGCGCTCTGTCTGTGCCGTACAGCCAGGGAACACTGTGGATCCCGGCGCGTGCCTTATCCCCCACCCCCCCCGGCGGCTCGCAGCAGCTAGAATTCAGATCAGCTGAAGTCCTCTCCTCTGTTTTTTATTTCCTTCACGTGTCATGGAAAAACAGAGGGAGGAAGCTTAGTTATGGGCACAAGGCACTTTTGTCAAGACAAGAGGAAGCTCGTTCAATCCGAGCGAATGTGTGGCGATAAAGCTCGGGCAAATCCTGACACTGGTACATTGTGCACCTTCACATTTATATTATCTTTATATTAGATATATTTACACACACACACACATGCACATATATAGACACACACACTACTATTTACATTTATTTACACACACAACTTTCTATGGGAAAACCCCTAATCTCAGTCACAACACCCTTAACCCCAACCCAGCCCTAACCTTAACCATAAGTAACCAACCGAAATTCAAGTCTTTTGGCATTTTTAGTTTTTTGATTGCGTTCATAGATTTTAATTTGTATTTTATATGTATGTATATATATATATATATATATATATATATATAACACCATTAGGAGTATGTATTTTGTAAATCAGTTTTAATGTTTAGATTTACTGGGGGACTAGGGTGCTATTCCATTTTCACTGTTCAGAGACCTTAAACTTATACTTGGGGGGGGGGGGGTGTTTAAAAAAACAGTGCCCCCCACCACATCCCTTTAAGTCTACACACATGCATGATGCAAATGCTCTGAAATCAGGGAAGTTCACTGTAAATAAACAAGCGGGAAATCTGTAATTGTGTAATGGTGTATGGTGTATTTTGGCTATTTACTGTATGGAGTTTTTTTAGAATCTTGATGAATGGCTATTGCCCTACTGCGGTCCTGCTTGGACTTCAGGATAGTGATTCTTCAGGGCAGAGTGAAGGAACGACTCCTTTTCAGGTAATCAGCAGATACTTTTGCTTACGGGGCAACTTTTATGAATTGTGACAAGTGCAGGTCTGTTTGCGTGGTTGAGCTGCTGAGGCTGGCTGTCAACACAGGGCTCCTCCTGAACCAGCTCAGGTCCTGACACTGCTGCATGTCGTCAAAAAATCTGCCCAGTTTTGACGAGCACGAGGTGGCCCCCTGAGACGAACCAAACAGCGGCCTGACATGCCAGGCGCCGGGAAGTCGCCCACATTCCGAGTTTGGATGAACAATCATACTTCGGAGTGGGCAAATGCTCTGAGACGATGCCCGGACAAAAAATAATAAAATCACAGAAATTATTTTGAATTGAATCGTGAGGTAAACAGCCCAGCCTCACCAGGATGGACTATAAACAGCAAGATGCTTAGCGGATCGGATTATTAAAATAGAAAGGAACAAAAAAGCACAAAGGGAGATTGAATCTCAGCAACATGCCGTGGAATTAGAGGATTTTGATTATTTAAGAAGCACAGAAACTCCCAAATCCCTTCTGATTCACTGCTTATTCTTTCCTGGAAGAGCTATGCCAAAGCATCTCCAGAAACTCCCTCGCATAGTTTCAGAGGGATCAGGCTCAATTCTCGTGCAAAGCCAGGGTTCAATCGTTCACCCCGGTTTCGATAGAAATCCAGTCTTAAGAAAAAAAAAAAAAAAAAGTATGCCACATTTTCAAGGATTTCAGATTCTGCTTTCTCAGGAGAGAAAATTATTAATTAATAAGCTACAAATAATCTGAATTTAAATCATACAATTACTGGTGTTCTTTTTTAAAATATTCGAGTCAATGAGGCCACGCCCCTTCTGCCCTTACCACTGTACCTATTGGTTGAATCATACCTAAGTGCAATGAATTTAAGAGATCCTGCCCCGCTGAAGAGGTACAGTACATGCGAGAGCATACAACTGTCATCAGTTGGTTCTGTCTGTCAAAAGAAATAGTCTTTTAATACATAAAATCCTAAAACTTGCATGTTTTCCCAACCGCAAAGGCACATTGACCTGAGAGCCTCTTGTTGAAGTCTCCACGTGACTTGACTGCAGACAGACTGCAGCTCCAATCACTGAGTTATTCTCCCCGTGCCCTGTTGTGCTTTTAGTCAACTTGCTCTTAAATAATGCACTTGATGGTTATAAGGTATGCTTGGCTGGCTGACTGATACTGCCAAAGTGCTGCTTTTGGTGACTCCGATAACAGGCTCTAGAACCAGGGGACTGTGCGGAATTTTTTGCTGTCCCTGAAGTTACATACAACGGGCTCGTGACCAGAAGGCTGCCAGTTTCATTCCCAGAAAGGAGCCTTGTTGTTGTACAGTTGGGAAAAGGCTCTTACTGTAATCCAAATTGCTGCCGTAAAGTATCCAGCCATAAAATGTGTAAGTTGCTTTGAATGTAAGTGTTGGATAAGCAGAGAAATCATAATACTCAAACAAGCCCCCAGCATGCACTTACATGAGTCAGTAAAATATTTCCAGGACCCTCTGTCACTGATGTTCAGCCTTTTTTGCCAGAGTAGCTGAAGGCTACCTTATTAAGCTCTTCCGCCAGTCCGATTTCCCTAAGCCTCTAAGCAAACTTTCATGTGATTGACAGAAGCTTCCTCTTCTGTCTGCCTACGGGCCCCCACAGCTAGGCCATCGCTTTTGGCTTTGCCTAGCTGGTGCTCTGCAGACCCCCAACCCGCCCCGTGCCCCCAGGATGCTGATCGATAGCAGTTCGTTAGCGAAGCATTTTGCTCTACGCGCACCTTGATCAATAATGAATCTCCAGCTTGCACTTAGTTCCAGAAGCAGCAGAAGTTTGAATTAAAAAAGAAGGACTGCTCAGCGAGATCCAGTAAATAGTAGGGGCGTATCTGAGCGTACATGAGTGCATAAGTGTGTGTTTGGATGTATGAGGGCGTACTTATCTGAAAGGGGTCTCAAAAGCCAATCAAACTCATCGGATAATTGGGCTCGATTCTGCTGAAATCATTTTTGCTCCCTACAGGCATTTTTTTTTTTGCTGATTTGCTCCTTAATTCATTGACATGCATTTTTTTGTGGCTGTTGATTAACAATTGCCCTCGTCGGCACACATATGACATCTAGTGATGACTTCCATCCAGTCATTAAGTTCACTTTGTGAGCCATTGTGTGTCACTTCTTTGAAAGCTATCATAGTAAGACATCCTTTACTACAGGCTTGGCAGAAAGCTTTCATTTCTGTGCTAAGATGTGCAGATCCTAATAGCAGTCATTTTGAGGAGCTTCTGGAGGATTGCCTTCCTTGTCTGTGGAAGAAATGGCAGCTATCTTTGATATCTTAGACCGTATGATCTCATGTACCTGATACGGCTAAAAGGAGTTTTTGATGTCATCCTTCAGATAGCATTTTGTTGATCCTTCATCATATCCTACCATTTTCATTACATACTGTAAATTTTCTTCTACACCATTGCCTATAACTAGAGCTTAATAAGGTTGTCTAAATTGCAATATTTTGAATGTTCTATTGCCTCCAAAGAAAGCCCAGATGTGCTAGTCAGCTGGCCTACCACCAGGCGCTGGCTAAATATTCCCGTATTATCCAATTATCTAAAAATAAATCCTTGATCATTTCATCATTTCATCATGTTCCATTACCTCCAAAGGAAGCCTAGATCTTTCATTACGTTGTTACCACTAAATGCGGCCCAAACATTCAGGGAGCTCCTAAATAACTCCACGGTATTTCACAGTTCATAAATATAATCCTAGATGTTTTGCTGCCCCCTCCATATAAATATGAGATGCTTTGTGTCTGTCAAGCGCATTGTCAAGTGTACAGCGTGCATTTTGTTATACTCCACTAGTTCCAAATACAGTATTATCCCAAGCATGCGGCTTCCCTCCACCTTTATGCATGCATTGTTGCATTGTCGCATTGCCGCAGGCAACCTTTGTGCTCCAGCCCCTGTGCTTTGAGACTCCCTCCGCCACGCCAATTCACCACAATGAATAAATGGCCCGTCCACCTACCCGGGCTTAATCGGCAGATGGACTGCGTGGGACCAAGCACTTCTGTCACAAGCCTCTTTCACATTTTCAACTTTGCCTGCAGTTTCTCCTCCGTCAGCTTTGGTTGGGTGCGGACGATCTGGGACGTGAACCCGCCGTCGTTCATTTTTCACCGGGTGTGCGATATTTCCCGTTTCCATTTCTACCCCCTATTTTTCTTCCCACTTCTTCAAAATTAAGATTTCCCATATGCACAAGGCATTCATCTGGTAGCCTGCCGGGAACGGAACCAACATTCTGGGGTCTGGGCGCCCGACAAATCCGTCACTGCTGTCTGGAAGCGGCGTGCAGTCCAGCCGCTCAAACACGGACTGGCCGCCTCCAGCCGTCAGGTGGCTGCTCGCTCGGCGTGGACTCGGTGTCCTGGAGACCGTCTGCAGTCATAGATCACGCGAGGCGCATCGCCTAGCCACATGCCGCTAGAGCGTCTGGCCGGAGCTAAGCAGAGAACATCCACGGCCATGTGACCGACATCGGCTTCATCTGTGCCATCTCGATTTTTCTTTTCCCCTAGAGAGAAGCTGCTGGTGTTCTGCAGGGGACCGTACTGGAGCAGATTCTGTAAATATTCAGTGCTAGAAGCAAATAAATTTGGATTAAGAGCACTTAATATTGGAAAATACTGTATACTCATATTTATATAGAAAAACTAAACTAATATACTGTTATAAACTGAGGATGATGTTATGGCTTTGGTTTGCAGGTTTTGGCAGTCGCATTCAGAAATGACGTATTTGAGTGGAATAAAGCACAGCCTCCAGCTGTCTTGGAAAGGAAGAGCTAGGTGCCTGGGATTATCCTCATTGATCTGCTCCACCTGTCCCTTGCTCTCAGCAATCTGTAAATATTGTCATGTTCCGTTCTGTCTCATCCTCAGAAACCCAGTCCACAGACCCAGAACCGACACTAGTTAATCTGATCCCCTCCCACCCCTGCAGTGTCTGACCTCAGTCGGATTTGTTTTCCCTGCCTTTCCAAGCCCAGATTTGTGATTTTAGTGTTAATGTCTGTTGGACTTTCGTTGTCGGCTCTATCCCTACCCAACTATTCCAAAAAAAAGAGAAAAAACTCATTTAATCAGCCCCTTTATAGCTGCCAGTTCCCCAGCCGGCTCTCCTTCCTAACTTAAGGCAGCATCACCAACTCTTTCATTTTTTAATGACAGCTCGTCCTTATTTATTTATTTTATATGGTTCTTATGGGCCATGTGCTGCCTTTGATTCCCTTGGCTTAAGATCCATTTATTCTTCCCCGTTTGGCTGCCCGCCGAAAAGATACAGGAGAACCAACCGTGAAATAGACTGAAGGAATATTTCTTTGGAAAAAAAATGCAGCATCATCATAATTTGCATATTGCGTCTGGGAGTGATTAATGTGGAGGGTGACCTTGAAAGTAGCACAACAGCACGTTGCGCTGTGCAATTATCAAAGAACGCCGGGGAAAACAATCGATTGTAAAATGGAATTTTTTAGTACCATTATTACGACGCTTCATTGACTGTGTTTTATTTATTTATTTATTTATTTTTTGCACACAGTTGGCCTGCAGGCATGGCACATAGCAGATCTGGTCCTAATAAAAAGAAAAGACAAGGTTCATTTCATTCCCTCAGCGGGCAACGTGGTCCTGCATGGTTCGGCCTTTGTAATGCTTTGGTTTACACTTATCACTTTTTTATCTCGGTGTATGACGGGTACATTTAGCCGCGCCATGCTGTTTGTGTGAAATTGATTTTGCTCCAATTATCAGCCTGGTTTTTTTCTTACTTCCCACAGGAACAAAACCCAGAGAGGTTAGGAGGGGTTGGATTCTTAGGCCTCAAGATCAGCACTGTCGCACAACAGCAAACAAGAATATTTTATTAAGTCAGGCTTGCATTTTCCATTACCTTTTATCATTAAAGATTTATGTTCTAGCACTTTAAGACCGTGATTATATAAAGGAAGTGTGGCAAGAAAGTTAAGCTAAATAGAATTTCATAATTTTTCAAACGTATATCACTCAAAAATATTAGAGATATATAAGTCCTGTTTCTTTTTCTTCAGATCAGATGTAACCATGTCTTTTTTTGGTAATCTACAGAATTTTTGATCACTCTTTGCTTTCAGGGTACCGTAGATTTTCACTAATTTTAGGTCCCTAGGTGAGATTCTGTGAAATGTACGACACAGAATCTGTGCCTGTCTGCGGACCCTGTGAATCAAGGAAGAACAAAAAATATATATATAGCATTCTGACATTAGACTGGAACATCAGAAAAGCGCAGGTCTGGGAACCATTTGGCTGGAAATAGAATTGTTTTTCTTTATTTCACTAACGCTCAAAGGTTCATTGATTTTTCAAAGCTGAAAGGCAAGACAAGTGATGTTTGGGATTTCCAGGGCATGAGAATTCATTGGATCAGACAAACATCGCTCTTTGTGGGGACTTTGAAAAAAAAAACCCCGTGCACAGAGGCTCTCCAACTTGCTCTGGGCGTGACCACATCACAGAAGAACTGTCTGCATTTTTGATCAACATCACTATGGTGCCGGAAATTCAGAACCCAGCTTAAGCGGGCCGTGTGAGATTTCAAGCTGGGGGAGAGATGGGCCCAATAAACGAAGCGGAGCCTGGTGGAGGAGATGGCGCTGCCGGGCCTGTTACAGACGCACAGAAAGCTATTGATGTGTCAGAGGCGCTCTGCCTTGTGGGGGGGGGGGGGGGGTGTCCCGTTG
>JAODKL010000118.1:4685598-4696156 GCA_026780765.1 Petrocephalus schoutedeni | reverse complement strand
CCCCCCCCCCCCCCCCATCACGTCTTCATTACACCCCCCCCCCTCCTTTGCTCCTAGCAGGTTATTTACATTGCAGGGTTAAAATTTTAACATTTATCCAAGTCATTTTCTTCCCTCCTTTTTCTGGATGGGTTGCTGTGATATCTCTGTAAGAAGTGCCATAATGCACAAACCGGATTCCCGCCGAGTCCATCTGTCCACACTGGTGGCAGCAAATCCAGTGGCAGCGACACCAGAGACGGAAAAGAAACACACAAAAAAATTTAAAAAATAAACTTTCGTTTCAGGGCTTTTGTTTCCCTTTCGTTTGTATTCTTCCTCGCCCACTGAATATGCTATTAATAATGTTTTCAGAGTTTACCAGGAAGTCGACTTTGGAATATATGAACAATGCCAGTTTTTTTTTTTTTTTTTTGTAACTTCTGTAGTGTTACTGGTAATAATAACCAGTTACTTCTAAGCTTACAGTTTACCAAGCGAGATGTGCTCTGCGCACCTAGGCAATGACAGTCAACTTCACACAGCCATTTTTAACTCGGGCTCCCAGATCCCAACCATGAGGTATACTGTCTAAAGTTCTAGCAGGAGGCATGTCCAGACATGACCCCCAGAGAGAAGAATGAGGAAGCGGGCCTGAAGCACAGCTTCGATAATGCTGGAGCGAGGCCAAGCCTGTAATATGCTGCTTATCCCAGGGAAGGCTCTGCTGCCGCTGAAGACGAGCCGCACAATGCATCGCTTTCTAAGCGCGTCCCCATCTGCCAACAGCCATGCAAATGTATGCACTGCATGTGCTTCATTTTAATAAGAATGCTAATTATAAGTTTGAAAGGGGAAACTTACTCTGTGTATAATTTGATTTATAGGCTATAATTAGCTCGAACAACTAAATAACAAACGATTTCTCATTTTTCGCTAAATTGCAGCCTTTTTCCCACTGTTCCATTTTAAGGATAAATCTTTGCCCTCTCCCCTGTAGGTTGCCAAGTGCTAGGTTTCTGCTTTCTGAACTGGGTAAATAGGGATCGCAGATGGATCCTGTGCTCCATTCCGGATCGCACACCAGTTAGATATGTCTCCGCGGCCAGCGGACCATCAGCTAACAGCTCCGGGCAGAGAGTGCCTCTTTCAAAGGGCCGAGTACCTGGAGTACCTGCCTCCGAAAGATCTGTTTCCCAGACATTCCGGTTCCAACTGTGCTGGCATTAAGGCTGGCGTCCGCGCAGGATGAGGTCAGTCCATCCGGAGTCCACCTACTGACATCACACATTACCGGAGTGGGATTGTGTTCTGGCTGATTTCACGTGCAAATTGGTGGTTTAGCTTTCACCCAGAATGTACGTGAAAGGGGTGTGATTAGCTACGAAATGCAAAATCAATTAGATTTTTATGCAAATAGGAACCTAAGTCTCTCACTGAAGGGATTAAATACCCACATGTATACGGTTTACTCTCCAGTGAGTAAACGTCTTCTGACTCCTCTCTCTATTGGATATAATCATATTTATTAAATCAGCTGTATCATAAACAAGGAAGATCCCATGTATATTTATCGATAGAACAGCAAAAATGCTAATAATTTCATGCTAATATGCTACATATTTTAGCTTTATATTAATACAGCTTTTAAAGAGCAGATGCCATGGGAAAACAGAGATAGTTCTCTTTTACCTTTTTTTCTGGTCACACGTCATAGCGAAAGGGGTGTCCTGCTACAAGGGGTGTCTGTACACATTGGGGGGGGGGAGGGGGTGGTGAGCTAAGCACACAGTCGATAGAGAGGAACCGCTGATAACCTCCAGTGACCTCAGAGCGCCCCATACTCTGTGCTAATCACTGTAATGTGCTCTGAAAGGCATCCAAGTGCAGCTGGACTGGAAATGCTTGGCACGCAGGCTAACGAGGACGTCTGCATTCATTTTCCCACTTAATCCTTAACCACTGCTAAGGAACAATAAAAAAAAAAAAAAATATATATATATATATAGACACACACATACATAATATATGTGTGTGTGTGCGTGTGTGTATATATAGTTAAAAATTTCACATGAACACACTTACCCTTGTCCTTTTATACAGTGCAGGGTCACAGTAAACCAGAAGCCTACTGCACAAGGGCACGTGGCAGGGGACATTGCCCAACTGCAGGTTCCTCAGATACTGCATGTAGCTCAGCTGTTTCTTAATTTTGGGGAAAACATGCACACTTCACACACAGGAAAAAAGCGGAACTTAAACCATGAAGGCATAAGGTTATACTGCTAATCTCTAATCTGCCCCTTTAAAGCGAATGCTTCAGACGTTTTCACATGCCATCGTAAGCAACTGCTGGAGCAATGATCCCGTGTTATTTCCATACTGATCTGTTTACATTTGTTGTTTATATGGCTGTCTCACATTGGCAGGAAGCAACGGATAAGTTACCTAAGAAGGATTATCAGAAATCAATTTCGTAATTGATTACGTGTTCCAGCAGTTATCGGTCGTCAATTTCGTCTGGGACGTCTGTGTCATGTGACGCGCCGCTCATTCCCAACAGTGACGTCGCCTCTTCCCCAGGGATGAGATGGCCCTCGCTTCCGCACAGAGGAATCAGTCAATGCCTAACCCTGACACTCTTTCCAACTCCATTTCTCAACTAATTACCAGCTCCTCCCAGCAGTCATTAACTAATTCCGCAGTGAGGGACCGTCATCAGAATTCTAAGAGGGTCGTGACACGATTCACGCTCCTGCTGCCTCACTCCATCCCCCATCCATCCAAGGTGTGCCATGTTTTTGAAAACATTTTAGTCATGGCCTGATTTTCCTTTTTTTTTTAAATTATAAATAATGTCCAAGATCACCCTTTGAGGCCCATTCTTGTTAGTGCGAACAAAGAGAGCATTCATTATATGTTGCACACTTGGACAAGGTCCATCCATTTACATTTTATTTATTTAGCAGATTCTTTTATCCAAAGCAAACTGTATTTTTTTTGTTGGAGAAAGCAGGGGCAGCCAGTTCCCGGAGCAATTGGAGGTTAAGGGTCTTGTTCAAGGGCCCAGTGGTGAAATCACTCTGCTGACCCTGGGATTTGAACCAATGACATTCAGGTCACAGACAAAGCAGCTGAGTCACACACAGTGACACACACAGAAAGAAGCAATATATGTGTGCTAACATGGCTAGCGCGGCTAACACAAATGCCACAACTCGACCGTTAGTATTCCCGATGTTTGGTCATCTGTAAATGTGATGCTCCACGAT
Organism: Petrocephalus schoutedeni; assembly: GCA_026780765.1. NCBI lineage: Eukaryota > Metazoa > Chordata > Actinopteri > Osteoglossiformes > Mormyridae > Petrocephalus > Petrocephalus schoutedeni. The sequence goes on along the minus strand of JAODKL010000118.1, from coordinate 4,692,905 downwards.
CCAGAACAGAAGGGTGCGGTGTTGTGCTCGTCTCCTCTCTTTGAGTGTGACCTCTCCATCCAGCCGCACTGATTGTTGGACATGCACTGCTCACCGAACCCCATGAACTTATGCCCCTCGCTACGCACAAGGTCCCTGTCTGTTCCCATACAGCATGAATATATATATAGCAGACCAAACTGAACACTACTGAAAACTAGGCCACTAAAAAAATGCACCCCCCCCCCCCGATGGAAGCAAATATTTTTAGAGACAGGAAATTGTGCGATTTGATTTTATTTGGACAACAGTTTCTTTTAAGAGTGCAAGTTCGGGGGGTTACAATTTATTCCTGGTTGGAATGTCGAGGGGGAAACCAGGGCGTAACAATGTAGCTTCCCTCCAGTAAACGGTGATGAAAAATTTACGTCAAACTTCAAATCAGCCAGTCAGCCTGATTTCAGGCAGCACGACATGGAGCAGAATGGTGAGATGTAACGCAGCACAGTAACCACATACTAAATCGCAATCATGAAATTTTCATAAATTGATTAGAGTCTGGCTGATTAAAACGACAAAGCAATTTAAAATGACGGTAGCCCATAATCTCCATAGACTTGTAATGATATGTTATAGAATTAGAATTACAAATGTAACAAATATGATTAATTTAAAAGCTGATCCAAAGCTCGTCTGAAATTTGCTTGAAAGCATCCCTATGTTATGACACCTTCCTTAAATACGTACAGCATCCCTTTTAAGTAGCGTAGAAATAAGGTAAACAGGCTCCACAGAATAAACATCACCACTATTTACTATTTTACAATTTCTCTTTTAGTTGTTTTTAGCCTTTATGTATATTTTCTTTATACAATGCAACATCCAGAAAAGGGTGTAATTGCTGGTGAACATTAAAATTATAACATATTTTAAAGTTAACATCATGTAATAAAATGTCAAAATGGTTTTAGTCTTATACAATAAATAAAAAAACTAAGCATACATATCAGCCTGTGGATGTCTGATTGCTTATATTAAAATGTGTTAAATGTATGTCATAATACAGTAGTAATAGCAGTAATAGTGCTGAATATTCTTCACATACAGTGTTTGTAAGGCACCCGCTGAAAGATTTGTGATGAAGAACCCAAAAGGAACACTGGCACTGTGGGATCCTTTAGCAAATCTTTGTAAACGCTTATCAAGTCCAGAGCTTTATAGATTTTCAGTTTGTAATTACTCCCATTACAATGACTGTGTAGAGCAAGCCTCTTGGCTCTCTTGCGCTCTAAGCCTCGTGTCACGTCCCTGATCAACGAAGAGCAGGCTGGCGTTTTTATAAATATGTTCATCCCAATTGATGCTCTCCATCTCACTCTTTGATTACAAAACAATGGTTATTCAAGCCCTTTAAAATTGTAATGTTGAGTAGATTTGCATTTATATTGGATTTTTCAGACAAGACAAGTGTGAGACGGGGACTCGGAACAATGGCCGATCTCAGATCATCCAAAACATGATTGACCTTGTAGTGTCAATAAATGCATAACGAGTTTGATAACAAAATTGGCATTTTCACCACTCTTTTGGATTCAGACAATGTATTTGTTACCTGTTACTTCCCATTTCAACTATAATAAATTTATCTTCATAACAAATAAAATCTAGACCAAGCAATTTTCTAAATGTTAATTAATCATGTGACGATCCTAGATTTTCGTTACTAAGCAGAATAGCAGAATATGAAAACAAACAATGCTATGGAACAATACAGAAGCCAGCTGGATAACAATATGTAAGTCAAATTAGTAGCTTGAGCAAAACTAATTAACTCACCAGCGACAGATAAAAAAAGACAGTGATACAAGCTATCACTTCACTTTAATACTGTTACCCGCTAAAGCGCCAAGTGGATGTATGATTAAAAGATATAGTAGCTTCTCTCCAGAGAGAACGTCCTTGTACAGCATAAGCCAAAACTATGTGAACATGTATTCAGGCACTGCATTCAGCTTGTACTTATTTAATTTAACGTTAGATATGGAATAGCTAGGTGACATTTCACAACTAACCTCAAGAAGAATTGATTTATGTATTTTTGGCACAGGCCCCCCAACCAACCAAGTCAATTGTAGAACTAGCTTTAAGTGTATCCGGCCTGCTTAATACCAACCCATTGTTGGTTACAACTACCACATTCAACTCCTACTTATTTAACATGAAATAGCTAGTTAACCATTCACAACTAATAACAAGAATTGATTTATGTACTTTTTATATTGGCTCCCCAACCGAAAGAGTCAATTGTAGAACTAGCTTTAAGTGTATCTGGCCCGATTAGCATCATCCCATTAACACTAATGTGGGGATCATTTAACCGGCATTCTGGAAAGAAAGGCGCATTAGAAATAAACGGCAAACAGTTTCAGGAATTGAGCCTCTGGGGGGCAGCTGGATAGAGGCAGCCCTGCCAGCCAAAGCTTTCCCCCTTTTTAGCAGCCTCCAAACCAAAGCCAAGGACTGGAACGTCCGCATTTGGCTCAATGGCTGGAGACCATCTCCAGGTTATTACAGACCTTGGCATGGCCTGTGGCTGGAACGCCTTGCAGTGGAGCAGTGTTACTTTGCTGACCGTAATCTCTCCTGATAATAAGAGGCAAGGGATGCTTTGTCTCCCTGTATGTCTGGTTTCATCAGCAACTCTATAAATTATACAGATAAAGGAAAAGCTCTTGGGGAAATTGCTTGCTTCGTATTGCCACCATGTTGAAATACACATTATGTGTATATACTGTTTATATATATATATATATATATATATATATCAAAAAGAAAAAAGAAGTAAATAATATGTATGTGTGTGTGTGTTTGAAACGGAAATTACGTATGACCACAGAACGTATTATAATACACTACGTGCGTAAGTCCAGAAACAGCATAACTAGGGCTTACATTTTATATGAAGACACTGTAGGTCCCGGGAACTACTCACTTCGTTTGTGGACGAAAATTTTATATCGTCTTTATGAATTGTTATTATTTGTGTGAGAGTTATTTTACTAAGATTGAAAAGAAGTAAACACCTATTTGGTAAGCAATTATTTAAGAAAACTTTGATTGCACCTAATGGGCAAACAAAAAATTTTGTTTACCCGAAAGCACTGCAGTAGTACTCAATGTATCTTTACTTCATAAATGTTAATTAATGCTTATATGTCATTCAAATTTTCTTACCGAAATGTTATGCTGTTTACTAATTTATACGCTTCTTACATGTTGTTCAAATTCTTTTATCAAGATGTTTTACTGTTTAATGATTTATATTTATATGTTATGTGCTACTTATATATTCCTTCATCCTCTCATATGATAATGATGTTAATAATGTTGCTCATGTTGATTTCTATGTTATTGTAAATGCTCCATATTTGTTGAAAAATAAAATTGGTGATTAACAAACTTATTTTATAAATTCTGCATTTTACTTTTTCCCCTTGCACTCAGTGAGTGATACCACTGGGTAATCAGCTAGTATGTATATATATTTATATCTGAAGACAGTCTCGTGCTATGGGGTTGTGAAAGGTGAACACTCCATCCAGCGTTTATGAATGATTCCACAGTCTCCTGCAGCCGCATTTGGGTAAACAGCTGCAATGGCTAAATGGTGGGAACAACACGGCCACTTTATGGTAATTTTATGCTAAAATGTAGGTTATCGCTATTTGTTTTTTGTTTTTTCTTAGTCATTGGGTTCATTTTCTGCACTGTGGTAATTCTCCTGAAAGATTTAAAAATAGCACACCGGGCTGTGTCTTGTCCCATGTAAACTGAGAACAGCGAGTGTGAAAGCCTTTTTGAGCATTAATAGTGGTCCCAGTTCAGCCTCTTCCAATGTAAGGAGTTTGCCAGTGCAGAAAGATAAGGCCTCTGTAGAGTCCTCCATATTATTTTTACTGTGGCCAGGTGTTAAAATTTAGAAAAAAAATTCCAGCTAGATTCCACATTAAATTCCTTGTACTTTCAGTCACACCAAGCACTGAATAAAGTCTTAACTCAAAACAGAAATATAAAACTCCAAAAAATCTTTTTGTTATTGTTGTTGTTGTGGTTTCCTACAATGCCGAAGTCTCCTTCCAGACAGCTTAGTGTCCCGACCTGGTGAAAACAATTCCAGAATTCCGAGGAGACCCCTTGAGTAGGCTTTACGCCACTTGCCGAAAGAAACGGACAGAAAGGCATTAGCCAGCTGCTTCCTGAAGCCTTCGAGTGTGCTGCCCGGCTCAGACTCTAGTCTCCTTCACATTGAATGTAAGGTGGATTGTATTTAAACATACAGTAATTATTCAGTGGCATTTAGAGAACAATTCGGAGCTCAGTAATTCATTAACCGCAACTCAGACCTCTGGCCGGTTAAAATAAGTGAAAGAGGAACAGAACTGTAGCATTTAGCTTTAATTATCTCCAAGAACATGGTAGGAAATAGAAAAAAATCAAAATTGTTATAAAAATTTCAAAAGCCCAATGCTTGCAACTTCATTGCAAATCTGCCTAGCAATCAGTATCAGCCATTTGTCCAGCTTTCGCAAAGATGTCTGACAGATGTGACTGCAGATTTTCCGATTAAATTTTTAATGAGAAATGCGCCGTGTTCTGCTGGGCACTGACGCGGCCCTTAATTGTCCTGTCACCGGCAAGGTGATATTCTGCATCGACGGCTGAATTTTTAACGCTTACTTCAGCGCAGTGGCGGAGGCTGGGGTTTTGCACGAAACCTTTGTATTTTAGTGTCATGGTCCGTGTACTGGCTTGGACAAATGATGCAGAGCCCACCCCCCTTCAAATATATGAACAGGCAGCACAGGGACTCGGGACCCCAAGATGGAGTTTATCTAAACGCCCCATTCCGGCGATGCGGCTGTCAGACCACAGCATACACAAATGCAGTGTCTGCACATGGCAGCGTGGAGGTGAAAATGACATCAAATTAAAAAGAATCAGAAAATGAAAAGCAGAAATGGACTGGAGAGAAGGAGATGTGGAGAATGCCTGCATTTCACTTCAGCAAAAATTAATCAAATGTACCGAGAGACAGAGAGAGAGGGGGAGGCACTTTTCCAGGATTCTAAGGTGTTGACAGGAAAGGAGGAGAATCAAAGCTCTCCTCTCCGGGAGGAAGGAAGACTCCCAGTTGCCTATTTGTTGTACCTTGTCAGTTCGTTGAAGGGAAGATTAACAGAGTAAAAGAAGCAATGGGGTAATATTTTGAATTTCCAGCAGCTGCTCGGTATTCTATAAGATTGCCGGGGGGAGCAACATGCCTCGGCGCGAGAGCCGCCACGCGTCTGCGAGCGTGTCGGGGAAGAGCCGCAGCCATGTGCCACATTCTGGGGCAATTAATACTCATTTCAGGGCTTGAGACAGATTTTAGAGCAAGAGAGAGAGAGAGAGAGTTTGCAGGCTGGGATGGAGAGAGCTGCAACTCTGTAGGTCTCAGGGGGAGACCTGTAAACCTCCGGGCAAAGAAAAAAACAATACTCTAGAGACTGGAAAAAAAAAAACCAAAAAAACATGCACCTTGTGTGTGTTTCCAATAAGCACTTAAAAAAATTTGGGTCACCGTGATCCAGAGTCCATATCTGGGAAGCAGCTCTGCCAAAACAGGGTACACCCTGTACAGGACGCCGGCCTGGTGAAGGGAAGTCACCAATTTACCTGGAGCGCCTGTCTCTGGGGGAGCAGAGTGAAGTGCCGGGAGACAAGCAAACATAAGCAAGGGGAACACTGCGAACTCTCCAGGAAAACCGGAATCTGTGCTACTGTGGCTACAAGAGCAGAGAAGCCCCGAATGCCACCTAAGATTAGTGAGATTAGTGATGCGAGGAGTGTGTCTTTAAAATTCACAGTGGGTGAAATTACTGTGACCTGTCAATCATTCTTATCCTTCTTCCCATTGGTCATAGGATTGGGTCTCAATGAGTTCTGGTAGGTTCCAAGGCTACGATTCCCTTGCACTGGTTGTGCGGATCAGTGTAACAGTAGTGCCTTTCACTTTGTGGATGGTGTGTAGAAGATTCATCCATCCATCTATTTTCTGAAACCACGGGGGGTCCAGAGCCTATGCCAGAGGCTACAGGTGGTGTATATAAAATGAAGGCTGAATTTCTTTTTTTTCTAATTCTGCCAGTATAATTATACAGAGATTTTCTCCTGAACAGCAGACTACAGCCATTTAACAAGCGTGTCAGGTGACCAAGGTTTGCACCCCACCATCCCACTAATATGTGTCAATCAGGGCCCTCTCGGTTTATCTCCTGGTTGCTTATAAATCACTCACTGCAGTCCCAAGCCTGGTAAAAGCCTCCTGTCACTTCAAACTAGCATCTGAACATGGTGTCTTTAGTGAATCCCGACAGAGACATTCTCGCAAAGGTACCACCACTTTATCCCAAACAAAAATCAAAGAAATCGCCCACATATCGCAAGAAATATGCCTTGTTTTTAATCTTTTAAGGGAGTAAAGGAAAGAAGGCAGCGATGTGAACAGGCATTTATGACACAGCTGTCTGCAAGTCTCCAAGCCACCGAGTAACGTTTCCTCTGATGATTCTGACAATGGCATTCATGTTTCCTGCATCTATAAATATGCATTTGAATGTCAGCTGGTCTGGCTGTCATTCTTGATTTGCTGTGATGACCTACATTTAGTCTGTTGAAGGCAAAGTGATAGTTTGGCAGTTAAAAATGACACTGGCAGAAACACCTAGCTTAATGGGAAGAGGAAAAAAAGTGGGAATCAATCAATTAATTTTAGCAACTGTCCAATACGCTCCCAGGATCTGAGCAGATTTCCTGAAAATGATCAAATTAAGCACGGGACAGAGCAGTTTTACTGACATGAAATCACTACAGGCAGACCAGAGTAGGATATAAATATGGCATAATAAAATATAACCTACTATAAATCTAATTTTTAATATATAACACATATCAAATTATATATTGTATGTCACATATGCTAAGGATTTATTATGTCAAAATTTTACTCCTGCTGCAGCACACATACTAAACAGGAGTGACAAAGCACTGATAGTTTGGCGTTGATTCTTCCATGAGCAGTTTGCGTCTATAATGGCCCAGTGGTGGCGTAATGGCTAGGGAACCATGCAGGTGCTTTAAACAGCAAGGTACCACTGAGATGCCCCAAGCAAGGTACTGCCCCCAAGCACTGCTCCCTGGGTGTCAAATAATAGCTGCCCACTGCTATGTCACATACGGGTTAAATGCAGTGGACACATTTCATTGTGGTGTGTTGGCAATGAATTACT
>JAODKL010000118.1:4663760-4679943 GCA_026780765.1 Petrocephalus schoutedeni | reverse complement strand
TATGTGTGAGTGAATGGTGTGTGAGTATGCCCTGCGATGGGCTGGCCCCCCATACTGGGTTGTTCCCTGCCTCGTGCCCGTAGCTTCCGGGATAGGCTCTGGACCCCCGCGACCCTGAACGGATAACAGGTTGGAAAATGGATGGATGGATGGATAATAAAAGTTTGCAGTATTCATTGCAACAAAACTACAAACAGAAGTCCATCAAGACATAACATACTGTCTAAAAGTGCTTTAGGCACTTGCTTTTGCACTTGTGAGTGTCCATTGTTGCCCGCTGCAGAAACCAACAGTAGTCACCCATCATGTTTGAGTTACAGCAGCCTGTGGCCCATCTTGACTTAAATTGAGCTGAGCGGCCCCGGATCTCGCCCTACATCGTGTGCTCTGTGGGAATGTGCACAGATGATGCAGAAGCATGAATGCAAGCAGGAAACATACTTCAAATGAGGCAATAATGGACACACACGTGGCGTGTAACATCTACCTGGCTCCTGGTAGAGCAACATGAAGGGGGAAACCGGACACAAACTGCTTCAGCCAATTTTTGTTTATTAATTACTCAAGAGAGCAGCACATCACACAATGATTCCAAAGCACCCAAGTTAAATACCCAAGGATGAGGAATGGCCTGAGAAAAGGAAGGAGAGAAATCAACAAGGCAGCACACGTCATAGTCAAACCTGTTTTCAAACTCAACTCCCCTCCACAAATGCCCCATTAGCCCATTTAAGTTTGTGGCAATCATTCAGTTAATTATTGGGAACACCCACACCTGCAGAAGAGGAGAAACCACAAATGATTGTTTAGCCTGGGTCATCACACATATGATAAAAACAGCTGTTAATGCTGCAATGCAACAATACATGTATCAAATTAACAGAGAATACTATGCCTATAATTTAAAATCTGGACGTGCTAGGAAAACTCTGAACTAGAACTAGATCTGGACTCGCCACAGTCAATTTCATGTAAATCACATGTTTTACTTCCAATAGCAAAATCTGTTTTCCTGTGTAATTCGTCCCTATTTGTATCCCAGTTTTTACCGCCTCACATCAAAGAAATGATGCAGGGTTTACTCCGTACTCACTAATGTGTCTGTGGATATATTTAACAGTTGTTTTTTTGTTCCCCAAGAGCAGACGTCAGCAGACGGGTAAACACAAGTTCATTTTCTGCAGACCGCCTTTCATCTCATATGTCTGGAAACGAGATGAACGTCGCTGTACATACAAGAGGGTAAAAATACATGTAAATGTCATATACGGCCCTTAAGCTCACCCTGATACAAATCACTCATATTAGATGACTCAACTAATGGAAGCGCGAGCAGATCACGTGACCGGAAGGGCAGGTGTTAAAAGCCTCGCGCGGCGCTCTATCCCGTTAGCGCTGTAACGCGATAGCTTAAGTGGACGGCTTTTAAGCGTCTCAGCGATGGTTTGTTATGCGTGTTTAAACCCTGAGCACAAGTTGAAAACAAAACAATCCTATTTGCGTCAAATACCTGGCACATAAATCAGATACATGTATTCAGTTGTGCTTTGCAGTGACTGCCATTTAAAAATAATTGGTTACAAGAACTTCTATATATTGTTATTGATATAGTTCTGCTATATTAATACATTTCAGTGTTATATCAGTATTTTTGATATATCAACGTGGGTATGTTGAACGTGTTACAAGACAATTCAGTACTTTTGAGTGCAATTCTAATATCACCTTAAAAAAATCATTTTCCAATATTATATCAATATTATCAATATACTGTAGCAATTGCAAATCACACATTTTTCAATATTTTATAGTTTATAATAGTTTATGAGAATTATACAGAGCCTTCATAAAAATGTTTAAACATTTTGAGACTGCTCAAAAATGACGGACGGGGTATTCCATAAAGGGCGTTCTCTCCCCCCTTAGTGGGTTAAACTTCAAAAACGCCGTGATTATTCATGGGTCTTCTGATTACAAAGGGAAGACATAAAAATATACGAGACCCCGCAGCTTTTGGCGTATTGTGTCCAACGCACCCATCAACATCCGGACTCCCCTCTTCACGGGCGAATGTCAAAGAGCCGCTCTAATAAATTATGTAACGGCCAGGACGCTTAAGGCAGTGCCCTGTGGCCCCCGTGCGTCTGGCTCGACAGCAGGTACGGGCCCCGCTCTCTGCGTGACCCAGCTGACGGATTATAGGCAAATTGATTTATTTATTTTGGTGGCAGCACCTTTCATCCAAAGTGACTTAGCTGACACTGCTTTTGCATTTTTGCCCACAATGCTCTGCATTACTGCTCCCGTTCTTTTGGATTAGGGAACTTTAACTGGGGACTCTTTGCCTGACGCCACCTGTTTCTTTGCCTGTTGCCACCACATGAGGCGCAATCAAATCCAGATTGACAAACTGGATAAAAACTAGCTTGTACCTCCAACTCACCCTGTCCCGTTTGGTTGCTAGAGCACCATAGCTAAACCATTTTCTGTGTCTTTTCCAAATACTTCCAGTCAGTGGGACATCATGGTACCTTTCCAAGTCAAATTAAAATTATTGATTTTAAAAATTAGCAATGCTGGAGATGACCAATCAAAAGCCATATAGGAAAATTTGCTGAATAAACATTCCCCATATCCCATTGCTGCAGATGATAATGCTGTATTGTTTCTGGAACTCCCCATGTTGTTAGCCAAGAAGATAAAAATGTAATTAAAATGAGAAGTTGAGATTATTTGCTGCCATGGCACTGGTTATGCTAGCAGCCTGCAGCTCACCTTCATGAAAGTATCCCAGGAAGCAGCCTAACCCAATGGTTAAATCCCATTGCTCCAGACACTACAGTTCTAAGTCATTATCTTCTTGCTAAGACTTGCCTTTTCCCACTGTATTTATACGGCAGCAGTTAGCCACTGGCGATTTGCTCAGCAATACGTCAGCAGCTTCCTGGGTCAAATCTGAACCATCCGAACTCATCTCAGCCACGGCCGCTCCTTGCTGTGCCTGTTGACGGATAAACAATCGACGGAGGGCTCTGACGAAACCGAAAAGCACAGCCCACCGATTTCTCCCCGGATCCTTCTCACAGGGCCATCCCCACACAGAAATGCCACGCGTGCACCAGCATCTGCAGATAAGTTGGTGCAACAATGCCCTAAGACATATTTATCTATTCACTGTGCCCGGTTTTTATTTTTAGGGCATCGCATTTCTAGTGCTTCTTTTCTCCCTTTGATTCCCTCGAGCCGGTTTTGTCTAAGAAAACACAAACTCTTTTCATGTGAGAGCTCTGGTTACGTATTCACATGCTGATCCTACTGATGATGCATTGATGTGATGTAAAATTATGATGCACGATAAAAATATCCCTCCCTATCTAGGAAAATAGATCTGTGTATTTGAACATTAGAGATAACAGGCGCAGATAACAGTGATAAGTCATGTGACCTTTGAACTGACAGAGAGTCACGGCAATTCTATGAAACTGCTTCTGACAACCGGCACTTACACAAAGTATATAAAGTATAAACCATATATATAAAAATATGTAAAAGTGAGCGATACTTGGTAAAAAAAAAAAAGCCTAAACATCCATCCATCCATCTTCAGTAACCACTCGTCCTATTCAGGGTGACGGGAGCCTACGGGCACAAGGCAGGGAACAGCCCAGGATGGGTCACCATCCCATCACAGGGCACACGCACACCTATGGGCAATTTGGAGAGCCCAAAGAACCTCGGCAAGTTTTTGCAGCATGGGGAGAAACCAGAGGAAACCCCACAACAACACAGGGAGAACATGCAAACCCCACACACACGGAGCCGGAGATGTGAACTCCGCCCTTGGCTTCAGTTGTGAGGAGTTTGCACGTTTTCCCATGTCTATATAGGCTTCCTGCAATTTCCTTCAGCAGTCCAACAACACGCAGTGAGTTAAGTCGTGTGCAGATGCATATGTGAGTTTGTGCCCCGCGATGGGCTGGCATCCCATCCCAGTGTTCCCTGCCCTGTATCATGTGGTCCTGGAATAGACTCCAAGCTTGCTGTAACCCTGTACTGAATAGGAATTTATGGAAAATGGATGGATGCATGCTTACTGCTGTGTCAGGTAGGGGCAAGTGCTGCAGAACCCTGCCCCTTGGCATCTTTCATACTCCTCTGATCTTCGGCCCGTTTATTTTTTTTCCCCTCGATTGTTCCCTTTCTGGGGGTGATGTCAGCCCCTGCCCCGTGTCTGTCAGAGGGAAAAGTCAGAGCCCTCTCAGGATTACCTTTCGTCACCCGCTGGGCGGTTCACACTGATTCCTGATATTTGCCAGCAATCGCAGCTGGGGCTGTCAGCAAGGGCTGGCAGGAGTGCCAGAGGGGGGGGCGGGGGGTAGCAAATCATGTCCTGCCACCTCGGCGGCTGAATTCGTAAGATCTTCAAACTCCCAGGTGGCCACCTTTGGGCGCTGGAGGTTTGTCACTTTTGTACCAGTATGAATTCACGAAAGCCTGACCTTCAGAAGCCACGGCACGGAGGCTCGATAATTAAATGCCTGGGTCAGACCCGGCCCAATCAGCAGCCTTCTAAATCAATGGGAGACTTTAAAAACAAACTAATTTACTAATGGTCTGAGTTATTGTTCCAATTTAGCTAGGCGGGGATTTATCGTCTTTTGGTCCGTACCAGCGGACGATCGATGGCTACGTGCCGGGCGAATGTGATGCGGCACAGCTGTCGTAGGAAAAGATGCGGCGAGGAGGAGTTCTGGACAGGCCCCCCTCGGCTGTTTGCCGGAAGTGGGTCGAGAGTCTCTGACGCAATTGTAAAATAGCAGTTAATAAGGGTTAAGCACCAGCTTGGGTGGTAAGAGGATCTTTTTTTTATGCCTGCGGATAATAAAACCGCAGGAAAAAGGCAGCACGACCCACTGTATCAGGCCTCAAGGAGATGCACCGTGGAGTTAGCCGTCCATTGCGAAACATTGCTGTGTCGAGCTGCCCCGACCCAACTGAGTCAAATTACAAGTTGCCACAGGCTTCGATACCCAGCCAAGCAGACAGATAGCCTCGTACCTTGTATTTCACTGTCAAAGACTCACCCTCCCTTAAAATAATCACGGCCTTACAAGCTGCACCGTGCAGCAGGGAACAGCACAGTCATTGCCGGAGTTTAGTGTTTAGCGCCCTGCGTATTTTACCGGGAAAACTTGTTGATAATGTGGTACTAAATCAGGTGCCGGACTGCAAATCTTCCTACCAGTCAGGCACAGGTCTAGAAATAAAATTTAAATTACAGAACTATAAATCTGCACAAACTCAAATATCATTCTTTACAGCTAATTTAAAGACAATTAACTAAATGATACTGTTACGGTTAGCCCTTCTATTATTTATAACTGCATGCGAAACATCGGGATTTGATCAGGATTTTTCTCTCCAGGAGATTCACTTCCGTTCAGTGGGTCAGGGAATACTTTTTCAGGTTTTCACACACTGTTTACTTTCTGTCGTTAGATACCCTGTGGAAAAATCCACCAGAAATTGCTTTTCAGTAGCTTCCCCTTCGAGTCCCTTTTATATGAAATAAAATTTGACTGACCGAATAATCGGGTGGCACAATCTCGGATTTCTGACAATTGTCAAATGAGCAGAATGACTGCAGATGCTTAAGGTGTCTTGCAAGCGAGTGATAAAACTGGGTTTATTTCCCTATGCTGATCTATGAATCATGCTCATTTCTACGTCCCAAATGGAACCGGTGCATATACTGCCTCTTCATTGGTTACAGAGCAATCACACGTTCTTGCTGGGGACTAATATTGAACGTAGCTACCTCTTGATGCATGTGCTACACAGCCGTTCATGTTGACATAGCTCAGGCTGTTATTATGCTAGGTCACGCGCTCGCAATACGGCCTGCAGTGTTGTAACAAGCCTGTATAGTACATGCGATTAATAAGCCACATTTATCTGTGAGATGTCGGACTACTGCAGCCTCCACATGCATCCGACGGGTCAGATCCGTCCTGCGATGTCGCGTGGCTCAGCAGGCTGACACGGCTAGGCTTCACTGCTGCGATGCATTTGTATATGGACCTTGTGGAAATGAGATTTCTGAGCAGCGGGCAAAGAATCCCGCACGTCCGACTAGACGAAGAAAGTAGCTATGCTCCGGTGGGTCGCCACGGCTGCGTAGCTCTAAGCGGCTGTCATGTGATGTACTGCAAGGGCACAATAAAAAAAATTTCAGATCCACGCTTATTCCCGTTTCTGGGCAAATTAATCCCATCCATCATAGGAGCTTAGAGATGACGGTGGAGAGACAGATGACATTGCATCTGGATAAATTCCTATGCCCCCACACATGTAAGTGGTGATTTTTGTTATCCCTACATTTTTTTCTATACCAACGGACATGAAGACCTCAACGACGGCTGATCTATTAAAAACCCTAACTGGTGAGATAAGACGAGAGTATGCGGCTCGTGGAATGTGGGTGGTGCTGGTGGTGGTGGTGGGGGGGGGGATCCATCAGTGCTGGGACCTTGGCAGATGGAGGCGCTATTTGAAGAGGAGGCACATCGAAGGAGTGTTTTGACTGGAGCTTGTTGATAATTCCTTTAATTACCTGTCAAATTGTTTTGATGGATAGGCTACCTTCTGCTCAGATGGAGCCCCTATAATTGCGTGAATCCATAAAAATCGATTTTAGCCCTCCAGTCGCAGGGTTAAAAAACCCTGGGCTTCAGGTGGTATGGCATGCTGACATTATCGCAGTAAAATGGCACGTCTGCACTGTGGTTTCCCGGATTCGGCTTCGGCTGGAAACTGAGGCATTTTGCCAAGAGCCTCCCGTGGTAATGGAAGGGCGGCTGGTGAAAATCTCAATGTAACAGATGACGGAGGGGGACACGCTGTACATCGCAATCTACGCCACAAAAATATATTTAAAAATAAAATGCAGATTTGCAAGCAAGTGCCTTTTCTAACAAGCCCCACTGCAAAGCTAGCATCTATCTGATGTCTCCAGGGACGTGGATATTTGCAGTCAGCGCTGCGGTTCCTGCGCCTCCCAGTAGGGGGCAGAGAACATCATCTGCGGCCCTCTCCAGGGGCGGGACCTCTGGCTCCTCCTGCTATAGAGCCTCTCCATCGCATTGCAGAGGATTTGCTTTTTTGTTTTGGATGTTTTTTTTTTTTTTTTGAGGGGGAGTGGGGGTTGGTTGTTTTTCCCCTTCTGCTCAACCGCTAGTCGGAACTTTGTGACCTAATTTTTTGCAGTTTTGCACTCGAACTTGAATTTCCACATCTGTCCCCTTTTGCTACACGATTTTTAACAGCAGTCACTGGTCAGGAGTGCACTTGTGCTGGATTTTATATGCATATACTTACTACTAAGCCTACTTGACATACATATATCTACCTACTTGGACTACTCGTCTAACACTAACTACTAAACTTCTAAGTTATCTTCGTTAGGAGCTCGTTTTATGGCTTCTAATGAAGCAGAATTCATGAAACGGTAGGAGTCGTATGATCAGAGCAGAGCGCAAGGGGCCCCAGTGAGGCCCCCAGGGACCGAAAAAGCAGATGGTAGAAATTGCTCACATTCAATTTTCAGCTCCTGGCTGATAAACACACGGCGGCAGCCCAGTGCCTTCCCCCGTACGCCCCCTCCCGTCTGACGGGGCACACGCACGTCCCTGACTGATCACATGTGACACGGCACATCACGGAACATCGATGGACCGCACCCGTTCTGTCCGTGCGTGCCAGTCAGCTGCCACGTGGCATTGACGGGCTTCATCTACCTGCTGTTTAAAGCGAAAATCCCTGAGGCTAAAGGGGGGAAAAAAACAAGGTTTCTGCGGTATTTTATTAAACCTTGATGTATCAGAAATCCCTTGTTTGTCTTCTGCTATGAAAATACCATAAAACTTCCATGGGGTTGAGGAAATAATCAGGCCTCCTCTTAAATAGGTGTGAAATTCCACATGAACCGTGCAAATAAAATCAGGCTCCTTTACGCTTATATTATGTATTTTCCTGAGTGTGTTCCTTTGACGTTCCTTGCTAGTGCTCATCCCATCCAGCTAAAACATGCTCAGAGTCATCGCAATTCTGCATTCATTCTCCCATACAGCCAGATTCGTCGGTGTTACTTATTTGGTAGACCTGGATTCGTTTCACTGCAGAGATTACCCTAGTGTGAAGAAGCCTCCTGGCAACCATTACCATTACAAGCTCTCAAACAGAGACAGCAATAAATAACAATTTGGGAGAATTATCAAGTTTGGATTCAGTACTGAACTGAGGCCAACAGACAGTTAATTAAAAAAGTAGAGCGTAGACTACTTCTGATATACCTATCAGTATATACCTATCCTTTGATAAAGTCAAGGCCTGATAACGCAGTGAATAATGCACTTTCCTAAAATTGTGAGCATTTGGCAGCAAGATCGACCACTTTCATCCTATCATCATGTCAGCACGCTTAGTCATTTAGATAGCTAGCTATGATCAAACATCTGAACACACACAACGAATGTCAAAAATGTCCTTATTTCTATAACAGATCCATTGAGGTGGTTTAAATGATGCCAGCATTACCTTACCATGGTGACGAGCAGCTTTACCTCACGTTTAAGAACTATTTATTCAACCAGAAAAAATGCTGTAGGTCTGCATGAAATTCCGCCATTTATTGCTCGGACAGTTGCCATGTCTTAAGAAGAAGGGGAAGAGTATGACAGAATACCCCTGTGATGAATTAACCTCGAACTCTTCAGTTAATTTGCCACTATGATGTAGTGAAAAGAGCTGCCTAGAGTCTATGTTCCCCAGCCACACAATTATATCGAAAAATGTCTCAGGTGTCAGTTATCGTGAGATTTAATCATTCCTGCATATCACTTCTGCGTCCCCATACTACCAGTGAACGGTAGTCCGGCCATACGCTCTCTGCCTCTGTGCTGGACGACCGGCATGCCATGTGAGGGCGCCCCAGCTGTGTGTGGGACAGCCATTTGGGACACTTCCCGGCAGAAAATAGCAATATAAAAAAAGCTCTGCTTAAAAACTCAAGATGAAGAAACATATTGGTGGGGTGGCAATGGTGCAGGGTGATACGTTTGATGTGTGTGTTGGCATTGGTGTTTAATGCCCCTGATCTTAAAAAAATGTCTTAAAATAGACTCATCCTGACCCCTTGCCTTTAAAATGTTTGCTCCAGAACTCAGCCCTCCCTGGAGCTCAATCATCTTTTTATATCCTTCAAACACAGACCATGGGGATAATATATCCATTTACAAAGTACTACAAGGTGCGCCATACTCCCCAAATAACAAAAAGAGTTATATAAAAATGCTCATGTAAAATTCATAACACTTAGAGTTTAGCAGCGATGCTCTTTATCCATAGCAACAAACACTAAACAAATCCTTGTTTAACGTTTCCCGAAAGGGGAAGTCGGTTCCTCTTAAATTATTCACCGACCAGATTTCCAGACTTGCTCTCCGTGCCGCTAGAGGACCGGGTGAGGCTGAGATGCCGCAGAGAGAGGCACGTGGCCGGCTTTCACACATGCTTCCGGATGTTTCTGAGAGGTCCACACACAAGGACACATCCTCCGTGAGTTAAGATCTTCGTCAGTGTCAGTTGACACAATGCCAACACGATGCGTGAATTAAGGTGTTTTGTCATCTTGCAGAGGAGCGCTGTCATCTTATAAGGGTTAATAGGCACCTTGGGGAGGTCTTTGTTTGTGTCTGTGTGCACTGCTATATAATTCAGTAAAGATCTGCTTCCTGAACAGATTGACGTACATGCTGGCAAATCTACCACAAAGCTTCTTACCGGGAAAATCAGGGGACGTGTGACGCTGCGCCCGCTGGACGGATAGACTGGCGCTTTAGGGTCCCTCGCCCGTCATGGAGGTGGAGACGGAGGTAGAACGGAAGCATGAAGGAACACGAGGGACTTCCTGCTGTTTTAGATTCAGACACATTACCTCGCATCGCGGAACTGTGTGAAGACTTGTCCAAGAACTGAGAGAAATGATTGTGTGGGTGGTCTGAACATCTGATGCAGGGCGGTGCGAAGGCGTTTTATGCTGGTAGGCAGAACCTAATTTCCTACATTTAGTTTGTATAGCAGCTCTCAGGAAATTCCCAAAACCTTGGTATGAAGTTTTCTGTAAGACATCTATAACAGGAAAGGCCTTGTGGTTCGCATCAGGGTGCACTAATCATAACAGACTCCTAAAAAGACTCTAAAGCAGGAGGAACGAATGTGGACGCAGATGCTGGATAAAAAGTCTTCAAGTCAAATGCTACATTTGGACAATGGCGGGCTGTTAGCAAAGACATGCATTTTGATGCTGGTAAAGATCAGTACTAGCAGTACAGGCCAGTAATGTTGGCTCCCAGGTACTTAAGCCTAATGCCATCCCAGTCCACCAAAGATGGCGAACTGAGTAAAGATCTTTCTCCTAATGCCAGTATTCTGTCATCATTTTGCCCTTAGAGTCCAACGCAGATTTACCCTGCAGGGGATGCACTCTGCAGAGCTTTTGAAGATGAATATACAAATCTTTCACAGTTGAGGTTTTTAACCCCCCCACCCCCCACCCTGCCCCAAAGGAGCAATTACACATGTGCAAAGAAAACAAGAAAAGTAATTTGTATTTTTGTGCTTCCAACATAATGCTATTTAATTAGTCGGTGTCTGACAGAGTAATTTATATACTTTAAAGATTAACATAAAACAATCACATAGGAGGCAGGGGACAATTACTAACAAATCAGATGATGGCCGAAATGTCTCCAAATGTGACATAATGGGATCAGTAAGTTAGATATTGGAAAAAAGGGGAAATCTACCCAAGAATGACCAATGAAGTTATAGTTATTTAGCTGCCTTTGGTTCTGAAGACTCAAGGAACCATTGCAAGTCAAGAAAATCTATGGAGGAAAAATAAGTGTATAAATAAAAACTATAAATCCATCCATCCATTTTCCAACCCGCTTATCCGTTCAGGGTCACGGGGGGTCCGGAGCCTATCCCGGAAGCTACGGGCATGAGGCAGGGAACAACCCAGGATGGGGGGCCAGCCCATCGCAGGGCACACTCACACACCACTCACTCACACATACACACCTACGGGCAATTTAGGAACTCCAATCAACCCCAGCATGTCTTTGGACTGTGGGGGAAACCGGAGTACCCGGAGGAAACCCCACAACAGCACGGGGAGAACATGCAGACTCCACACACATGGAACTAGGCCGGATTCGAACCCCAGTCCCAGAGGTGTGAGGCGACAGTGCTACCCACCGCACCACCGTGCCGCCCAAACTATAAATCAGATGCCAAAAAAAAAAGATGTTTTTAGTTACAATTTCATAGGTGATATAATCTATACCGGGAGGACAGTACATTTTGGGACCCCTATAAAGAGCCAGGCACCCTAAATCTGCTCGGGTATCCATGCCCTACCGTGCCCTTGATGCTATACGATGGGTGTCATGAATTCATTGGCAAAGCGAGGCTGCAGGACTCACCGTGGCCGGGATTATCGCGAGCTGTCAATCACCGAATGGTTTAATCCACTTCCCAGTGGATTAAACCACCCAGTGAGTGACAGGGCATGTTGATTTTACACAGTGTGGCTCTAGAAGCCTATCATTATTACGATGTACCAGAAAAGTGCATACGTAGATATGAAAATGAAAATGAGGGGGAATTGCATTTTCTGTATGATTGATGTAATGACTGGGTGATGGGGAAGGTGATAGTGCTCATACTTGGTCAGTATTTTCACCAAGAACCACAGAATAAGGCTGGAATGAGAATCACAGGAGAAGTTTTGGTTTTCATTCCTGAACTGAAACTAATACGAAATTCTGGACATATAGTGTGGAGGTCTGGTAGCCTTACTCATAGGTCCTGCTTGGTAGATTTTGTTGAGTGGGGAGAGGGAGAAAATTTTGGAGGGGGGTTAAACCCGTACTTTTTCTATGTGGCTACGTGCCTGGTACACTGCCATTACTATACCGCACAAATCATGGTGTTCACATATTCATAACCGATTTAAACAACGCCGTACTGGATAAGTGGTATAGAAAATGGATGGATGAATGGACTTTTAAATACCCCTTTTAGCGAGCAGACGCTTAATGGACAACTACTTTGAACATCAGTTTCTTCTTTTAAATGCATTCCGATTTTAAAAAGTGCCGTTGGAGTCTCCGCTGCTCTTTGTCGGGAATTTAAAACCGGCATCACGTCCACTGCTGATCCCGGAATGTTTTCCACGCAGAACCAGCAACGGGGGTGGCGTGTCGCCCCATGTGAGTGATCATGGAGGTGCAGCCCGGGCAGCGGGGGTGGTGTGCCGCTAAGTTGGGTTGTGGGGGGGGGTGCTTTTCATCTTCAGTGTTTTTGCATCAGTTCTTCTCTGTTCCCGGCACTGCGTAATGGAACCACAGCAGGGGAAGGCAAATTGCACATCCATCTGCAATGCATTCAGACAGTAATTAAAAGCACAGATTACAAATTCTCCAGAAGCAGAACCATGGACGTTTTATTTTAAGATACAGAATTCATCACTGCTTGTTTGTTTTTTTTTTTTTTTCTCTTTATATAATTTTTATGAGTGGAAACTAGAGAACCCAGCCGTAAACCATGCATGCTGTGGTGACTGTGACATAGCATAGCTCTGTAGGATAGGAGCCTGTGTCCAGAAGGTGCCTGGTTTTAATACCTTGGCCTGTGGTTATATCCCTGCTGGGCTACTCAGCAAGGCCCTACACTTGAGAAAACAGCTCTAGAAACACAGGGAAAAAATGGCTGACCTCATGCTCTGACCCCAAGCATCGTTATCACGGCGAGTCTCATAGGAGAGGCATGATGGGATTGAACTTCATTGTACTCGTTAGCTGTACAATGACAATAAAGGTGTTCCATTCCATTCTGAGCTCCACGCACACGGGACCAGGGGTGGGATTTGAACCTACACACCTGGGGGTGTGAGGTGGCAAAGCTTCTTCCTGCGAGTCTCCAAGGAAGCAATATGGCTCTAAAAAGCTGTTTATTCCCATGTCCCGTGATCACAGTTCGGGGGGGGACTGATAAACGGCCAAAGGCCCTGATTGAAAAAAATCATAAATTGAAAATACCTTTAATTAGGTGTCACGAGTTTATCGTCACTTCAAAGGCATCAGCAAATTGGCACGTGAGGACGGCAGTTATTGGTCAGTCCCAAGGGCCAAGAGGCCTCTCCCTCCGATTATTAGGTGCCGGACGGCCTCATGCCTTTCTAGATGATGACATTTTGGATTCCCCATCCTGATTTCCCAGCATTTCCATTACGGCTGAGAAGAGGAATCAGCCAGTGACGCTGAAGTGGCTTGTTCCATTCTCATCCGCTCATATTGATTGTAAATACACACTGTGTTTCCTGTCTCGACTGATGTCAGTCTATGTTCCAGAATCTAATGCTATGTTTGGGCAGGCTGTAGCCAGAAGGAAATTTTCTCAGGGGGGTTCAGTTCATAGGATACCCTTGGTAGATATGCAGATTGTCCCCGTCCATAGATCTTGCTGATCGGGGTGAGAAGTCCCAAAATAGAACACAGAAACCCAGAAAAATGTTCTGAGGAAAGAACGAAAAATTATTGCTTCAGAGAGATCTTGTGTCAGATGTCAGATCAACCAATTAGATGTCCTGGTCCTCCTCTAGCAATCTGATTGGTTATCTATCTGACCCAATCATTTTTCTTCCACCCTCAGGACATTTTTGTGTAAGTAAAACTCCCACAACCGGTTCAAACCCATTGTTTTACTCTTTGGCTATGTATCTGGTCTTGGGGACTTTGTTTAAAACCAGCCACCCTCTCGCCATGGAAAATCAGCACCCAAGCATCTAGCAGGTTATGTGCTCAACTATAATATGTAAAATCAAGTGATGCCAGCAAACTGTACTTCACGTTGACTGAACTGGCAGGAAGGACCAGGAAATAGTGCGTTCTGAAAGCTGGGTATTTTTTGACAGCTTAATAACAGAACACCGTTACCCATTTTGCAAGAAGGAAGGGGTCAATTGCAAATACAAGGGGACAAGGGCTCAGATTAGTTGCTACTGTAGCTTAAAAAAATTTAAAATAAAAAATGAAAAAGCCAAACTTATTGGTAAACATATTAACAAATCAGCATCAGTCCAATGTGTTTATGCTGGTGAGTATTGACTTTAGTCAATATTCAGAGTTAGCAACACAAGAGCTATAGACATAACTACCAAAATAATGGAGATGATTGCATTTGTACCCCTGCCTGTACTACAAATCTGTCTTGGCAGTACCAGTGCATACTTCAGAAACTTGCTGCAGTCTCCCAAGTTGATGCTACTTTGCTGAGGTCTGCCTGCAGTACATGGTGTGTTTGCCACATACAGTACATTCACGAGATCATTTGAAGTAACATCACCATTATAAATTTCACTACAGATTTATGGAGTTCAGAGTTCAGCTAGTGATCAGAAATTCTAATCATACACAAAAATATATTGGCTGTTGATACTGGCCAAAATTATCACATGGCTTCTATTGTTATCATGGGTATTTTAGTATATTGCTAGATGATAAATTAACATTACATAGACTAAAAAAGGTCATTTGTTTACATTAAGCTATTTCCTGTCAGACCTTGCACTTTTTTTTTTTAACTACAGCGTTTTTGTGAAAAATTCACTGTTTTAACTGATATTGAGCAGGACATCCTGATTTATAGATTTTTTTCTTTAACAGAAATGAGATTATACATTCCCATTAATTAAAATTAAGTGAACGCTGTATCAGTTAATTGGAATTAACCGAAGGCCTTATCAAACAACTACACCTAGGTCCTCACTACCCAGAAGCCTACAGCCGCAAAGAAGAACCCCTGAGCCTCCTGGTGGATTACCAAACTAGCCCCCCCCCCCCCCCCCCCCCCACACACACACAGATTATTTAAAAAATGAAGTTTTAGGTCACATTGTTACACCAAAATTACACTGTGCAGTATGACACAGGGCTGTGTACTGTATAAGGCTGTAGGTGTTCGTAAGAATGACCGTAAAAAGACTCTGATGATAAACTTCAACAGGATGAATATAAAAAAAACACAATGCAGTCTGTAAAATTGTCCTTTGGAGCTTGGAAACATATTCAAATTTAGTTAGAAATAAGCTTACAGAAAAACATTAAAGGTGCATTTATTATATTGGTAAAACTTACTACACAAATATATCATCTGTCATTTAGCATAATTATTGCATCATTTTATACTTGGCTAGAATTGCACTCTATTTTTTTTTCTACTGTTATAGCAAATCCTTATGGAGCAGTTCAAGTGATTACCATTTTGACCTAAATATCGTATATTTTAATGTCATGCTTTCCTCTGAGGGGTACTATTCCGAGCCCTCTCATATCAAAGCAAAGATGAGCTTTCAGAGAGAGCAGGATTTCGAGACATCTCTCTAGCGCAATGCTTTCATGAAAAACACGGCTGCCTACCACAGAGTACCGATTGGGTGGCATTAATCCTCGACAGAGCGACACAATTTGGCGACGGGGTCACCTTAGACCCGCGGCCCTCCCCTGCCCCATCATCCATAATGTCCTGAGGGGACGGAAGCAGCCTTAGAAGACATTTCCCCATTACACAACACTGTCACAACAAGAGGACAGAATGACTGTGTGTTTAGCAGCTGAGGGATAAGAAGAAAGTAAGTCTTTTAATTACTGGCAAAACAAAAAAACAGACAAATTCTACTTCAGCCTGATGCAACCATGTAAAAGCAAGGGTGTGACTAAAAACAAAACAAAAAAGAATGCAGCGCAACACCTACAGTTTGTCAATTCAGACGTTTTATTATTTTTATTTTATTTTTTTCCACTGAGAACCAGAAACCAGGTTAACAAGCAACAGAATCGAAAACAATCAGAAGCGTAATCCAATGCTAAAATATCTGGAATGCTCAAAGCACACAGACATTTGGGTCAACAAACAAATGAGATGAAAATTATTATCTGGCCGCCTGATTCACTGATTAAAAATTCTCATTGTGAATACAGAGCCAGTGACTGAGTTTCAAAATCCAAAATGTAGTCGCTGCTGGAATCATATACACACTTTAAAATAAAATATCAATTTT
>JAODKL010000118.1:4624178-4663660 GCA_026780765.1 Petrocephalus schoutedeni | reverse complement strand
CAGTGACTGAGTTTCAAAATCCAAAATGTAGTCGCTGCTGGAATCATATACACACTTTAAAATAAAATATCAATTTTAACTTAAGATACTAAATCATTAATATTAATTTCCTATGAATAATTTGAATAACTGTTTCAATGGAATTACCATAAACTCATAAAAATGTCACAGAACATAGTCGATTATATGTTCGGGTTTGTAATACTTTCAATAACAGGGGTCAGCGAGCTACGCTATTTAATCAAATGTCAGCTCTCCCCAGTACGGGTCGCAATTTATAGGCGTCCACTTCGTTTTCACTGAATCAATGGCACGTTCGATGTGAGCAATTGCAACGCACTTCTGCAGCAGCCCCCATTGCAACACATGCCAAGGAGCATAGAACCTGGTCCTTGTTCAAGTTTCGGTGCACACTATTAACGGGAAAATGATAGCGGGTCTATATGCACATGGTTTACAACATGATGGTATACATAATATACGGCTCGATGAATTTGCCAAAAGCAGAAGCCGGGTGAACGGACTAGCACAGCTTCAACGGGAGAGTAGCATAATAGGCCTCTTGGCGGACATCTGTGGGTCGTAAAGAATGATATCATCCCTCGGAATCTCTCACAGGACTTCTTGTACAGGCAACCCGAGCAGTTAGTCGACGGCCTCTCGTCGTAAATTTCAGCTGGTGCGAAACTCTGCTTGCTTCCATCTGAGGAAAGGTCGGGCGCCGCGTGTCATTCGAGTCTCGTGGCTATGCACGACCCGAGCCTCTGTGACTGTCCCGTCCATCATCGATAGGCATCAGTGTAACGGGATGCGCAGCCTGCGACAGATGGACAGTCTCCCCCCGGGATTGGTTACACAATCTTTCGGGTGGCATGGTAACCATTGGAGGAGATTCTGGATGGAAGCTTCGTGCCATGTGGCCACAAAGCTCCAGTGTTTCAATGCTCCAACCTTGCGGTAGAGCCAAATAACAACACCAGCATCGTAAGCCCCTTTCAGTGGTGAGAAATCCCCTTGCTTTGTCATGTGTACCGTAATACCTTTATTTCGTAATTATATATAAATGAGTAAGAAAGAGCTAAACATCTAACAGGAAAATGGCGATTTCTGTTTGGCTCCCTGTCCGGCGTCCACATTACAGCCTGTGCTACAGCTTCCAAATGATCATAGCCTTGAATGGAAAAAATGACTGCTGACGTTGAAAGGATGAATAGATGGACAGATCTCGGATGAATCCCCACTGATTATTCAATTATGCACACAATCGTAAGCGAGACCACCTGAATGAAGACATGGAGGTTGCACGCCACCTACGAGAGGCGAACACAGCACAAACAATGGCGAGATAAAGCTTCGCAAGCTCAAAGTAGATAGAGACGTCTGTCTGCTGTAATACATAGCAGGGGAAGCTGGCCACGTGATGGTGCTCCCTTTAGAAATGTGTGAAAAGCTTTTGTGGGATCATGGGATTAATGTGTGAGAGGCCTTTATAATGCTCACTTCCACCGTTTCCTTTTCTCTGCAGCATGTGCTCGCGAGTACCGCGTAACATAATGAATCAGGTCAGGTTCGTTTCCCTTTCTTTATTTTCCAAAAAAGGTTAAATTCATTACATGAATCCCCGATAAGGACCAGAGAGTTTCCAACAATTAAAACCAGGCTGAAACAGTGTGGAAATTGTATCTGAGTGATGCTTGCTAGTCTCAATTTTGAGCTAACCATGTATTCCAAGGACTCTGCTCCACAGACGTCTGAATTTCGTAAGTACATAACAGTAATTTCTTTTTCGCTGAGAAAGGATTGCTTCAAAACAGCCAATTATGCTCCTCGATTAAAGTTTTACGGATAAATCGTAGCTGAAATACACACTCGGGTGTTTCGACTTCGTTTATGGATGCCGGATTTGTGAATACTAAAAAGGCTTTTCGACAGAGCACGGACTTGCGGGATCGTCATGATCAACAATGCGACGATGGCCTGCTGGCACTTAAGTGTGATGGTTTTCCATTAGGAACAGGTCCAATGAGGACGCCCATGGCTTGCCATATGAGCGGATGGCTACAGAGCAGGACGATGGGAGGAAAATGCTGGACGCACGGGCATGATTCACTGCCTGGCACGCTCCCACAGCATACACTGAAGGACAGAGACGCCAGGTTGGAAATGGGACCTTTGTCATTCCATCCCACTTAAGTGATGAGGTGACACGAAGGGCAAGTCAAGCCAGTCACACTAAAGAAAACGCAGAGGTTAGGGGGCGGGGTCAGGGAGAGTTGTGTATAAGGGTACAGAATCATTGTTTTCCCACTATGCTCACCACCAGGGTGGGATGGTTCTCTCACTCTCGAGTGAGAATTCCTTTTCGTTGGTTTAATTTCGCGATTCCTGGCACCCGCCTCGCTGGGGAGGGCTGTGACAGTGGCGGAGAGATGCCAGCTGGCAGGATACCCTCCCCTGTCAGGTTGCTATTGTTTATTAATGATCTCAACAGTCTCCTTGGACTGGTGCGAGGGCAGCCTAGCTGGAAGGCCTGCTGTATTATCAACATGGGGGGGGGGGGGGCTCTCTCCCAGTCCTGTCCCACTGAAAGCATGGAGCATCGCGAGGCGTCCGCTTCACCTTACCCTATTGTTCAATTCAAATATTTAATTTGTTAATTGCCCGAGACATTGAAAGAGCGCTCACCAGACCACCACTACTGCAGGCGTACAAGCCAATCAGCAGGAATATGTCAGCATAATAATAATACAGCTACAGTGCAACAGACTCCACAGCGTTTTTGGCAGTTTCAACAGGAATTTATTTTTAGGCTAAATTTGTTCCCAACACAATCGCACTTGCAGCCATTTTTCATCAGTCGATCACCTCTTAAATTTTATTTTTAGATTAAATAAGCCAAAAATATTTTGGACAACTACTAAATAGTCAACGTATTCATAACACGTATCCAAAACAAAATGTATCTCTTGTCCTAGATTTGGCACTACCTGCCAAAAACTGCTTTTCTACCCTAAGCTTGGTTACATTTGTTTAACTTATTTAGCAAAACTATAATTGAATGAAAATGAATGCAAAAACACAAAATTCACTAAGTCATAAGTCAAATCATAAAGATATTTAACTCTACAGACTGGGTTAAGTGTTTGTAATACCTTGATTGTAATTGAAAATGCCTTTTTAAAATGTTTCAAAAAGCCTTATAAAAAGGTTAGAAAGCTCCATCTCTTTAAATCTAAGGGACATTAGAGATACTTAAATACATTTCAAGCAAAAAATATATGTTTTTAAATATATCTAATGACAAGCAGAGATAGGCATAAATACATTGAAAAGTATTTTGATACAAATTACTTGCTCATCAAATGTAACAAAATAAAATACAAAATACTGGCATGAGAAAATGTATTTCATTTAAATACTAGTAATTTGTAATTTGAAAAGTACAAAAGTACATGTAAAATAGTAACGGAACATGGTGGTTACATGCATCATTGCAGTCCTGGTAATTTGTAGTATTTACAAAATTGATAGCTTTCCCTAACTTTAAACAGAATAATCATTCTGTGACTTGAATTTGTTATAGTGTTTATTGTGAAATGAAAAACGAGTTTTGTAACATTAGTAATGTAATGTGAGCTCTGAAGAAGGCATCTGCAGCAGAGGGTTTAATCATTTAGTCATCTTTGCACCATTTATATCATTTTCTGTATGCTTATAAAGTAGTGTACTGTATACTGTAATAAACAAAATAGAGGTAATCATCTCTAATGTACGTTACTTATTTATAGAGGAAATGTGTATTGTTGGAGATTGCGAGTAGTGAATACTGACCAACCGCGGGAACGAGACTGAGACAGGCTGATATGAGATGAGATGCTTGACGCTGAGACGCCTTGCAGCTGTTTCCACGGCCAAAGTTCTTGTGTAGCGTACAAAACCAACTGGATGAAGAGCTGGTCGTAAGTCTGCACAGTCATTAAACAGATAGGTCATTAAGTGAGAAGTGTCTGTATTCAATGTCTAGTTCACCACTTGGTTCACCCTTTTACACAAGCTCAGTGGCTATAAAAACACCTACATTTAGCTGATAGAAATTAATTTTGTCCTTAAGAACAAAGGTAGCTAGCTTGATTAATCGCTAATGAAGTCTTCCATATATGACAAATCACTAGATGCAACTGTCTGAACATGCCTGTTGAAATTAACTAGCAGGCTAGCAAGTTAATTTGCAAGTTCTAGAGCGCAGCACTGCTATTTGCTAATTACTCTATCTTTCTGTCCTATAATGATATTCAGTAAGCAATATCTGATAGTATATCTTACTACATACTGTACCTTAAATCAATTTGCATCAAGCTCCAAAGCAGCTTCATTCTTAGGCTTACATGGGAAAACTAAGTTTACAACGAGCAAGCTGGGCCCAACAGGATGTCAGGTGATTTATTTGCATGTAGCCTAAGATGGCGATAGGCTGTATTTAAAAGTTTGTAAGCCTGGTGATGTTCTTAAACTGTCAGAAAATAAACGTCATATTCTATTAAGCATTTCAAGTATTTTAAATAAAAGACTACAATCTCTCAAAGTATTTTGTTACAAATTACATCTGATTTTTTTCCGTCCAACAACATACAGATTACAAAATAATTAAAAGTAATTAAATATGTATTTTAAATACATTTCATTGAAATACTGCCCATCTCCGATGACAAGGTGCTTAGATATTTTTAAGTGGATAAGGTAAGTTTATGATGATGATATTTTTTGCTAGTAGGAAACCTAAATGTTCTCTGTGATAAGTAAGACAGGTGTTGCACATCAGGTTCTTCCACAACTCCAGTTCAGTGGAACTGCAAATGGAAATGACTATTAGACTATTCCAGCATGCCACTTGTATGAAATCACCCGACATAATCTGAGCATCTGATTGGTTGAGAATCATACGCAAACGTCGTCAAAAACCTCAAACCTGCCCCGACTTGCTGTAGTCCGTTAGTACTGTTGAACTGAGAATGAAACAACATCACCCCGTGAATTTAGTTTCAAAACGGACAGCTCTCTCATGCAGAAGATGTACAGGTTAAGTAAACAGACTTGAGTGATAGAATGATAGTAAGCTGATGTACATTAGTTAAAGCACTAGAAGGGGCTTTGCGGTTGTACCATTGAGTGATATAATTCACTTGTATTGCTTCATAAATATACCTTGCACAACAAGTGGGCATTTTTTCCCAGACATTGCTTTTGTTAATTACATGTTGAAGTGGTGATTTTTTCAAAATTTTGCTTGCATGGGGGCCCTGCACAAAAAGCTAGTCACTAAGATGATACAGTCTAGAAGTGCAGACCTAGTTCATCTTTGATCTCAAGGCTGCAGTAACTAGGGTGAAGATTGAGAGGACAGTTATATTTTAAAGATTCACAATTGACATTTTCACCTTTGTTACCACCCCTGAGGGTTGAGCAGGTCTATGAATCATCAATTATTGTCTATACCCATTTAGCAGATTTGAAATTCTCATTCATTAATTGATTTATTCAGCTGGAGGTTCATTACATTTCTCGCCAGGCACTTATCTTGACACCTACAGTCTCTGTCATATATCTACTGTATGTTTCTATGCTGGAAGATTACTAAAGGTTTTCACATGCAGATTATTTATGTTAGATGTGGGACTAAACAATATAGATACATTACAATATAGATACAATACATTATATATCATACAACTTCCTTTTATGAAAAGAAATA
Source organism: Petrocephalus schoutedeni (assembly GCA_026780765.1). Classification (NCBI taxonomy): domain Eukaryota; kingdom Metazoa; phylum Chordata; class Actinopteri; order Osteoglossiformes; family Mormyridae; genus Petrocephalus; species Petrocephalus schoutedeni. The sequence goes on along the minus strand of JAODKL010000118.1, from coordinate 4,657,911 downwards.
ATGATACATGCATCCATAAGTCTTAGGAAAATATATTAAATTGCAATGTTGAGAATCTTGAATTGAATGCAAGAATGGATATTTGTTTTATGAGTACATATGTATCTGGGAATAGTGGATGCAGAAGTGTTCAATAATGGATGAAACACAACAGATATGTAATTATGATTTGAACTTGAAACAGGATGTCGTCACAACTCTTGGCTGACAACATGAGTCTCATAAAGAATAAAAAAGAAAAAATGAATAACAAAAAATGCAAGTAAAGCTATAAAGGCGTTTAGTAGTAAGTAAAGGCGTTTCTTGCTTTTTATGATGAAGATATGAAAAAGAAAGTTATAGCTGTCATTCCTCCAGTCAGTAGGGGTCAGTAGTTGATATCATGTATGATCAAGTCACTACTTAATGGGCCAACATAAGTCCAAATGCATGTAGCCATGGTCTCAAAAATGCTGTCGATAAATACTGATGTACTAAAGAGGTTCATTTTCTTATTAACCGAACCAGGCAGAACATGTGCAGGCCCCAAAAAAATGGTAGCAATCATCAGAACTGTGACAATCCCACGTTATTTTACAGAACCAAATGGGAAAATATTTTAATTATGAGCATAATGTCCTGCAAATAAGTATGACTCCTTTGTGACAGTACGGTAATTATGGCCGGAGCATAAGTTCAAAAACTTCACTGAAATAAGCATGACTTTCCTGTGGAGATTTGGTCCACACTGGGGGTATTTTGTAGCTGAAGCATAAAGCTTGTCTTCATTATCGCCATTCACTGTCTGGCACCCAAAACACAATTTGCATATTGCACTAGCACAATAATCCATTGAACTGTTACTCTGTCAACTGACAGACATGAATAAATATTGACAACTTCAATATATGTAAAGTTATGCACTAGCTTTGAAAGCCTACAGTCTTTTTACCACATAAATGCACTGTGATCCGTTCCATTTGACTATACAAATTACAGAAAGTAAGAGTAGCATTGTGTACCGGTACTTGTGTCACTGAAAAAAATGTGTTGCTTTGGATAGAATGTGCTGAATTTCTCATATATCATAATTTCTCATTTCTATATATATATATGTATATATATATATAAAAAATATGCATCATAAATATTTAGCCAGTTTCCATTCATCCCCAAGATAAGGCAATGTATACACTTTTTTCAAATTTCTCATGGTCTTCTACTTTCAGGTGCACGTGCGAAGAGATCCTTCTTCAGCTGAGTCATCGATATTATCATTTTAGTTTAAGGTATTTGTTCTATGAGAATTAGAGCCAATAGTGCATTTTAAAAATCTGAAAGTCTAGACAGTACGGTAGCAAATAAAACATCAAAAAAATATTTTTCATATACACTGATGGTAGAAATGTATTAAAGGAAATAAAATGAACTATTTCACACTAAATTCCTGCGCGGCCATTATTGTAATGGTTCTCTATAGTTTAATAACGCATTCAATTAATTTGTTGTTAATTGTAAATAGGAAAAGAAACGGTGAATGCCGCGAGCTCCCCCTACAGGTACATATGTTCCATCTTACCTAAATTATTTAAACGGATTTATATATCTAAAAATAAAATACACTGCATCATTTATAGACGTGTAATCACATTATCGTATTTTAGTAACATTCAATCTGCCGTGTTACTCTAACTGCATGGTCTAATAATGCATAATAGGATATTGCTTTGTTTTGGGGGTAGTCATTTTTTTTCATGTTCTCTATCTATCTATCTATTCTATCTATCTGTCTCTCTATCTATCTCACGTACATACAGAAATCATCGGCCCTTGAGTGGTGTTAAATGATAAATAACACTGACAACATGAGCTGAGTTCCCTAGTTAATGCATAGGGGCAGGTAAACTTATTTACTGCGTGGCTAATGTACTAAACATTCTGAGAAATGAGACGTTAAACCCAAGTACGAAAGAAACGAGGGATTAAACGGGAGAATATTACAATACTTCAGTTAATGCTGGAAATTTTCAGGAGGGTACTGCGAAGTCACATTGAGATCACAACATCCATGCACATCCATGTATGCGTGTCGGGTACCCAGTTTGTAGCCATCTATCTGATTGATTGAGTATTAACCCATGCGTACATGTGGACGATTAATTTTCTTGAAATGTAGCGCCAGTTTCTTTTTAAAGAGTAAGTGGTTCATTGCCACCTTGGAGAGGAGTGCAGCTTTCACAAACACTATCCCAGGGTTTACGCACAGACGTAGATACTTGTCCAAATAAATGTTGCAATATTGCAAAAACATTTTAATCCGACTCAAATGGGGGGGGGGGGTAGCTCTCCCTACCGATGTAACAATGCCTTGGCTGTGGCGTGGTGCATTATCTCAAATACTGGCGAAAGCTCTAAAAAGAAGGGCACCGGGTATTAAACCACACGGATGGACTGATAGGTCCTCCGGCACTAGATTTAAGTCGGTTTTGTAGGACCGGCTCTAGAGCAAAATTTTTGTGGCCGCTGAGGGATAATGTGCCGCTACGTGGTCAATAAAAGGAGGCTGCGTGGACTGAACGCAGATCCCGACCTCGCCACACCGCCGCTCTGCGCTCTCTCCCGGTGCAGCACTCGCCGAGCGCCGCTCCATTCATGCACTCTTTTTTAGTGAGAGGAAAAAGGAAAATGCCCAGCGCTCCCTGTTAAGATAGTTAAGATGCCGCATGCGTGCGTTGAAAGAAGCAGAAAATAACGGGGCATGAAAGTTTGCACCCCGAATTAACAACTCACTTAGGCAATTGCATAAGCCTGCGTATAAACTTGGAATAGATACGGATATACGACAATCGTTAAATACTGCAACGAATAGTAAAATGGAAAATGCATATATGACATATAATAATGCTGTTTTAGAAATGCAAATATTTACATTGAAAGCATGCGTTAGTGCGCGGTAATATATTCTGGTAGGATACGTTACAGAGAAATAAAACGCAGATTAGACTTAAACGCCGTGGAATATCACGTAGGAAGGCAGCCTTACCTAAAACCGATCCTCCCCAGTTACTGGACGCCCAAGTCCCCGTTGTTTTATTCTGTTGACGAAAAACTTCTGCTGCTGGAGCATATGATCCCAGCTGTCATAGCGGCGGCTTGATCTCTGATGCTGGATTGCGGATGAGCTGGCAGTCCTTCTCATGCTCGGGGGAGAGGAGTCCTTCTCTTCGGCCGGGCTACGGGCATCGGCGTGCGGGCAGAAAGAGAGAGAGAGATGCGGCGATTGCCAGGGAGGAAGGAAAAAAAAAGTGTGTGGAGTGGAGTGCGGTCCAGCCCGGAGGATGGGAATGGGGGGGTGGGGATGAAATATCCGCTCAGACTGGACGCGATCCGGAGCGTGGGGAGAAAGCAAGCGCTGAAAGATCAGGTGGAGGAGCGCAGTGGAAAGACTGAGGCACGGCGACTGATGTGAACGCGCAAAAAAGGAGAGAGAAACTAGGGGGAGGTACTGAGATTACAGTTTAGTATTATAGAGGATGGCTGTGCTAGACTGTAAAGGGGTGGGACTGTACCACATAAAGTGAATGGGAAAGCAAAACGGGGAGGGGGGCATGGGTGGAAAAAGGACCGGCCGATCTTGACGTGAGCTTTTTTTGTTGATAAACATCGATTCAGTATCTGTACCCCTTAGGCGTACAGCGTGGCGCTACCCGTAAAAAAAGAATAAAATAATAATAATAATCATGAATAAGCCCCAAGAAGGGACGTTGGCTGCCTTAAAAATAAACCGTTTGTCAAAACGAGAAACGCGCAACTCATGCGCTCAAGCAAGGCGGAGAATATAGCACGGGAGGGTGCGCGGATGGCCCGGATTTCTGTGCAAAATAACTTAGAAAGCTCCAGTTTTGCACCGGAGACGTTTTGCATAGGGCTGCTGACGTGCGCGTAATGGCAAGTTTGCATTAAAGATGAGGAACACGTGCTGCCGCACATTAATACTTTAAGTAAGTTTTAAAGGAAAAGGCTGCTCGGCATCCCCGTCGTTCCTTAAATGCAGCGCAGTATACAACGATGAAAACAAACACACCGACCGAAATATACATTGTGAGAAAAGAGCGAAAGTATCCGGCGCACGCTGTCCAAGGTCCTGACGACAACACACGCAAGGGTGACCGCCGGTAAAGGTCAAACGGTGCACACGTCCATGGACGGCGCTGTAATGTGTGCCAATTTGATTTTCCACGTTATCTATCTGTATTTGCTGCGTCCCTGGAACGCGGCATGAAAAAAAAATTGACGTGCACCGCGATTTACGCCGTGCGTAACCGGACGAGGAGGGCGCACGTACGCCGGTAAAATAAGGCTCCGTGGCTGGGCTTGAAGGGCACAGGCAGCGCTGCCGACTGTATACTGTGAAAACAAATAAAAAAATGAAAAATACTGCTACTACTATATTGCTGCTACCGATACAACAACTAATAATAATATAAATAAAGAATGAAACGATACACAATTACCCAAAGTATTATATTAAAAAATCATATAGAGTTTTGTTGGGATTCTTACAACATTAAGAACATTATAAAAGAGTTCTTGCCCCTTGTAAGAGGCCAGGGCAGTGTAAGTCTGATTTGAAGACCGCATGCAGTGGAGACTTCCATGCCTTTAAATACCATATAACTATTCTGGAAAATCTGCCATGGAAATTGCTAACATGTGACAAGGAAGTGTCTCAAAGGTGATAGTAGTGTGAGAAAGACGAGAAAGAGTCAGCAATAGGCAGAAGCACAGGTGTGAGGCCGATCTGGAGAGTGCAGGATTCAGTCGTGGGCTCAGTGAGCACATGACATCATTATCCAGAGGCTTTGTAAGATTGCCTATCTGGGAGGATATAGATTATGTCAAAACACGACTTGTTTGTGATATATTACCCTTTGTCTCAGTGGTCTCACTCAGCTTCATAGGTAAAAAAAATGGCATATATATATGGCAAAATAAGCATGACAGCTATCTGGAAGCAGGCATGACTTATCCTGAATTAATGACAGTGTGGAAATTCAATTAACCACGAATCAGCGCCCTATGTTTAATGAAGAATAACTGTACACTGGGGAAAAACCAGTATGTGAGCCTAGTCGTAGAGCTTTGACATATTTCAGCCTCTGCTAAACAAATAGAACATTTGTGAGCTATTTTCTTTTCAAATTCTGTTGAATTGATTGGACTTTAATAAGTAACATTTTTTGTTCCAGCCAATTGGATCACTAGCTAATACACAGTAGGACTGAAATGGAAGGAGAGTCTGTAAATGCATTTACAGCCGATGACCTCATAAACCAATATTTCAGTTGCTGTAACCTGTCCTGCTTGAAATAGTAATGTATAGGCACCAAGAAATCCTGGGACCTTGAGTCCCCCACCCCAGTTATAGATATAATTTCAGGTATTCAGAGGCTCCTGTAGTGTGTTGGGCCCCCTGAATCTGCCACAGTCACCATGCCCCTACTGTAGGTGATACCGGATCAACGAATAACCAGTGGAAAAAGAAAACAGGAACAGGGGAGGGGGTGGGGTCTTCACACATGTAGAGGGAAACTCAGTTATTGGGGGGTTGCATTAGCCAGTTTTGATTATTGGGGTGGGGGTTACAACCCCCATATCTTATGCCCATGGACAGTGTCATAATCACCAAAGTGATATTTTGTGGTCATATTCCTTTTCTTTAATTAATTGAGCAGTAGACAAATAAACACAAATACACACATCTTCACACAGAGGTCAGACAATTAACAATAAGCGGGGACGAAGTAAAAATCATATTACCGACATTAAAATCAAATTTACTTGTGGGGTGGGGGTAATACAGTTCTGTCAGTAATTATAAACATAAAGATGTTTGTGAATATTGTAGTTGTATTCCTTCAGCCTCTGTTCCTACGTGGCAGTAACCCAAGAAGCTGGTTGCGCGTTGCCGTGGGTAATGCGGATGGGTAGCAGGTGGTAATGCGGATCCGGTAAGCAACTTCAGTGTTTTGGCTGAGCTAGCTAAATCATGCGACTCTGCATTTCCCGTATGTTTTGGGCTGGTTTAAGGTTTCAGTCTATAAAAAAAATGCCTATGGTCACCCCATGTCACAGCGGCCCAGAATGATGTTTTATATCATTGCGACGGAAACTGAATTGTAAAGTGATACCAGGACATTTTAGATGGATTCAGAACTGCATTTACGTCTTTCTGCATGCGGTTCTCTATTTTAAGTATTATACACATGACTTTTGAAATGACTGAAGGTAAGAATTTCAAAAAAAGTTTCTCTCTTTCCCTGCAGCCACGCGCCTTCGTGACATGATGCATCAAAGTCACCTTTCTGACACTGTGGATGGAATATGGATTCTGGAGGGGGATACGGTCTCTCAATGGTTCTGTTGTGTGGCAACAACTGAATTAAGCTCTGTCAGGACGTGTTACTTACAAGGCAGCGGGACTGTGCCAGGAATTGGGTGACCAGGCATAGCAGTCAACTGTAACAAAAAAAATAAGTAGGGGAAGGGGAAAAAAATGCGAAAATAGCAGATGAAAGGAGAAAATCGGGGAAAGGATGAGAGTGGAGCACGTGGGAGTGTGTAAGGGGAGAAAACAAAGAAGGATCTCAACTGTGTTGGGAAAAGTTCTCAGCCTCGAGGCAGACAAAGGAAAAATGAATGATTGTCTTGAGGTTTTTTTTTCCTTCTTCACACTGAGCAAAGGCCAGACTTCGCCACACGGTTTAAATAAACCAGACAATGGTGCAGTGTGAATCATCTTTGGAATCAAACAGTGTGAGAAAAAGCACACATGAGTGAAGCTCCAGACTGCAGATTGTGGAAGATCTGGAATTTGATATGAGTCGAGCCGCTCAGTGAGGGGCAGAGAGAAAATGGTACAATTTTGGATTTAATGATGGCATTTTAAGTTTAAGATCTTTCTGAATGCTTTGAGAAATACTGATGAAGATATATAATGCAAATCGTCTCAATGAAAATAATTTTAAAATACAGATATTTTCTAAAAGGTTTCAGTATAGTTTTTCGCTATTTTTGTTTTTAGAAGCACTTCATTGGATTCACTGCGTAATGCAGCCTAAAATAAACTGAAGAACGTGAAAACATAGAACGTACAATTTTATCATTGCATGTAAAATACAGAAGCTTATTTCTGTTTTTCTTGGAACAAAACGTTTCGCTCAGCGGTTCCACCTTCATCTCAGACAGTGAACTGCAGGGGAGAAGTGACCCGAAAATGAGGAAGCGGAGCATTCGCGGGTCGCACCATCATTTGCACCCTCACAGAGGCGCCCAGATCCAAAGCGTTGACTGGGCATGTCTGCAAGGTACGAGTTCCGTGGTGCTTAGCTGACAACTTACTAATGACTTGTGCTGTAAAGGTTTCCGAATGCCGCCTTGGAGCGTTTTCTCCCCCTGCGTTATTTCGAGTCCTCGTTGTCTGCTGTGGAGTTACACCTCATTAGCCGAGTTGTGAAGGGGACGACAGATGTCCAAACACCCAGCAAGTGCATCCGTCATGGCATTTGTACGGGGATGCCCCCCCTCAGAAAGGAGCAAAAGCAAAAACAATATAACTGGTCAGTCACAGGGAGTCAAAGAAAATTAAAGTATCTGCGAAATCTTTGTCACCAAGTAAGTCGCAAAGCATTCTGGGACTTTTTTTAATGTGCGACTTTTGGATGAGAAGGCAGCACTCTTGTCAAAGGTGGTTTTGCAGTGGAGGGGGGAGTTACACTTTGTCAGATTCCTTAACATCAGATCAGGTTTGGTGTCTATGTGTGCCCAAGAGTGACTGATTCCAGAGAAAATGTGTAGTGAACAGATCAGGGTGTTGTAATGAAAGTGAGCAATTTTAGGGGGAAACAGGACACATAGAATAACTTAGAAAAAGGTGATTGATACATACATAGATAATGTGAAAAAGAATTACTATCCCCAAAAACAAATCAATATCATTGCATCCCTCACTAGATAGTAACATGACAGATTTTTGGTTTTGCTACAAAAATTGCCTTTAAGAAGTTACTGGCCTTATAAACGCAGTAGATAAAGCCCCTTTAAATTGAGCAAGTTTCCCTCCTTGCTGTGAAATGGACACTGCCATCTTTACGAGTCCCCGGAGCTCAGAACATCACGCCCTCAGACAGCGCAGGAGCCAGGCCGCCGCCCTCCAGCGGGTGGACCCGGCACTGACGTGCCAGTCAACAAATTATAATATTTCATTCAGCATTAAGAGGCCTGGGTTTTATGGGGGAAACCGTAAAACAGCAAGGGGGGAATTAAACACCTCCCTGCGATCGCCTGGGTTAACGGGGGTCAGACAGATCGACCTGGATGGATTTAACAAGGCGCGAGACGCCGCCCGCCCGCTCGCCACCACCCCCCATCCCACATTACTCCCGTGGCACGATGTTACAGAGCGAGCCGAGGACAGGCAGCTTTACTGTAGAGATAAATGACTTTGGTAATGGCAGCTTACAGCCATTAGAGCGTGTGATGGGGAGACTGGCGCTAACTGCGTGTCTGAGAGACGAGCCCGGCTCAGCTCGTCGAGAGCGAGTAGCTAAACACAGCAGAAACCCACCCCCCCCAGGGGCGTCGGAGGGGGCGTGGATGCCCAGGCAGATTCTGGGAGCACAGCACTTTACAGGGGCCTATGAATACATAAAAATGGGGGTGGGGCAAGGTGACAAGGGGCCCAGAATTTCTAGGTACACAGACCCCCCCCAAACTTTTGTACTGTAAATATAAGACGGACTAACGACTAAGGCACCATTTCAATCCTCTCCGCTTCCCGTGCCGCTGTTCGAACCCCCTCTGAAAATAATCAGGTGCCCTCCAGATCGTTACAGTACATTTGCGATGACCGTGTGCCCGTCCCGTGTGTTTTAAATATGCATCGGCGTGGCAGGCCGGCCTTGGCCGGGGCGGACAGAAGAGCCGCACTGATGCTCCTGGGGTCCTAGGTTCGGCGCCCTTGGGGGAAACATTTGGGACGTTGCAGGACAGCAAGTGGAATTGTGGTTAAGGACACAGACGCATAACCTAAAGTCTCCAGAGGGGGCAGTGCTGAAGTACCCTTGAGCGAAGTCCTTAACCTGAATTGCTCCGAAAAATATATCTAGCTGGCCACATGGTTATTAAAAAAAAAAGGTTTCTTTTGAGAAAGCACTTTTACCATGCAGCAAACAGCAAAATAATAAATGCTGTACATTTCTGTTTCTTACAAGGCTGCACTCAACAAAAGTGTTATATACGCAGACACACGCACACTCCGAAGGTCCAGTTATTTATATTCTTCAAATTGGACGCATGTTCTTTAAAATCAGCTATTTCAGGCACAGGTCAAGTCAGCTGTACTCCGAGCAAGAAGCTAATTTTAAAAGCCCCCTCCACACCCCCCCCCCCATCCCAGTACAACATGAAAACTAATAAGTAAAACATTATTAAAACATAAAAAGGAACATTTTCTTCATCAGGGTGGCTGTGCATCAGTCATTAAGCTTCGCCTCTGGCACAGTAACGGGGGTGTCAGGTCCTCCGGCGTGCAGTTGGACAGAGAGGCTGGGTTTAGCGTCTCAAGCTGCAGCCTCAGCAGTAATAGCATCCGCTGTGACCCTCCTCTCCAAATCGCACCGCAGATGTTACCCTCCACTACTCTTGTTGTTTTTTTTTTTTTAAGCGGGCAGTTCCATAGACGAATCATCCCTCTTGGGGATATTTCAGAAAGCATTTTGATGACACAACCTCAATGACGCTGTAAATCCACCCTGCTCTTTAAAGATTGCTATTAAGCTGCAGCGTTTTTCTTTTTGTTTGTTTGTTTGTCTTGTTTCTTCTTGGGGGGGGGGGTTTGTTTGCCATTTTCCTGGGTGAAATCGTAGTAGGTCACTAATGAACAAGGGGGCTGCCACTGCAGGTGAGTGCTCTGCTTAGGCCAAGCAATTCCCACGCTGTTCTGTGAGAATCCAGGATGTGGTTTCCACCAGCAAAAGAAATAAAAACAATAAAATACATTGGTGCCAGCAGACAGTCTGCACAAAACGCAAAAAAAAAATGATTCACTGTAGCAACAAGAATTAAATCCCCATCTGTGCACAAACGTGAGATTATGCCTTAGCAGATGTGAGCATTACAGAGAAAACGGTCCGGTAAAAACTCCTACTGGGTGGTTTTGTATTTCCAGATCTATATACATGTGATATACAGCATCCCCAAACAGCACCGGTAAAAATCTCATTGACCCCCCCTGAGTCACATGACCAAAACATTTATTGACATTCTCTTGACACATTCCAGTGAGATCGTGTTGCTGGTATCCTGACAGGAAGAAGCATCACAAGTGTGCTGATGCTGGGAGTAACAACCCTCACTTCCTGTAATGGTGACAGCAACTTTTCTAAGAATTAAATTAAAGGGGAAGAAAAGCTTTAAAAGAAAAGCGTTTTTAGTATGATCTGAACCTGAAGCTGGGGCATTTACAAATAAAATGGACACCGAGCCATGTATATTTGGCTCTGCAATACAGAACGGGAGTGGAAGATGCATGTTGTCACACGTGCAGGCGGATCAGGTGACATTGAACTGACTTTTGTCAGCCTTCTCCTATCCAGCATGGCGAGCCGGGACGTCCCGTGGCACTTCCTGTCTGAGGACGCTGAAGTGCGATGGTAGACAACCTCAGGCCTTAAAAGCGAGTGACACATTCCCTCTCAGATGCGGCGTGGGAGACAGCAGTAGTGACTAACGAATTTGGGAGCGCAGGACAGGCAGGCACTACTGTGGCTGATGTGGCATGGTCAGGCGTGCTTTCCTTAGCAGGGGAAACCCCGTTACACCCACAACTTCTCTGGCCACCAACAGGAGCGATTTTAGGTGGGGGTCATAACGGGGCAAAACTAATACAGAGAGGCTGCCTCGAGTAGTACACATGTCCAGCACTTTCTAGGGGTTGGACTCTAACTAAAACCCAGATTGCAGAAGAGAGCCAGATACAATAAAAATGAAGAAAGCAGCATTACTGACGACAGATGTGTCAGGGGTACAGAGCTGATCGCCAGGCAGCTAAGCTTCCCTTAAAATGTAATTATTGCGGACACTCTGATGCTGATTAAGGTCATTGTTTACTAAAAGCAATTAGGCCAAATTTGGTTTAGGGCCTAATTTGAAAATTACAGCGCTGCAGACTTCGAGGGGTACACATGTGGCAGCTGATGCTGCAGCCACCTCATGAGGCAAGTAAAAGTGCGTTTGATGCACAATCGATCTGACAAAGCCTTCGGATTAAAGCGGCCAGGTGTGCAGGTACTGCGGCATTGTGCTATCGATATATATGCCCGCTTTAGACCTGCGATTCATTCCACCTTGCAATCGACATCGCCAGCAGGTAAGCGCCCGGACAGGGGAAAGGAACACAGCCATGTGAATTAGACCGTGAATCTGGGGGAAGAAAAAGAAAGCGGATACACCTTTAAAGTACGACAGGCAAATTAGTTCTGTTAATGTCCACAAAGAATTTTCTAGCAGATAGAGAACTCCCCAAAGTGCAAGCATTTGGCAACAGCGGGTAAAGAACTCCCACAGTGAAAAGTGAAAGAAAAATCCCTCATATTATAGAAAGAAAGTACAACAAAACACCCCTTTTCCAGGTTTCATTTGAAGAGTGATTTAAGTCAGAAGTTCTACAGGGGTGGGGCCACAAAGGCACTGGCCCCAGCTGAAAGCTGATTGGCCCCTGGAGTGCCCCCCTCCTCTGTCACTCACCAATGCAATACATATCATTGATTAGCCAATTAATAATGTTGGCTCTTCTGTATGAATTATGGCCCCTTTTATGCCCTTACCTTAAAAAAAAAAATCTTAGAATTGCCCCAGAGACCCTAACTCTGAGGAGTCAGTTTCTCATGCACAGTTTCAGGAAATTGGACTTATTAAGAGGTCAGCCTCTGCACAGCCGGCGTTCTCGCAAATACTCCGAAAAAGCAGCACACGTTCTCTCCAGGCACAACCCTAAAGTGATCGGGAGCCGCGGAACGGCGTTGTGTAGGGCTGAGTCCAAGGGAAAACAGGAGATTCCGGTCCTATTATCACAATGACATGTTATTACAATCACTCTTCAGACACAAAATACCGCTTGTCATGTTGAACGTTAATCCGTTAGCCTTTCACTAACAGCTCGTCACATACACTTATGATATCATGTGTTTGGGTACCCCCCCCCCCCAAGTGCTGTTAACCTGATTTAAATCTACTTACATGCAAAGAGAAGCTGGAGAGTGCTTTAGCTACTAAGAACATTGGCAGCACTTCTAAACGCAGTACGACGGCTTAAGCTACTGAACTGTCAAAGCAATTATAAATAAAAAAGGAATGGCAGCGAAAGGAGTGTAGTATAGCTAAGGGCAACTAAGTGTGGAAGGCATGCATAGATGATAACGTATATCAGAGAAGGAACGAGGGATTTAATATATAAAAAAACACCTATAAAGAAACAAAGTGTAGTCAGCTACACTAATGAGCCTACAAGGGATTCTGAATTTCTTTCATAACAACAGATGTGACGGGGGAAAAAACCAGCATCGCTTTTAGACAAATTTACTAATGTCAAATGCACAGTTAACTCCAATTTCTAAAGTTAAATTTGCTTCCTTCAAACTCAACATCTCTCCCACACCTCCTGCACGATACAGAATGTAATAAATATATATCAGTTTTTTTTTTTCCCCACCCAAGGAAAATAAACACCTGCATTCTGTCAGGCCTCCTGGGCTTCAGCGGACGACTTGCACTGCTAACAAGCAACGGATTACACCAGAGACGCGAAGTGCTCCCCGTCTGCTCCTGCCGCAGAGAGCTGGAAACGGAGCCAGCGCTTGGCTGGGAAGCAACGGGGTGTCCTGCTAAAGAGACCGGGGACCCTCGTGCCGAAGGGGCTCTGCCAGCTTACATTTTATTCATTTATTCAAAGGAATCGTGGCCTTTTTTTTGAGTCAAATGTACAAGTACAATGAAACAACGAAATAACGATAAAGAACAATAAACAGAAGACAATAATGTACAAAATGCAATATATAAAGCATTCATACGACATGAAATATATATGCAATAACAGGTGGGACTAGTTTAGCGGACTTGTACGTGAGGAGCAGAGCTGGGTCAGCAAGTGTCATTGGATCAATCGGGGTTAAGGGCCTTGCTCAAGGGCCCAATAGCGGCATGACTCTGCTGGCCACGGTGTTTGACACGGCGACCTTCCCGTCACAGTGTTCTACTCCCCAGAGTTGCACACTGTCCTACCACGAGCCTTGTGACTTTGTTTTGTATTCCTGTGACAAGGTTGGGTTGGTTAGAGAGGCCATTGAGTAATGGGCATATACAGGATCGTGTTTCAAAACCGCAGAGTATAAAATGTATGACGCTTTTAATTTGGCCGCTATATATATGTGAGTCAGAATGAGGACCTGCATAGAGATTACAGCCGGGCTGCACTCAGGATTAATGTTTTGTTTGTCCACGTCTGGCCATTTCCATTGTCGTTTCCTCTCCTGGCCAGGCCCCATCGCTGCTGAAAGAATAGGGGATGATGGAGGCCAATTTCTGGGGCTCTATTCAGGATCCTCCAAAGCAAACAGGGTTTTACCGGGTCCAGGCGAAGCTGTGCAGTTCGAATTCGCAGCGGGCCCGAGCGAACCCACCACCGGACAGTGGCAGGCGAAGGATTGACAACGAACATCGGGCAGCAACACACTGCAGCCCAACACAAAATGACCACGACATCCTTAGAATAGCACACTGGATGTAAACCAAAATGGCTCCATGTCAATGCCAAAAAGTAAACAATGACAGTATATAAACCTGCATTCTGGAGTGTCAAGGACACCATGTCCTTTAGGATATCAGCTTCTCAAAAGTCACGAGTAAAGCTGAAATACAATGCGTGCTAGCCATGTGCTAACAGCCGAATGTCACATGACCATTAACAGCAGCACAGACCTGTAGCCCAACAGCAGTGATGCTGATCAGTCTTAAATATGTGCGTCAGTGTCGTTTCTCATATGCTTGTATAGATATAGAACCTCAGGTATTCAGCTTCAAGTACTCTTAAGAGAAAATCAAGAGGAAAATGATAAAAAAAAATCATCCCTATGGAAACCGGCTAAACATGAGTGATATATTCTCTGCTTTACTGGGTGATTTTAATATAAAAAAACTGCTCTTTAATTACAGGCTGACTAAATGGAAATTATTTGTATTGATTTGTTTGCTGGGGATAATGCTGCCCGGCTTTTAAATCTCACCTTTATTTTCAAACGCCCGCGAGCACTATGTGCTCAGAGTATGGGCGGCTTCGGGCATTGGACAGGAGGCATTGTAATGTGGTTCAAGTAGCTAAAGTCAGGAATGCCAAGGAATAAAATAGCACCTGGGGGAAAAAAACAAAATGTAGCTGATGCGTGACTGTCTGTTTCCCGTGGCTTCAACAATGCTGGGAACGTGTGTGTGTGTGTGTGCGTGCGTGTGTGTGCGTATGTGCCTGAAACTTACTTACTTTTGGGGACATTTTTTCAGGTCCCCATTTGGATAAGTACGCGAGCCTGTGCATATGTGTGTTTGTGGGTTTGCATAGATTACATCTGGGGATCAAAATGTCCCCAAAGTGTGATAAAACCTTCTGGGGACATTTTTTCAGGTCCCCATTTGGATAACCTCAATTTTGTGAATGTGAATGTGAATGCTATCTTCCATCCATCGATCCATCCATTTTCTGAAACCACTTATCATTGCATGTCGCAGGGAGTCCGGAGCCTATCCTGGAAGCTACAGGCACGAGGTGAGGAACAGCCGAGGACAGGGGGCCAGCCCATCACAGTGCACTTTCAAACACCATTCAACCACACATGCACACACACCCATGGGTAATTTGGTAACTAGCCTCAGCATGTTTTTGGACTATGGGGGGAAGCCGGAGTGCCCAGAGGAGACCCCACG
Source organism: Petrocephalus schoutedeni (assembly GCA_026780765.1). NCBI lineage: Eukaryota > Metazoa > Chordata > Actinopteri > Osteoglossiformes > Mormyridae > Petrocephalus > Petrocephalus schoutedeni. The sequence goes on along the minus strand of JAODKL010000118.1, from coordinate 4,642,902 downwards.
ACGACAACATGCAAACTCCAACACGCATGGAACTAGGGCGGAGACCCGGGCCCAGAGGTGTGAGGCAACAGTGCACCACCATGTCACCGCTGAATGCAACGAAAAATGGAAAAATGCTGTACAAAAAGTAAAAATGCCAAAAGTCTTCATTACTTATGGTTAAGGTTAGGGCTGGGTAGGGGTTAAGGGTGTCGTGATTGGGATTAGGGTTTTTCCTATAGAAATGAATGGACGGTCCCCATTCAGATAGGTACGCGAGTCTGTGTGTGTGTGTGTGTGTGTGTGGGTGCGTGCAGGAATACTGTATATATTACATTTTGGGGACCAAATGTCCCACAATATGATAAAAACCTGTTATTTTGACCTTGTGGGGACATTTTTTTGGTCTCCACGTAGATAACCTCAATTTTATAAATATCTGTAACTACAAACAAAAAATCTAAAAAAAATCTTGTATTTTGTTTAGTTACTTATGGTTGAAGTTATAGCTGGATAGGGGTTAAGGTTGTCATACTTGGGATTAGGGTTATGCCCTTAGAAATGAATGCAGTGACCCCACAAAGATATATATGCGTAATCTATGGGCGTGAGTGCGTACGTGCATGTGTGTCTGTGTCAGAGGAATTTGCATGATCTTCCTGTGATTCCCTTAGGACATGGCCTCTGGCATCTTCCCAGAGTCCAGGAATCGGCTGTTAGTATATCTTTATGATTTGGCGTATTTAAATGACCCGTAATATGTGTCTGTGTAAATGTACGCCCTGAGACAAACTGCTGTCCCATCTAGGATGTCCCCTTGCCTCACACCTTCTGCTTGCTGGGATGGACTCCAGGTTCCCAGCCACCCTGTGCTGGATAAGACGTGCGGTAGCCAGATGGACTGGCCGTAAAAGTCAGGGGAGCATCGGATGTTTGAGCCGGGCTGCCATAACACGGACGCAGGATCGTCACGCACCAGGAATGCGAACGAAGAGCAGCGTGACGCCGTTCCCTAGAAAAAAAAACAGCGGTACTCCGGCTGTGTACACAGCGCCCCACGCTGAGCTGGGTGGGGTATTTGCTGCCATGAAACATATGCAGGGGTTATTTGTTGACATGAAGCACATAGGATTTTAAGCTGGAGCTTAGGGCTGGACTGGCACATGCTCCAACAACGCTGTTAATCAGCATCGCTTTGGATTTCTGGCCTAATTAGCCCTAATTCAGGGCTTTCTCCGGGTGTCCTGTATGCCGTGCAGAAACGTGGAGAGCTGCTGCAGTCTTCTTCTGCAGTTTTCTGTCGGAAGATATACGAAACACCCAAAGGCCAGAGCATTGAAACAGGTCCGAAAAGGGCCAAGTGTGGGTCTGTGGGTCCAGGTCTGATCAGGTCAGGTGTTCTTCAGGATGCCGTGTCCCTACACAGATGAATACTGCACTTTGTCCCGTGTTTCCTCTTCCTCTTGCCTGCCACGTGTGCTCCTTTACAGCCAGAGAGAGAGAGAGCATTTCATAGATTTATCTTTTATCACAACATCCTGAACCTGACCCAACAATCCTGAGCCTGGCCCAAAGACCCGAAGGCACATGGTTCGGGTGATTCTGCGCTCCACGGCTCCTACACGAGATCGCTAAAGAAATGCACCTCCTTCTGTGGCCACATTAAACGGCAGACGCATTTGTGCCTGCCCGGCTCCAGCGGCACTCATTTTGGACTCTGCGGACACCGTGATTCAGCCCATTTCACAGCCCGCTGTCGATCGGCTCGCCTTGCCCAGTCTCGTCTCGCCCGGCTTTGTCTTCCGCCGCATTGCGTAGTGAAACCCATAACATTCACGGATGTGCCTAAGCTGAAATTAACGGCATGGGGCACAGGCCACATGGTGTGCCAGAGGGGGGTGCATTCTGGTAGGGCACTCAGGGTGACTTTATCCTGACAGCCTCCTCCAGTCCAAAGTAACGTGTTGGGCTGAGGTTGGGTTAGGTTAACTTTATATTTATGGAATAACTTTTCCCATGCTCCCCTAATTGTTTTTAAGAGTGCACTCTCTCCAATTCCTCTCCTTTTGTCTCACTCCTTCTCAGTGTCATATACAGGGGCGGGGCTACTGGGGCACTGGTCCCAGCTGAAAGCTGACTGGCTCCCAGTGAGCCTTTCAGGTGTCACTCACCGATTCAACACATGTCATTGGTTAAACGTAAGGTTGGCCCCTCTGTATGAGTTGTGGCCTCTCTTATGCCCCCCACCTTAAAAAACCCTATTCATCCCTCCTCTCTCTACCTCTTTTTCCCTTTGCTTTTCTCTCCCTCTCTCTCTCTCTCCAGTTCTCTGTCCCTCCCTCTTCTGCCTCTTGTATGTAGCCGTTTTCCAGAGGAGCCACCGCAATGGGCAGATGTGGGGAGATGGCTGCAATTTCATGGCTATTGTTAGCCGTATTCTTCAACTATTATGCCTCGTCTGACAGCCTCATTATAGAGCCATTTGGAGAAAGAAACCAATTATGCTGCATCTAAATCAAATAATTAATTTTGCATTATTCTTCCAAGATTTCCTTTCCTCTGTGACACTGCTCATCTACTTTGCAATTTAAATGCCGCGGGGAAAGGACGCGCATCGCGTGCCGTCCCGTGAAATGTGAACAGTACATCCGTCCGTAATACACCTTCCGTATAATGAGTTGCTTAAACGTGTCACGTATTTGGCAGACGTCTTGACCAAAATGGTCGTGCCATTTCATGCCTGTGAATAACCACTGCATTTAAATGAATGTCACGTAAGGATGTGTTTATGACTACTTTATTTTGTAAGAAACAACAATAATGAAACAACAATAATAATAATAGTACTCAAAGTAGAAAAGTAATTTAGTCACATTTATATGATTATATGATTCACTTTTACGAAGTGAACTTTTTTCTTCTCTTGGGTTGGCGTAACACTAACAGGGTATATTAACCATGAAATGTTTATAGTATGAATCGTCAAGGATTACGATGTAGATGTACACTATATATCAGCTAAAATAATTCCAAATGCAGGTAAATGAAAGAAAGACGGCAGTGAAAGGAGATGGTTTAATGTAGCTCCTCTGGAGGGGATGCCCAAACACTGTTATACCCACACACAGGCATATTATGCTGTTAGAAAGCTAGCGGCTGGCTAGCTTAATAAATACCTAATGTGTAATCTGATTTATGTATTACTTAAAAAGTGTTTGTGGGTTGCAGTCAGGGTTGTTTCTGTGGGTATATATGGTATAATCTGTATTATGTGTAAATATGTATGTTATAATCTGTTTGTAAAGCTGTGTGGGGTATCCTGTCTTCTGTTTAAATATGTTATTGTGGTCAGTGGTGCAGTGTATAATCCATGCACCATTTATTCAATGTTTTTTAAAATTATTTGCAAATCTGCTTTAAACTTTATACACGGAAATCTGGAAAGCGGTTTATGACTGTTTACGACCGAGTTATGATTAAAAATTTATATTGTTTTGTGTTTGTTATTGCTTTGGCTGTGTGTGCAGTAAGAAATAATAATGAAAAGGACTCTTATTATATTCAGTTGGCCCACAGGACTACAAACTGAAAATTATATACATAGAACACAGCAAGTGATCATTAAAAAAAGTCATTTTGTTTGTTCACATAAAAGGGTGGTGAAGATGATGATGATCCTCTGTCGATGAGTCATCCTTTATATTTCTACTTTACTGACCTACATATTGGGAATTATTTATTATTAATAAAGAATGAGCAATATTATACGTACATATGTGTACTAGCGAATCGATGTCACTTTGTTGTCATAATAATGAGCATAAGACAGACAGACAGACAGACAGACAGAAAGACAGATAAAGAGATTTGGGTGTTTGAAAAGAAACACCATAATGTCAGTAATGCAGTAAAGACCGAAGAGTCTTTACTGAGCTGAAGGCTTTCCATTATCCTTGAGCAGAGGTTCGATACGGGGGCTCAGCAGGTAGCCCTGCAGCCTGCTGCCTCCATGGCTGGGGTTTGCATCATCGCCCTGGCTGTGCATGCATGTTATCCCCATGTTTGCCCGAGTCTCCTCCATACGCTCTGCTTTCCGCCCGCAGTGCAAGAACATGCTCTCAAAATTCCCCACAGAGTGAGATTGCGTGTGTGAGCATGCGAGCCCGGGGTGTTTCCTGCTTCCAGCACTGTGCCTCCTGAGATCAGCCCAGCCCTGATCTGGATAAGCAGCTACCAAAGACAGAGGCATTATTCAGTGCAGGCTTATCCATCTTTAGCCATGGCTATGGATTATGAAACCACGCTGACTTCTGAAGTCACTGAGTCAGGTTAAGGTTAATGCACATATGCGAGTAAGAAACTCTGCTTAAAGTGTTTACCTGGTCTAGAGACACATTTAACGGTAATGCTTTACTTGAGGGGATGCAAATAATGTAGTATTGTGCTGTTACGTATTCATTAATTAACCATAAACTAAGTGCTAGTTGCAAACTGTAATGTTTGTACCCCATTAATGAATTGTCACACATCTTTTATTATATCTGTTAATTATGTAAACCTTTGTGCAAAACTGAAGGAACCACTGAAGGAAGTAGTGTAGGGATACATAATGAATAACACGTAAAATACTGTTCTCATGTTTGTTCATTGTTAAACAATTGTAATGCATCATTTATGCCATGCAGTTACTATTTTTGCTACTATTTTTATTAATTCTGTAAATCTTAGCAAACTACTAATGAACTACTGAAGAAACAAATAATGAATAACACAAGTGAAATACTGATGTCATTATTTATGAATCATGACATCTTTCTTAATTAGCGATTATATTTGTTCAGATTTGTTCATGATTTGTATTTCAGCAGTAACTGAGGTACTTCTAAGCATTTGCTTCCCCTCAAGTTAAGTATTACCTATTTAACTTGGAGGGCGCAAGACGTGATGAAGGATTCACAGGCTTAACCATCATTTGTACAAATAAAAGTACGATAAACTGCTTGCACACTTCCCTGCAGACTTAAACAATATATAACAATGAACAAGAGCACAAGAAGAGTGAACAATAATATACAATGTGCAAACAATATATACATGACATACAAGCAATAGACAATATATATAAAATAATATGCAATAACATAGAAGGTGCTGCATTCTAAAGTGGCAGTGATTAATAAATAATAGGGTTGATTGAGATTATAATGCCAAGTTACCAGTGTGTATTTAATATTCTCATTTCTGCCTGGAGGAAGCTGTCACAAAATATCGGACACATACAAATGTATTACAGGCTGATACTTGTTAGAATACACTAAAGCCTGTCAGAACCTGCATGCACATGTCTACCGTCACATGAAAGAGGTTGGTTGGTGGTGTTTATTTATTATTTTGCACATGAGCAAGTTGGTTAACACAAGGCCTCCGGGTATGCTCTCGGTGGTACATTTTAAAATTATTATTTTTGTTTGTCAGGACCTGTCTTTGGTTTTGCAAATTTTTATATATTTAGTTATTTGTGCTTAAATGTCTGATGTTCTTTTCACACAACACCAAGGCAATCACAGCTCTTAACAGGCCTTCAGCAGACTCTTCCACTCTGAAATGGTCCTGTGGTTCAAGCTCGACACTCGTCAATGAGACCCGGTCGATAAATGTTTCGATGAATTTGCAGCACAGCAGGCTTCGCTGGAACACGGCAGAACCATTCCTTCATAGCCCAGCAGAAATGATGGTCTGACGAACTCATACAGGTTTTGGTTTACCAGGAATAGAACACCGGTCCAAACCTTTTTATCAAATCCATCCTAAAGGAATAAAATTACAAATTACAAATTCCTTTACAAAAACATGAAAGCAAATGGATACATCGTATTATAAAAATGTATTCCCGTTTCACAGGCTATATTTCAAGCATAACATCTTATGCTGTAAAAACATTTTGCTCACTTTTAACTTTATGTTAAGGGCCTTTGTTGGTTTAACATTAGCATGTAGGAGTGTTCCATTGCCATTTGACTTTAAATTATGTTTTAATCTGTATGAATCTGTATGGTGTTTTAGGGTCATATAAGAGTTTATTCAGAAATTTCACCTTATTATTTTTTTTATGTATACATGTTCACCTAAATTCATGTACAGTAAGCATTTACATTTTAATGCAGAGGAGGAAATGTGCCACTTATGAAACCCTAGTCTGGGCTCTGCTGTCACTCTGCCATTTTTATAGCAGTGGTTAATCATAATGTTGCTTCGGGTCATGTCTGTCAAATATCTCAGCTTTTCACAAAAGAGGATGTGTTTAATTTCTGCCTGTGAAACAAATCACTGGATTGGACAGTGAATATTTTTATTTTTCATTGTATAATATTAACTAAAAGAAATATTCCAGAAAGGATTTCATTTTGTAAGCTAGGGAAATTTATTTATGGGCAGGTGCATTCTCGCATTTTTATAATGCCAAGGGGGTTGGGCAGCCAACTGACCCCCAGAGATTTTTTTTTTTTACTCCCACTTGAGTTTTTGATTCCTGTCCTCTTCTTTCTCTCTTTCTTTCGTTCTTTCTCTCTCTCTCTTTCTTTCTATCCCTGGTGTACAGGCACATTTTAAATTTTCCTTAAGAATGCCAAACCATTACAGCAAATAATCTATCACACACTCTATGGCATAATTTATTTAATCTACACACTATATACTCCGTGCTAGTCTGAAAAAATACTCTGCACCAATCTCTCTTTATTTTTATTACTCATATTTCACAAAAAAAATTGCACTTAGAATTCTGGCATCACATTTCGGACCTAAACTTGCTTAAGAAAAATGGGTCAAGTCAGGATTTTTTATCTTTCAGTCATATGAGAGCAGGCCCAAGAATATAAATCATACAGAATACTGTAGGAATAATCTGTAAATATTCTGTTCCAGTTGTGCGTGAGCATTTTAGTTCAGGATATGTTAAAATACATGGAGGATGACCCTTATCTTAAGTCCCTGGTCATGCATTGCATGGACGCTAAGCTTTGTCTGATACCCATGGTTATGTATTACTAGACTTAACCATATTGGTTTTGTTACAGGCCAACTACCGGACAATAAAATGATATACCAGGAATGAGAAATTGTCATAAGAGTCACATGAGATGTCGATAAATATCCATGTTTAGAAATAATTATACAATGATGGGATTAAACTGGGTTGTTTGGTCAGGGCACAAACTAGCACCCATCCAGAGCGTGGGTTTGGGCAGACTTAGGCAAAACCAATTTGGGAAAGTCAGCCTGGCCTTACTGGACGAATAGAAAGCTGGTGTCCATCACTCCGTGTCAGCGGGGGCAATAATGTGTGTGGATGTGTCCCTGTCTCACTGCGACAGCTTGCTGAAGTGCCAGCATCTCCCTTGACATTAATGACATTACAGGTTTGGCAGCTCAGGACCCCCCCACCCCCAAGCCATTCTGGACAGAGTATTTATGCTTCACCTTCTCAAATAGGTCTTAAATGACCAGATTCACTCCACATGTCACAATCTAAAACAAGCTGCAGGAAGTGTTAGTGAAATAAAACCACATAAAACTATAAAATGAAAAACATGTGTACTTGTGCTCTATGTATTTGTTTGTTAAGTATTATATACTTCTTGTAAACTCTGGGTTTTAATTATCTTTAAAGAAAAAAAAACTTTTGTCTTTCTTTTCTTCTTTGTTATTGGTTTTCTTTTCTACCCCCCATCTGTGCACCTCAGCTCAATTTCTTATATTTGCAACATTTGTTATTAAATATAGCAAAAAAATAAAAATAAAAAATCCATGCCCTTAAAGGAAAAATGTGTGGTAATAGACGAAATCTGTCATTTCTGTATTACTATCCAGTGTTATTGAAACAATATTTCACAGGTGAAGAATTGAGCTCCATTAAATATGTGGATAGTGTTTCTTAACACTATTATACTAGTAGTAGTAGTAGTAGTAGTAGTAGTAGTAATAATAATAATAAAAATAATATAAAAGAAAGATTAAAATATTTATCTGTCACTTTACAAGTTTTATCTGCCTTTAAAATGTTTTCCAGTTAACTCTTTCACAGCAATTGCATTCCACATAATCACATGTACAGTAATCACAACATATTTTCATACATCAGTTTCTGACACCACATGTGCTCTGTCAAAGCCCTGATGGTCTTTAGCAGCAGTAGAAAAGAAAAGAATCCACAAGTCTGAAATGCTGAAGAGAAAAGACTGGTGGCAAACATCAGCCTTTGCAGTTGGTGTTCATTAAAGAAGAACACTGACAGGCAATCAGACTTTATCCCTGGTTATAGCAGATGTGTGAGAGATGGAGCTGCAGTCTGCTCACACACGTCCTTGTCTGCGCGAGAGAGTCGGCTTGCCCTGAATAATGCACGCGGCATGTGTTTCCGAGGCTAAGATGAAGGGCCGGATCGATAGTCAGGCATTTACTTCAATCAGTATTGATCGGCCTGTTTCTGCTGCTCTGTTTCTTTTTTGTTTTCTTGTTTTTTTTTTTTTGGCGGTGCTCTCTGCAGTATTTGGAAGGAGCAGCCTATGCGGAGGAGTCAGCAGGCCTAGAAGATGGCAGACAGAAAGTGTAATGAAGGCAAGGTCCTTAGTGAGCTTCACATGAAGGATGGAACCGATTGGGGCCGGACCAAGGGAACAGGACATGCACAGTCCTTGAGTGGTAGCCGTGCTAATTTGGAGGCCCGACGTCCTTATTAGCAAAGATGGCGGCAGCGTGACGCCACGTCAGGGATTACGAGGTGCGGCACGTTTGGCTGTTTCCGGGAAGGAGCAGGGTAAGCTGTTGAACAGGGCAATTTCCAAGGCTGTAACTGTTTGAGGGCGCTGCCGTGTTGCCCCCCCCCCCCCACTCTACTTGCAGCTGTATTTATTAAGCGGGCTCCACTCGCCGTTCGGTCTCCAAGCCGACTGCTCGCGGCGGGAAGCCCTTCGGACGCCTCCGTAATGATCTCTCAGAAGCCTTCATTATCAAATCAGCGTGGTGAATGTCAAAACAGAGAGGCCCGGGCCACGAAGCCGTTCGCGGCTCCCGCTGCGATCCACAGTGTCGTTACCACAGGGGGCCTACGGGGGGGGGGGGGGCGCTGATTTCGACAGTGAACACATAATGTGTGCACACTATCAACACTGGCGCCGCACCGTGTGGAGCTCGCCTCAAACGGCCAACGGAAATCTGCCGTCAGCGATTTGTCATGTAACATGAGAAAAACGTGACGTTTGTCATAAGAACAAACACAACAGTAAACTGCCCCCTGGTGCTGTGACATCTTGGCCATCTTGGAAGTGGAGGTCGCCCCCTTCAGGTCGGCGATGACATTATTACAGTATAAGCATATTCCCCATTATCTCTTACAAAAGTCATCCCTTAAGATGATGCAATAATAAGAGCACAAGGACGGTGAAAATGTCCCTGCTCAAAATGAATATTTGCTGTGACCCCACTGCTGTCTGTGTGCTACTAATGATTAACGGCTTCGGAAAACAGCACTTTAAAGTCATATGTCTGTCTTATCCTCCGGCCACCTCCTACCCCTTTAATCAATGGGGTGGGCAGACCACGCAGAGAGACTAACAGATTTTCCACTTCTCTGCCACGTGCATAATATGACCAGCTCTGGCAACCCTTCATATTACAGTTTTTCTCAGTCGCTTTGGTGCTTTTCTCACATCACCATTAACATTTGCCCAGCAGTTATTGTGTTTCTCAAAACAATTGGTGCAAACTGCAAAACCTAGTGGATAACCTGCAAAAGCAGGTCACTTGCTCAAAATCGATAATCCATTCCTCAAAAGCAAGTATTCATGTCAACGAAACTGCCAGTGTCATCAAAATGGGAAGTCTTGACACCATCTTTATGAAGAAGACAGTCAAATGGCTTTGTCATGTTTTCATTATGACAGTTTACAGTATTCTCTCAGTGTTTTCCAATGCAAGAAAAGGTCAGAACTTGGTGACTTGCTTTGATCATCCCTTGCAATGCAGCGAGGAAAGTATCTCCTGGAGTGGCGAATCCACCCTCTGCATGACACTGCTGTGACGTCGTCACATGCTGCATCCACGGCTGCTAGCAGGGCCACTTGCGCATGTGAATGCTGGTCATAAACCTTCCACCTCCAGGCAGAGAAAAACTCCTCTATCGGATTAAGGAATGGGGAGTAGGCAGGGAGATATTCAACTAGCATTCTGTCATGTGCTGCAAACCACTGTCTGACCAGATGTGAGTGGTGAAAACGGACATTATCCCACACAACAACATACTTGTTGCAAGGTTGTCTTTCAATCCTTTGTGGTGCAGATTACAGTAAAATTACAGTAATGTACACTAAACATGAGATATTATGAGATGTTGGATTACTGTCCATTACTATACATACCTGTTCTCCCTACAAAACGTTTGAATTCACAGTGGTTCTTCCAACATTTGGTTGCGCCCTCCGACCAGCCTCATCCATTGTGAGGCCGTGATTGACAACATGGTCAACAAGTGTTGCCCTAATTTAATTAGGAATCTGCCTATGTATTTGGCGTCTTCCCCCTCTTCCCCTGTTTTGTCCCCCCCGCATCCTCAACCCTCTTCCACGATGCTGACCTTCCATTTGTGTCTCACAGGATTGTAGAAATGGTACACACTATGTCCTGCTCGGTTCATATATGCTTGCCAATTGAGGGTTCATGGGACTGATCCGTGAGTGACTGTGAACAAGTGGCTTGTCATTGGTTACAACTAATACTTCACCTGAGAGAAAGTGTTCAATTTAGGAGACATTTCCAGGAAAAAATTATAAAGAAAGGTATAAAATTTGCTTTACAGAATTTGATAACTAATTCAACAAATTTGTATGTAATGACTCAAGCAATGAAATGAAGACTATTAGTTTTATTGGGAACGACAATTCAGCATCCAAGAGTATAGTTCATTTTTTTGACTGACATGACATAAGCAAATGGTAATGAGAATTGTATGAAAGCAACTGATACATGTCCAATGTTGTGGAGGTTGCCCTAATGGTTTTGAGACTTTTCATTCTGATCTGAGAAAAGCACCAAAGCAACTGAGAAAAAACTGAGAAAAAATTCATATTAAATCATATTTATCAGTCTTTTTTTTAAATCATATTAAATGAGTCAATCTCAAATATTTTACAAGAACATTTTTAAATGACACATTTCATATATGGATATGAAAGAGTAAAACTGTTTTCTACTCAACAATCAACAGAGAAATACAGTCGTAGTCTGAAAGCTAATCATGAACATCTGTGATGCGTATTTAGCAGAATCTTGCATATCAAAATGAGTACTTAAAAACAAGTTGTCTGTTGAAATCATCCATAATAGAGTTCCATGTATAAGGTACAACAGTTTAATTTGAGCCATCAGAATGAAATGGCTGACACCCTGCAATAAAAGCTCAGTTTTTTTTTTTTTGTATTAATTTAGCAGTGCTGATGTTCTCCTCATGCAGAGGCACAGGAGGTAGCCGGCAACCTCCCACCTCCAGGGCTGGGTACAGCTTCACACCCCTGGCAGTGTGTGTTTTATGTTGTTCCCCACATCTATGGGCATCCCCATGAATAAAGTCCCCAAATGAGGTGCACTGGCATCCCTAACTTGGCCTTGGTGTGCGACTGTATGGACTGGCTTGTAGCACATGGTATCTCCTGTCTCTTATTTCCTGTGACTACTGGGCCCAGATTGGAAACTGTAGGCTTTGAGCTGGCAGTGCCAGCTAAGCAGAAACCCCTTGTACTATGAATTATGCATCACCATTTCCAGAGGTACCAGCTGTTGGTACTGTAGATACTCCATTGATTTTTATCAGACCAGACTTCCATCTGTGAAGCAAAGGAACCCTAAAGCAGCCTCCGAATTTCGACCCCATCCAGGCCATCCCTCTGAGGGACAGCGGGAGCCGAGATGTTTTACTCTTCCTTCCACTGATGCAGTGTGCCTTGCATCGGTGACGGTGTCTCAACTACGAGAAAGGCTGTCATGCGCAGATCACAAGCCCCTAAACAGTAGCAAATCAGGCTCCGTTAGGGACATCTTTCAAATCCCAGCAGTGGTGTGAGGGCTGCAATAAGCTGACAGCATTTCCCGAAAAGGTCCCCGCTTGCATCACTCAAGGACGCGATCACATCTTCAGTTCTGGGCTGATAATTTTCCCTAAATGAATTTGCATCTTTCCAACTTGGCAGGACAGTTTGCACAATACTTTACTTACAGTTACATCACCACTTTTTCTTGGTCCCTTTTTTTTTATTAAATGAGTTCCAAACCTGGGGGAGTGAGAACTTGTTTAATTAAACGTACATTTTAATGATATTGGCGACAGCACTATTTAATTAGCATGGCTAGAAAGCTTCATTGCACCACCAATTTAAACATTCACAAAATATGCAGTCCTTTCACGTGTATTTATGACATAATAGGAACAATAAAGCGGGAAAGAGCAACTTACAGGTTCTTGGGGAGGAAGTTTTTCTTTTTCCCTACACCCCAAACTGAGTACTAAGAAAGCTACACGTTATTGCAGATTTCAATAGAAATAACAGCTTCAAATAAAAACATTGAGTTGAGTCACCCGATATCATAAAGCCGGCACTAGGACATTCGTGATTTGACGTGGATCCTTCCAGAAGTTATGGAGGAACTTACTGGCAAACGTAGTGATGCAACGGGTCCAGAAAATGTGATTTCTAAAATGGGAATTATCAACATTACCCAGTCTAAAGCTGTTCAGGAAGTTAGAGGTACTGATGTGACAGCTTTGTGTATTTGTGGGGAGATTTTCAGGGTTTGAGGTGGTAGTCACTTGACCTCACAGGTTTTGAGGAGAAGATTCTAGACGTTCTTCTAAAATGCTATTTTTTTATGCATAAGATTATATGTATACCCATTTCAGTTATTTAAAATGTGAAGACAACAAAGGCATCTAAATGCCTAACCAGATATTGTCAGTGTTATTGACACATTTTTTGTACATCACTGGCAGTTTTCTATTTGGACCTTGTTTACAAAATTCAAATAATTAGTGAAGATATTTGCGCACTATCTGCAGCCTGCAGCGATGCATTTTAATCCTGACTTGTGGTGTTCTCCCTGACTGAGAAACGAGGCAAGCTCTCGTGCGTGAGTCGGTCGATCTGTTGGAGTCACTCAGGCAAGGTGGATTTGCATACTTCTGCTCTTAAGTTATGACTGTAGGCCCTGATACGCGCATATTCCTCGTGACAATTTCAAGGTCCGATGCACATCTGAGCCCAACAATATGGGCCCGTCTCTGTAGTGTGATGCATTTTGGGTTACTGCTCTTCCAAAACAATAAAAAACAGTGACCCATTTGTGTGTCGTGCCAAGGAATTCTTAAAAACGGAAAAACTGAGAAGGCTGAGCCTGTTTTGATGCATTGTATTTGTTGTTTATTTAGTTTAATGGAATTGATGACTTGAACGAAATGAAGCAGGATTTTTTCATATTCTGTGCGGTTTCCTTAGAATTGGAATAATCTATATGATTCGCAGCAGTGCTGCTCATGACGACACACTGTTTGTACAACTCTAGCAAGGTATTACCTGTAGAGATTCTCCTAGGCAGGATTGGCGACATCCAATGAATGTAAACATTAGGAAGGTCTCCTGTGAAAGGGGTGCTTACGTTGTCAAGAAAGCCCACAGCACTTAGAAGCACAGAGCAGAGGAATCAATTAAACAAAGAATTCTTCATTTCAAGAATAGAAAAGGCAAAGGAGCTGCAATACAAACAAAATGAGCATTTATTGCATGATAGCAGAACAGCTTTGTGAACACAGGTGAGATTTATGGTTCCGTAGTAGATTATACCCGTGCATTTCATGAATAAAATAAATACCTTTCAGAAACAACAAGGTGAGGAACAATAGATTTTTAAAATGTATATTTTTAACATAACATTAAAAAGACGATTCTGGTGCACGCAGGACTTCCCCTGACACACGGCAATAATTCAGCCTGAGGCATTAACAAAGCTAACTAGTAAACGCAAGATTGCAAGGGTAAATATTCCAATGTCAAATTACATTTTAAATCACATCTGTTTCGATGTGCCATTAAAACATTACACGATAAATTACGCAATCACAGTGTCATAGCCAGGGTAAGTGGACAACTGTATACATGTAAGCAACATGGTAGAAAGCAAATAATGGAAAAAGTATGTTATGGGGTATGGTGCTCTCTGGGTGGGTGTCTACCATATGGTAGGGTGCCTGCACACACAGATACAGGGCAATTTTGAGTTACCAGTTCATTCAGATGTGTGTTTGTGTACTGAAGGAGGAAAACCACACAAATAAATATCGGGAAAAACACACACACAGAGCAAGAGGCCGATTGAAAACTCTAATTCTGTGCAGCTCAACAGTGTATACAGGGGCAGAGCCCTGGGGCCCTGGCCCTAGCTGATTGGTCCCAGAGTGCCCCCTCCCCTCTCACTCTCTAATTCAAATATATATCATTGGTTGGCCTCTCTGTATGAATTATGGGCGCTCTAATGCCCCCAACCTTATTTTAGCTGGCAATTATAAAAAAGAAACTCTTAGAAAGCTATGGTGTAGCAAGGTGACATAAGGCTCGGAAGAAATCCAGCAATCCCAGCTACCACATCAGGAAGCTAGCAAGCACAACAAAGATGGTTAGAGCGGCGTGACGTGTGTCCTCTGCAGCACACACAAGGATAACGCCGACGTCTCTTTCCAGAACAGCCACATAAGAATTAGCAGCCACAGCCGGCTCAAACACAACTCATTAAGTTCTCCGTACCCCCACTTCCACTCGCTTAAGAGTGCATATCTGGGCCTCCGAAGGCACGGACGATTAATGTTTCGCACCAGCGTCCCAGGTGTCTCTCGAAGCCACGGTGAACGAAAGTGTGTCCTGCCATAACGTCTTTAATGATGGCTGCTCAACGGAAAAATCGATTTCAGTCATACCCGCAAAAGCTGCTGTTATTCAAGTTTCAACTTTCCTGCCCTTTCATAATAACAGCCTTCGTTGGAGCAGTTTCGAAGTGTTATGAAGATGTACACAGATGTGTGTGTGGGAAAGACATGGTGCTGGTCTTTGGGAGATGTGTTAGTCAATTAACAACTAAAGGGTCCTATTTTGCACCAGCGGAAAGCATTGCTCATTTTCACGCCAAGTGCACGTTTTCAAAATAACGAATCACTTTGTGTGGGTTTCCCGCTCATGTGAGCGCTGTTTTTTTAAACGAGGTGTGGTTGGATGCATTGCTATTTTAAGGCAGAGAAATAACATTACACCTTTGACCAACTGCGTCTCAAGACAGCGACGTGTCATCAAGCAATATTTAAGCAGCACGTCTTAGAAACATTGTGGGTGTTACAGACACAGGCACGTGCTCGAAATGGTTTTTGTCATTTCATTCCATTTCATTAGTATACATTTTATTATAGATTACAATGAAATTACACACACACACACACGCGTGTGTGTCCCGGTTTCCTCCTGCTGCCCAAAGATATGAACTGGTGACTCTAAATGGCCCACAGTAAGTGATCATGTGTCAGTTAGTCTGCTATAGTGTAGAATAGCCTATGCATTACTCCACCCCTGGCTCAGTAATAGACCGTGTACAGAGTAAATGGTCAGAATATCGATGGATGTATGGATACATGGGCTTTCATTGTATGTGAGTTTTTCTGTATTTTCTCCAACACCTACAACGAATTGTTGACTGGACCAGTTGAGTTTCACACCCTTTCCCATGTCTGTAACACGCTTTACCCCCGGGAGATGGAGGGCCTAGGTCATGGTGTTATAATTGCGAACGCCCAATGAGCAAATGCCATGTGAGCAGGACTGCTGCTCCAGTTAACAGCCACCAACATCCTGAGGGCATCAGCCCGATTGCTCCCTGTTTGTCACCGCTGGCTCTGAGCGCCGCTGCCCAGCTCGGGCTTCTGCCGCTGTTGTAACCATCATTCATTTTTGGCTGCCTTTTCCCATGGAAGGCCTCATCGCAGGCTGACAGAGTACCTGCCCCAGGTAAGTGCTGCACAGTACTCATACATCGTGTCTCGTCCCCGCGAGGGAGCGGCGTGACGGCACGGCCGAGTGAACCCAAAATGTGCTGCCCTCCTGGATGAAATGTGCTGCCGAAATGGATTCCTTTCCGGCCTTTTACCGAGTTAGTGAGGCTGTGGACCCGGCTTGAATTATGATCCTCCTACAAAACATAGAGGCTGCTTCCAGATATCACATAAAATCAAAGATAGCAGTTAGTCTGAATGGAAACGGGTAACTGGAAAAAGTACGACGCTCGTTCCTAGGTATAACTTGTGCTTTCTGTATCTAAAAAACCTGTGAAGATTATTAATTTTAATCTAATGCTTAATAAATATATATGGTCTGTGCCCCTCAAAACCACAAGTACAGGTCGTTTTTGCAAATCATTCCTGGAAGTATGAGACGGCCGGAAAGGTTAGAAAGTATGTAAAGGTTATACCCTGGTTCAGCTTGTTCCAGGATATTGGAGACCAGTCACAATTGAACTCTAACGGCACTTGAAAATCAATTGTTTCGCTAATTTCAGCTACTTCATGCCTTTGAATCGAGGGACAAAATCAGTATCTGGTGGAAAGTTAGCAGAATCCAGAAGAAGTGGACAGCAGGACCAAACACAAGCTCACAATCCTGAAGGTAGGTTGTGACAACACTGTATTTTTATCAATCGATTTCAACAGAGGGACTTCCAGAAATCCTCTGCTACCGTATAGCCTGTTATTACAGGACGGTGAGGCATATCTCTAGCAGCAAAAACCACCACGATTCAACCGCATTGTGACGGAAACCTTTAAGCTGCCCGCTCGCATGACAGAAACAAAACGGTATTAAAAATTCAAAAACGAGGAACGGCAGTCAATCAATCATTTTGCAGGTATTTATACATAATAGCATTCAGCTGCATGATTATTGGCAATTCTCCTTTTCTCGACATTTATTTTTTTGATGTGACAACTCCTTAGATCATGCTTTTTGTTGAACAAAAACTGTACTAATTAACAACTTTAATCTATTTGCAATTTGAAGAGGCAAATGATCATCCAAAGTTAATTAAGCTATTATTCATCTTCTGGAAATGTTAGGTACTTTTTTTCAAAGGGGTAAATAATTCATGTCTTTTCAGAGCAAATTGCCTTATGTACTGCATCTGTGTGCGTTGGGTTAATTTGCATTCTGATGCGAAGATATGTAATCGCATTTGACAAAGGACTTTTTTTTTCCCTGACAGCAAACCATGTCAAAAGTAAATTGTTTGGAGAAGAATTAATTCATCTCAAAGGAAACATTACAGGGAACAATGGCCTTTCTGTGAGCAAGGATTACGAATGTCATCAGGATTCTGATCAGTTCTCTTAGAGACACAAGTGCATCATTTGGGTCGTTTTACAATAAGGTCTTGACTGGTTTATCATGCAGAAAGCCTAGTATATTATGTGACAGAACCTTCGAAATGCACAACCGGCCTGAATAACCTATCACATAAGAACAGGCCAGGAAAATGAATAAGATTGTAATTCAAATGCAAGACCAGGTGATTACAGGCCGTAGAGTTTACCATTCCAGGGAATTTCATGGACCCCTATCCCCTGGGTCATAGTCTTCTGATATATGCAGTCAACTGCAGAAAAATTGGCACCCTTCCTGCGATGGGTGGTATTTTCTGCCTAAACAATTGAGTAAGCCTCGTAATTTTATCATCAAACAGACAATATAAACAAGATAAATAAAGTTTTCCTTTAGTAACACAAATGCGGAACCCAAAAATATTGACACCCCAAATGGTAGAATTTGGTGGAGCCTCCCCTGCTGAGAATAATAGCACACAGTCAAACTCTTCCTCTAGTGTTTAACACTATTTCTGTAGTGTTTACCAAGGCAGCAGTACATTTCCAATTCATGGAGATTCTTGGGTTTCCTCTTGTGAACTACTCTTTTCAACTGAGACAACAGATTGTTTAACTGGATTCAAATCTGGAGACTTAGAGGGCCATTGCAAAACCTCGATTCTGTGTTTCTGCAACCAATTCTTTTTGATTTTGATGTGTGCTTTGGATTACGGTCTTGGTGGAAGACCCAACCACAACCCAATTCCAGCCTTCTCGCAGAGCAAAATACCAACCTGGTTTTTAATGGAATTCGTTATGCCACAGACCTTAATAAGAGCCCCTGCCGTTCCCTATTTTCACCAAACGTGCCGATAGTGTATGTGGCCAAAAAGCTCAATTTTGGTCTCATCTGACTACAACAAACCATTCCAGTTGCATCTCCAGTGTTACTTGGCAAAGTTGAGATGCTGGGATTTGTGTCTTGGACTCAGAAGAGGATTTGAAATAATAAATCCCAAGTTTGAACTAAACTTTGCAGTTGTGAAACTGTGATCTTGGGGCTCCTCTTTGCCTCTCTATTGCATGGGGCAATATGAAAATAAAAAAAAATATATTTTTGAAGCCATTCCCCAATCTATGCAGCTCAACTTTCTTTTTTCTCATTGGAGTTGAGAGCTCTTTGGTTTTACTAATGCTGATATATATATATTTCTGCAATGCTCAGACCAGCCCATCCATTCCACGTTCAAAGTCACTTAAATCACCTTTCTTCCCTATTCTGAAGCTCGGTTTGAACTGCAGCGGTTCGTCTTGACC
>JAODKL010000118.1:4589435-4601522 GCA_026780765.1 Petrocephalus schoutedeni | reverse complement strand
AGAGTTAGTTTGTGGTTAATTAATACAGAAGTAATAGTACAATAATAGTAGTAGAAATTGTCAGAATACAAGGATGGAGCTGTGTATTGATCACATGCTGCATCTGAGTCTGCACAATTAATGACAATTAGTCTCCCTTTTCATACAAGGTTTTGAGCAAACAAATCAAACGGGTATTTTGCACTTATTTCTGGTCAGCAGCACTTATAACACTTGGTCAGTAACACTGCTTAGTAACAGCTGTAACACATGGTCAGTAACACTTGCAATACTTGGTCAGTAATACTTGTAACACCTGGTCAGTCACACTTTGTAATACCTGGTCAGTGACACTAGGTCAGTAACACTGCTTAGCAACACTTGTACCTGTGTTGGCTTCTTGACAGCTGTATGCTTGTGTTGTATTATCTGGCACACATTGCTTTGTACAAAAGCATCCAATAAATTTAAAAAAGAAAATGTAAATGATCACTGGAGATGAACAATCCAGTAATAAAAGTTAAAATGACTGATAATGATACTGGTGCTGGTGAAAAATAACAAAGAGAAGAATAAATCTTGCTTTTTTCAAAAAATCCAAAAGCAGAAAGAAAAATTGCATGTAACTTAATCATCTGCTGATAGTGCAAGACAATCCTAACTTAAGCCTTACTTAAACCTGATGCTTTTATTCTAAAGGACAGTCACAGAAATTCATGCAGCTGGAATTTGCCTAAGTTTGAAATTCAATATGAATTGACCACAATTGTACACTTTTCACCACACAAGTTCCAAATCTGCAAAAATAATGGGTATAAACCTGGCAATTCTTCCAAGCATGTGACAGTACATTGCATTATATTAGTCTGCTGTTGTGTTTGTACATGGTATTAACCCAACTATATAATTAATATGGAGACAGACAGAGACTTTGCAGTTTCCTCACTGCCAACATGGGCAGCATATCCATTGACAGCTCAGGAGAGATGTCACCCAAGCCAGACTCCTTCACTTTGTGTAGAACCAATATGAGTCCATCCGAAGCCAGGTCTCAGGGGAGTGCTGTTAATTTAGAAGCAACATTGCAAGCCATATACACAGGGAGTCTTTCATCAGACGTGCAATGGCATAGCATCGCGGTCCTTGGCTTGCTTGATATTTCAAGGTAAAAGCTATTCATTTGACTGAGCCATTCATGATTACATGACAGGGGGCTTGTAATCATTCAACATGAAGATCCACATTTGTCAGTTGTTCCGGTAGGCACTGGAGAATAGCAGTGGTCTTCCTCATTTGAAACCGTAAACAATACTTAGGCTAACTCTATGAAAGGTTGTGTTGGTGAATTGTAGGCCACTTGGCATCTAGGGCAGCTCAAGGACATTCCATACCTAAAACATCCCCACAGCTGAGGGCATTCACTTTCACTGTTCCCAAGGATCTCCCATCCAAGTCCAAATCTTAAAGCACTCAACTGCATAGCTTTAAAGAAAGCACTACATGTATTGATCTTCTCCAAACATATGGGTTCTTCTCTTCTGGCTGAGAGTCCAAAGGACATTAAATTAGTCATTCTTTGATAATGATGTCATATACTTTTGGCAGTGCTGGGTCTGGGCAGTGATCTTGTTTTGCTCAGAAGCAGTGCATTATTTAAAGGAAGTTGCTTGAACAGAGTATCATATAGCACATCCAGCTGGATCATAGATTCCTTCATAAACAACAGCGCCAGCAGTTGTGGGAAGTCATTTTTAGTTTCCCCTTGAACTTGAAAAATGTGGCCACCTTTGCAGGGGGGCTACAGTTATCAACATGACACATGGACAGAAGATGGCAGCTAACGGTTGGTGATCAGTCACCACGTCTCTCTTTTTTAGGAATATTAGTCCATATTTCTTCAATCTGGAAAGCGGTTTCTATAGTTTGTCCAGATGGTCGTCATCATCTCTGCTTGTCACAATGAGATCATCTAGGTAGCACTGGGTACTTGGTATTCCCTGCAACACCTGCTCTGTCTCTCCCTGCCAGATTGCTGGTGGCTGAAGACATGCCGAAGAGAAGACAGTTATATTGCAAAAGGCCTTTAAAACTGTTGATAGTTGATAGAAAAGAAAAAAACATTGATTGTTATTCAATTTCCATTTTCAGGTAAGGTCGAAGTAATTTAATGTCATCAAGGCACTTTCAATGGATTCAAAAACATCATCAATGTAAGGCAAATGATACTACAAAATATGGAAATATAGAATTTATGGATACTTTAAAGCCTACAGATGAGCTCATTGCCAAAACTTGCCTTTTTAAGGCAGGGACTGTGGGTGTGGCTTCTCTCCCCTATTCCACATTACACAGAATAGGTGTGCTTTACAAATCAGCCTCCTGTTTAAGGTAGAGGGCACTCAGCATGGGGCAAACTTTGTGGAATTTCAAACTCACCTTCTCCACTTCGGTTTAGGCCCTTATGACTTTAAATTTCCCTCTGTACGCTTCACAAGCCACCTGTGAATCCCAGCTTCCTCCACAGTGCTGCTGTGCCCGACATGACACTGTGACGGCCCGCCGAGGGGAACTTTCCCAAACTCTAACAGCTGCACAGTGTTGTTACTCTTTGCCAGCACTTACCGCTTCGTCCGTCACATTGTGCTATTGTAAGTCGTGTCCATGCTGGACTCGCCTCTTGGAGACATATTTTCACCTATATGTGTTAAGCACCACTGTGGCCTTTTCTGATGGCACTTCGGAGAGCAGGTCTCTTGTAGTCTGCAGCCAGGATTACAGATAGGGCAGATCCTGTGTCTAGTTCCGTTTTCAATTTTCCCCCCTGACACTTCTGGAGCAGCACATATGAATCTCCTATCTGCTCCAGCAATGCTGTGCAATTACAGGCGTGACATGACTTCCTTCACCAAGCCTTTGTTAGTGTCACCGGAGTCTTCCCTTGCTTCTTCTGGGCAAACTTTGGTTCACTCTTTGCAGTGACTGTATTATTTTCTTGTTTTGCGTGCCCCTCTCGGCAAGGGCCACAAATTTGACACTCCCTACAACCTTCTGTCTTTAAATCAGGAATCGCTGGCAGAATGTGACAATTACCCAGGGTGGAAACATAACGGTCTACATTTTTAGCTCATGTCTCGCTCGCAGGACACTTAGCTGTGTCATCTTGTAGATCTGATGCGTCCTTTGCTGCGGTTTCCATGGATATTGATGTTCAAGCCACATTCTGATGGCAAGTGCCTTTATGAGCGCAAAACACTTTTGTGTGCATTCATAATACATTTGGCGCACAAGCATATATACTGTACCGCAGTGTCGCATATAAGCCCCCGCCAAACTGCCTGTGCCCTCAGCTTTCCACAGCATTGTGATATGCTGTCACTGAATTCTTCCTCTCCTGCTGAGCGCTCTGGGCTCAAAGTGTACTCGCGAGCCAAGCAGCGGTTGGTTCCCCCATTGTCTGTGGCATCAGTGAGCACCACAGGAGGCAATATATCAGCGCGACTTAATGAAACTGAGACCTTTCCGACGTCCCCGATATTTTTTGCTATGCAATAAAGCTCTTCCCATGCTGGATGGCCAGTCTTTATTCGCGCTGTTAAAAGCATCCGTGCGTCTTACAGTTCCCCACATATTTTTTTTTCCAGGCTTGCATTTTCCCTCGCTCGTTAGCTAGCAGTGTGTCACGGTGTGCCTTTCACTCAGTCACTCACGTAGATCCTTCAGCCCACAGCTTCTCACTGCCCCTCACCTCCTGACCCTTTCCCTCCTCTCCTCCAACTTGTCTTCTCGAACCAGGAAGACTCATATAAATAGGGGTCACCACTTGTCACAACTTTGCTGTGTTTTTAAACCACAGTAACACAACTATATAAAAAAAGTTTGACTTCTCCCATAATGCCATTGTCCTGTAATTAAGTAACAAATCAGTTTGTTCTGACTGCTAGACACAGCAAGACTCCATCTTAGCATAATTAAAATGAAACCTAAGCTATGGTTCAGACAGCACCTGCCACGGGTCCAGCCCTATTATAAACTTGACTTTGGCAGCTGACCTGCCCGAGTTGAGTGACCAGCTGTCTGGATATGTCTGTGGGATCGTACGGCGAGGCGTCTCTCTAACTCTCACGCTGTCGAAGCGCAGGAATCCAGGAAATTCATCCCTCAATTTAATTGTTTTCGTCTAACGAGGGGCATTTGTCACTGAGCGCGTGGAAGAATGATGGGTTTTTAGCTTCCTCTGAAAGTCGGCGTGACATTTTTCGCTGCACATGTCAGCGAGTTCGTTTCCGCATTTTTCCTTTGCCACGTCGCTCGATCAGTTTATCGCCTTCAGCCACATGAAACTGGAGCAGTGCAGGGTAGCTTCCTGGGTTCCAGTCCCCTCATTCAAAGCAGAGCCATTACACTGGCAATGGAAAGCAGTGTGTTTTTATTTTTTACAGGAAATGGCTGTACTGTGAAGTGACTTCAGCTGTTTATGTTCACAAGCAGTGTTGCATTAACCATTGAGTCAATAGGGCAATTTATTTTGATATGTATTTTGATAATAACCCCCCTCGTGTTACATGTAAAATGCATGTTTATACAGTTTATTGCAGTTCACTCAAATCAATCCAGTTTTATTTTACATAATAGATATTCACAAGTCAATTCAATGCAAACCCATAAATCCATATTACAGATATTTTCACCAGTTAGAAACCGTCATTGGGCGTAGAGTTCCTGAGCCGTAGAAAATGGAGAGTGAAAAGCATGATTAATGATAGCTGTATCAATACAGTTTGATCGTATAGAAGTCGAGACAGCCAAAGGTGACAGGAAATTATCCCTGTGGACTGGGCGTAATAACAAGGTGTGAGACAGAGGAAATTCACGAGTGAGAAAGAGCCCTGAGATGGTCAACAGCGTAGCTTAGTGTCACTAATAGGGGCGACAGTGTTAGGGTGACAGCACTGTTGAGGTCAGAGGCCCTCCTCCGCACAGCAGCTGAAAAAATATTCACATCTATATTTAAAAGCAATGTGCAATTATTGCACAAGTTTGAATTTTATATTTATGACATGTATATGCAGATAGAGACACACATTACGGTTGCTATGCTGGGCACATGTCCATCAATTTGCCCTCCTACACAACTCACTTTTTTTTTTCCAAAATTTGTCCCCATAAAGACAGGAAAAACCATAAACAGAGACTGGGGATATCCATCAGGCGAGATGCTTTATTAAATCTCTCCTCCCAGCTCAGGTCTGTGTATCTAAATGGCTCCCCCACTGTGATGAAGTACTGAGGTTTGTATAAGGTGATGTCTCAATAAAGTATCCCTGGAAACCACTCCTCTAGTGATCAGTGACTTTAAATCAGAATCCGCGATAAATGAAGAGAAAAGGACCCACCGAGGTCAGGAAAGAATAAATCCATAATTTTGATTATATAACCTTTACCATAGGATGATAGCTTTTATCCAATGACACAGGGGATAAGTCGATATTGAGTGGGACACAACTTAATATTTTAAGTTTTCCCCCCAGTTTCACTCACCTCCTTGTATCTTAAAGAACTGCTTATGATGAAAACATTTAGCTACATGCAGATAGACTTTTCAGAAGGCCATACAGACTCGGATTCAAACACACTCTGACGAGTCACAGACCAAACACAGAAGTGAAGATATTCCCCGCTTTTCCGTGTATACACACACTATGATGTGTGCTTGCGGCAGATATATTGTGGTTACTGGTGCCATATTTTTCCCCATAGGGTGGCATTTTTTTTACCAAGCAGGAGAACATTGTCCATTACTTATCCGGTACAGCTGCAGTTTGGGAAATGCAAAAGAGCAAACCTGTTCCTGCTTCAGGCGTGCATATATCGCGAGCTCTTCAACATAAATAACACAGACCTGACAGACAACTCACTTTATGGAATCGCGCAGAATAATCATTGAGGCATACTTCTATGTGTAATGGGGCATTTTAAACTTTAGCTACTCTTCTGTCTAAGAAGCAAATACATAATTGAAGTATAAGCTAGCAGCTGAAGTCCCAGACCTGTGTCCTCGCGCCACCAGGAATGAGGGTTCGAGTCCTGCCTCCGCTTGATGTCTGTGTGGAGGTAGATTATTCTCCATTTTCTACAGGCATTCTGGATTTCTCCTACAGTCCAATGACAAGCAGTTTGGTAATTGGCATCCCTAAATTGCCCATAATGTGTGAGAGCGTGTGGGTGTGTGTATAAGCATCCTGTCCTAGATGTACCCAGCATCCTGCCCTTTGTTTCCTGGGACAGGATCCAGACCCCTCTGCAAACCTGACCAGGATTTGGCATTTGAATGGATGGATGGATGGATGGATGGATGGATGGAAAAGCAGACTGGAGAACTACAGTGGACCTAAACCAAGGGTGGGCAATCTTACCTGCAAAGGGCCAGTGTGTATGCAGGTTTTTGGGATGACCATTAGGTCAGCTGTTCCAACCCAGGTGTGACAACTTTTCAGCCTCTAATTACTAATTAGGGAGTTGGGGTGAAAACCTGCACACACACAACGGCCCTTTCTGGATCTAAACAGTAGTTTTGTACCAAAACTTCAGAATAATATTTTGCTAATAATTATATTATTATAATTATTAGATAAAAAGGTACATTTATTATTATAGAAATGTGTTTCATAATTT
This sequence comes from Petrocephalus schoutedeni, assembly GCA_026780765.1. Taxonomy (NCBI): domain Eukaryota; kingdom Metazoa; phylum Chordata; class Actinopteri; order Osteoglossiformes; family Mormyridae; genus Petrocephalus; species Petrocephalus schoutedeni. The sequence continues at coordinate 4,594,871 of JAODKL010000118.1, read as the reverse complement.
GGGTGATGCAGGTAGAGTAAATAGTACATCAAAATTATTATTAAATGATTTGCAATGCAAATGTCCATGAACATGAATTGGGAAATAAATGCAAGTCTGTAATTTGAGAGGAAGCACTGTACTCTGTATACAGATTAAAATTTTATGGTCAGCATACAGCTGGTACTTTCATTGCATCATAATGTATTTATTGTGTGCTTTTGTCCTCTGACTTGTGTGATGCTTTTTCACAGAGGGACATGCACGCTAAGAAAGGAAATATCTGCCAAGGATCTGGTTGCTTCTCTCTCTCTCTCTCTCTCTCTCTCTCTTTCTTTCTGCAAATTCCCCAGTTCTAAAACCATGCAGGATCATTGTCAAATGTCTCACTTATAAGCAGTGAAATGGTAATTAGTTCATGGTTAGTTAGATGAGTGTCAGCTGTGTAGAAGGTATAACAGAACCTGTCAAAGCTTTTTAAGGAGAGCTTTGGCGTTCAGCGTTGGCTCTAGTCACTGCTGTTTTTGTTATTTAAAGTTAGCTTTTGACATTCTGGAGAAAGTTAGTCACGTTTCCATAAACGTTTATTTCTCTCATTGATTCTGCCTTTTTAATAAAGTCATTTTCACAGGCAGCAGATTGAAGCCATTAGCCGTCGGTGTCGGGAGTCCGCAGCAGGAGGGAGGGGTGGCGTGCGTTTGTGTGTGTGGCCTCTCGAAGGGAACCGCGCTCCAGCCAGCCTCTGCATCTTCCTCGACACGGGTCCCGCGTATAATTGGGGTTGCCCCGAAGGGTCTGCGTCCGTGAGCCCACGTCAGAATCCGCCCCAGGGGGAGAAGATCATTTAGTTAATGTGCCAGTTAACGAAATGCGACTGTCGTGCAGCAGCAGCCGTGCTACAGTTCAGGGCGACCACGGGCCACTGCTGGGAATCGTAAGCTAGTCGCTGGCTGTCACCGAAAGCTGCCGCATGCCCGTCCAGCTTGGATCGGGCTCCAGAGAGCTAAGCAAGCAACGGCTTCCTCTGACTGCCTCCCTTGATGCAAAATGAATCACACATTGTGTGACTAAATGGAGCCCGTATGGGGTCTGGGGTGTGTGTTTTAATAGCCAAGGGCACAGAACTGGTCTCCCAGGTCCTTCTGAGAGCAGATTTGTTTCATTACTGTTCGATTGTTTCGGCATTTCCTCGCTGACTCTCTCTTCTCATGATAATGCAGGCAATAAATAAAATGAGTCCATATTATCCATCTATCTCACACTGCCGTTCTGGGCGAGGGCTGTGGAATTATTATTCTCGTTTAGAAGGAAACGCAAACTGGATCCTTTCAAGTTGCCAAGACTCGGGAAGTGTTCCATTTAAAATATGCTGTTAACGATCCTGTGTTGGGGACATTGTCTTGCCCAAGGCAATTTCAATGCTCAGTGAGAGATTTTCTGCATGCTCTGCATTTTCTAAATTTTGAAATTGTTGCTGATAAAATTTCATACATACAACCTTATTGACCTTTTTTTCTGCAGTTCAAATCTTTTTGGATCTCTCCGCCAATTTCCGGTTTCTTCTTCGAAATTGTAAAAAGTAAAAATAACATTTCCATTAATATTTCATTAAAAGACGATCCTGAAAATTCTTATGTTGAAATAATCAAACAGCATAAAAATATTAGTAGCGGTAGTTACTGTCTTTGGACACATCTGAACACGACACTGGCTTTTGACCCTTCCAATGCAGTCACGTGACACGTCGAAAGTTCTTTTCATTTTCAAGAAACGTTAGAGGCACCAATGTGCAACCGCCATAATTGAAAAAAGAAAAAAGATATAGCCTATAATTAGTTCTCATATAACAAAAAAGAACAAAGAAAATAGGATGTCATTAGTTTCTCTCAAAATGCTTTAATGATCCTCCACTGCTGGAGGGTTACTGGGAGGAGTTCCTTAGGAGACGTCGGATCAAGCTTTTCTGTTATTATACATTATAAGAGAGAATCGTACAGCCATACAGCTCTATATACATGAAATGCCCCAGTTCTGTGTATATGGCCCTCCCCATATTCCCCCAGTGTTCATATGTTTCCTCTGAGTCCTCCAATAACCTCCCACAGTTCAAAGACATCATGCTTAGGTTTGTATAATAAATGTTTGCAAGAACACTCAAAGTCTGTAATGCACTTGTATAATCTGTCAAGGGTGTCCCCTGCCTTGTGCCCGCGTGATAGGCTGGCTTCCTGTCCAGGGTGTCCCCTACCTTGTGCCCCCTGATAGGCTGGCTTCCTGTCCAGGGTGTCCCCTGCCTTGTGCCCCATAATAGGCTGGCTTCCTGTCCAGGGTGTCCCCTACCTTGTGCCTTGTGATAGGCTGGCTTCCTGTCCAGGGTGTCCCCTGCTCTGTGCCCTGCCAGAGGCTGGCATCCTGTCCGGGGTGTCCCCTGCCTAGTGCCCCGTGATAGGTTGACATCCTGTCCAAGGTGTCCCCTACGTGTCCCCTGTGCTTCTTGGAACAGGCTCCAGGCTCATAATGACCCTGAACTGGATAAGCAGTTATGGATGGATGGATATATTTATATATGTGTATCTCATGCAGTGTTGCCAGAGGGTCCGAAGCCTACATATATTCATATATAAGTACACATAGAAAGATGTCCTATTAGAGTATATTATTTATGCCAAGATTTGATGATTTGAGACAAAATCATGGTGGCAAAATAGAGAGGAACAATTATTTTGAGGGTGACAGATACGCCCCTCTGTCAAGATATGCTCATTTTATTTAAGTATAGGAAGAAGGATTGTTGCATTCTCCCAGTAGAAATAAATAAGCTGCTGAAGACTTGTCAATATCAGAACCCCAAGTGCTATGACCATGCAGAGAAAGCATCGTAAAAAAGTCCTCAAAAAGACATCTGAGAGCAGACAATAACACAAAAATGTACTTATGATATCATATAGATATCAATACCATTTGATCTGATATCACAGTCACAGTAAGTTCTTAGCGTTCTAAAGACGTTAAAAACTCCTTAGCTGTTTTGTTCCCATAGACGTCTGTTCCGCTCATTGCAAGCCCAGTGACTGTTATCGGCTTTCTGCTCTCTCCATCTTCTCTCCTTCCAGGCTTTGCCTCTCTATTCCCTGAATCATCACTTTCCGCGCGGAAGAAATATACTGTGATGCACAGAGAAATACGCTGGGAAAACTTCCGTGAAATGGTAAAACTGTGGTAGGAATATTGTTGACCACAGATCACAAATAGTCCCTCTTTGCTAAATACACTCAAGCCATAACAACTAGAAAAATATATATTTTTTATCTTATTTGATAAATGCATTATTGATTGCTAAAAAAAAGAAGATAGTAGTCTTTAGATTTTAACAATAAAGCTGCATATGTGAAGGAATTCTCCACCAGAGTAAAATATGTAAACAGATAATAATTAACGTGGGCTGAGGTGATGTACAGCATGCTATAATTTATTAATTTATAAGGCATGAAAGGATTCTAATCAAATTTTATTACACCCTACTTAGCTGAATATACACCCTGTGAATGTATATTCATATACTGTATATTTACAGACCTTATATACAGTTGCAAAAGTTTGCTTCCCCTCACTTTGAAATGCCAAAACTAAAACAAAGAAATGTATTTTCATCAACAAAATTGTTTTTACAAAGGCTCCTTCAGCATCAAAAGTAACAAAAATGGTCAAAGGGTATATAAAAAGAAAGTGATGGTGAAATAATGAAAATAATATCAGTCCAGAAGTTTGCATCCCCTGTTCTCTAATATTTTGTATATCCTCCCTTTGCCTTTATACCCTCCTCCAATCTTTTTGGGTGACCTCTGAGCAACTCTTAGATCCTCTCACATTTAATTTCAGACCATACTTCCTGGCATATTTGTTCCAAGTGTCCCAGATTCCTTGGCTGTCTACGATGCACGGCCTTCTTCAAATCTATCCACAGGTTTTCTATTATAATCAAATCTGGAGAATGGGGTGGCCATGGTTAAACGCTCACCTTATTCTTCTTAAACCATTCATCAGTTAACTTTGCTTAGTGCTTTGGATCAGTGTCTTGTTGTAGGATCTACTGCCTCTCCATTTTTAGCTGTTTGACTAATTGTAGGAGACTTTGCTTTAAAATCTGTTGATTATTGTCTGCCATTCATTCTTCCTTCTACTTTATGCAGAGCTCCAGTGCCAGATGCAGACATAAACCCCTTAAACATCAGCGAGCCTCCACCATGTTTGACCGTGGGAATGGTGTTCCTCTCCTCATAGGCAGAGCATTTTTCTCACCAGATGTATCTGTGTGAATTGTGACCAAATCATTCAACTCTGGTCTCATCTGACCATAGTATCTTATTCCAAAATTCATTTGGTTTGTTCACATGCTCTTTAGCATATTCTAAGCGTGCTGCCGTGTGTCTGATGGTAAGCAGAGGCTTCCTATGCACTCTTCTCCCAGACAGTCCAGACTTGTACAGGCTGCGCTTGACAGTGGAGCTGTGGACTTTTATCCCAGTCACCTATAAGGACTACTTCAGGTCCCCTGCTGTTTGCTGTGGATTCATATGTAGCTCTCGGCAATTTCCCTAGCAGCTCTTTCACTTCGTTGTCTTGGTCTTCTGCTTCTTGGTAGAGTTTTAGTGTGCCCATGTTTCTTCCATTTCTGGATTATAGGTGTTCAAAATTGGTACTGGTTATCCCTAAAAGCTTTGAGAGTTTTTTTTATATCCCTCTCCAGCCTTATGAAAATGTGCCAGTTTCATTCTGAGGTCTTCTGACAGCTGTTTCCCTGTTCCCATTGTTGGTGCTCTCACTGAGGCTTCTCCTGGAGATCTGCCCACTCACAACTATGACATGCAGGCCTAACTGAACACATCTGGTGCAACTCATCACCATTAGATGCCAACAATGTTTTTTAAAGATCACACGTAATTTTACATATTTAACTTACAGGTTTTCTTAAAGGGTATGTAAACTTTTGAGCTTGCCGTTATAGATGAATTTGGACTGAGACTATTTTAACTTTGAGGCCATTTCATTAGGTAGATTTTTGTATTATTCAACCTGGGTCTAAGGGGGATGCAAACTTTTGCACTCAACTGTATATATGTGTGTGCGCATATATATATATATATATATATATATATATATTATATATACACACACACACACTCACCGGCCACTTTATTAGGCACACCTGTCCAACTGCTCGTTGATGCAAATTACTGCCAATCACATGGTGGCAACTCAATGCATTTAGGCATGTTGACATGGTCAGGATGAACCACTGCAGTTCAAACCGAGCTTCAGAATGAGAAAGAATGTGATTTAAGTGACTTTGAACGTGGCATGGTTGTTGGTGCCAAACGGACTGGTCTGAGTATTGCAGAAACTGCTGATCTTCTGGGATTGTCACGCACAACCATCTCTAGGGTTTACAGAGAATGG
>JAODKL010000118.1:4566874-4589335 GCA_026780765.1 Petrocephalus schoutedeni | reverse complement strand
AATAGAGCACCTTTGGGATGTGGTGGAACAGGAGATTCGCATCATGGATGTGCAGCCGACAAATCTGCAGCAACTGCATGATGCTATCATGTCAATATGGCCAATATCTCTAAGGATGTTTCCAATACCATGTTGAATCTATGACACGAAGGATTAAGGCGGCTCTGAAGGCAAAAGGGGGTCCAACCCGGTACTAGCAAGGGTAACCTAATAAAGTGGCCAGTGAGTGTATGTTTCTGTGGGATTTTTTGCCCATTCATCCAGAAGAGCATTTGTGAGGTGGTCAGGCACTGATATTAGATGTGAGGGTCTGGCTCACAATCTCCATTCTAGTTCATCCCAAAGGTCTTCTTGGACCCTGCATTGTCCACTGGTGCACAGCCATGCTGGAACAGAAAAGGGGTTTTCCCCACAAAGTTGGAAGCACAAAATTATCCAAAATGTCTTGGCATGCTAAAGCATTAAGCGTTCCCTTCACTGGAACTTCACTGGGCATAGCCCAACCCCTGAAAAGCAACCCCATACCACTATCCCTCCTCCACCAAACTTTACAGTTGGCACAATGGAGTCAAACAGGTATTGTTCTCCTGGCATCAGACTGGCAGACAGAGAAGTCACTGCACAGAGCATATTTGTGCTGCTCCAGAGCCCAGTGGCTGTGTGCTTCCCCCCACTCCATACGACGTTGGCATTGTGCTTGGTGATGTGAGGCTTGAATGCAGCTGCTTGGCCATCAAAGCTCATTTCATGAAGCTCCCAGTGCACAGGTTTTATGCTGGAGTTAATGCCAGAGGAAGTTTGGAACTCTGCAGTTATTGAGTCAACAGAGCGTTGGTAACTTTTATGCACTATGTGACTCAGAACTCTAATGTAATAATACCACTTACCATGGAATATCTAGCAGGGAAGAAATTTCATGAACTGACTTACTGCAAAGGTGCCATCCAATAAGAGTACTACGTTTGAATTCACTGACTTCTTCAGAATGACCTGTTCTTTCACAAATGTAAATGTAAATCTGACTGCATGGCTAGGTGCTTGATTTTATACACCTGTGGCAATTGGTCTGACTGAAACTAAATTCAGAGATTAAAAGGTATAACCCAATACTTCCGTCCATATAGTGTACTGTATACTGTAGATACAGCTCTCGAAAAAAATACGAAACCACTCTATATTTAAAAATGTATTTTTAAATCCTGGTTTAATCCTGGTTCTGCTGGCAGAAGTCTATGTTGAGCAGCAGGCTGCTTCCAGGCACAAAGTTTCTAAGACAGCAGTTCACAAGAACAAGGTGAAGCAGGAGACATTGGCACTGACCAAAAACTAGCCAGGTAAAAGGAGGAAGTGATTTTCCAATGCCAGAGATGGCCATTTACTTATCCGACATTTTCTCATGAATCAGAGGGTGACATCAAGTGATCTTTGAAAGGAATGGGAAACATTAAGTGATGTGAAGTACATTGGTAGGACAGTTCATATCAGGCTCCTAGAAGCAGGACCAAAGTTCCATAAAGCAAGGAAGAGCTTTCTGGCAACAAACACTCCAGGTGAGTCTGGCATAAAACAAAGGATGAATATGCAGAAAAGCACCTCATGCCCACTGATCAATGAGAACCAGGGTAAAGCCAGGCTGCAATTTGCAGAAATACATATACAGTATTATTCACAGATGCACACCCATAAATTGAGGAAATGACTGAAACAAAAATTTTTGCTGTGGTCTCTTTTTCCAGAGCCGTATATAGAATTGAATTGAATTTGCTGAATTATTTAAAATCTTAAAACTCACTTTTTGCTTTTAAACTTACCTTTTTTCCTATATTTTTAATGTAACAATGATATGAAGTCATCCGTACCATGGTAATGGCTAACAGTAGTCAGTGTAGTACATCATTGGTCTCAATTAATCAAGGACACAGGTATAGCGAGCAGCCTACTAATTCGAGCATTTTGATTAATAGTTTAATTCTTCTAGCTAATGTTTCATCCCCGTTAATAAAACGTGTTTATTATGCATGACGAGAGCTGGAGTATCTGCAAGTCCCTGTCATGCTGCCATTATTATTTTTTTGCCAAGTCAACACTTATTCAAAGTGACTTATGGTTTTACTTTGTTTTACCGGAGCAATCCAGGTTAGACATCTCTCTTAAGGGTATGGCAGCTGGTATCATTTGATATTTCGGTTAAAAGTGGGAGAGAATGGCCCATGCTGCCCATTCCCCTTTGAGTGGCCAGCCAGGAGTCCACTTACCTCTGCCCCTGTTTTTCCACCTCTGACGGTCTCCTCAGATGGCTATCATTAAGCACTAGGTATAGAGTTCACACGATGTCACAGCAATTTCAGCATGTCGGATGCTGATGACCGTGCTTGATGCTATCTGTCTGAGAGTTAGGGTTAGTTATTTTTCCTCATTTACATGAAATGCCATGAGTGAAAACCTAATCCTTTTAATGAAAAATAAAATAATAACATAAAAAAATTAAATAAGAAGGTTAAAATAATAACAGAATTTGAAGGAGACTAACACTGCATATTACAGTGCAAAGGAACCTAATACTTTATTTTAATTATTAATCTTGTATAGTCACTCAGTGACTGAGCTGATGGGCAATTGTTTTCTTATATATGATTTTTTTTAACATTGTGCATAATAGCACATAAAAATTGTATTTAAGCATTTCAGAGGTTAATCATCACCGGTCCATATACATATAGGTGTCGTGGCTATTTTACAGGGTCCTTAGAGAGGGAGTAATTTCATCGTTGTAATTCAGGTTAAATAAATGTTACAGTGAAGGATTTCCCCTGCATCAAACCGGGCTAACAGGAAGAAACAAGGATAAGAAACAGCTAAGTCCAAGGTTCACAACTTTGTTTCTTCAAAATCTGGTTGCATAAAATAGGTATTAAAAACAAAGATGATTTTATAGAAGTAAAGACATCAAGTATTTAATTAGCAACCTATGTACTAATGTAAGTTTGACATGCCTCTTATTTTCATTTTCATAAAGCAATGTTTATTTTTGTAGCAGACAGGCAGCGAGAGGCATGAACATCCATCAATACAGTAACCTTGGCCATTGCTATAAGCAGCAGACCTGTGCACTTACATGTGGCAATTAGGGAAATATTTTATCTATGCCATGCATGGTGAGAATCAGACAGTGATTGCTTCACTTAAATGACATCTGTGGGGTTGCAGTGCATTTTCTTAATCAAATTTAATGCTTTTTAATATCTTTTTCAAGACAACAAGGCAACAAAGAAAAAATATCATTTTCCGTGTGTGTTAGAGTGAGGGGACAAAGCAGAGGCAGAAAGCGTATCAGGCGAGTAATTTGTCCCCGGGTTACAGGCACACAAGGCCGTACTTCTCAAGAAAGCCCACTTAAACAGAATTACCAGTGGTGCTGGAATTTTGCTTGTCTGACCTGAAGTCCTACATCTAAAAACATAGAAAAAAAGGCATTGGATTGATGCAAAATAATCAAACATTTTAATTTACCACCCAGTAAGTAAATTTGCCCATTGGGTCAAATTTTGATTAGGACACTTCCCCCCCATTTTGTCCGCAGGGGGTCAACACTTTGACGAAAAACAAAACTAAAGAATTGAAGAGCAAATATAATTAGAAAGTTATTCAGAATTGTTTGGCCTTTCCAATGGTATTAATATAGGGATATTATAAATGTATAGCTGTATAACCACAGTAATTTGAGGGCCTACACGGAGCTGTCATTGGTTTTGTTGAGTCGGAGCACCATTGTTGGTTGGTCACATGTCTGACACTGACGTTCCTTGGCACTGTGATTTCTCCTTAAAAGAGCTTTCTAACAAGCCTGCACCTCACAGCAGTAGCTGAACCAGTAGTCATCACCGGGGTGGGGGGGGGGGGGGTGGTCAAAGTTATTAACTTAGCTGGTTGAGCTAATGGTTCAGCTTGGTGAGTCTCTGTTGGCTGCACAGATGATCTGTTTGGGGGGGCACTGGCCCGCCCCTCCCACGGGGGGGCAGCCTCGTTATAATTGAAACAATCCCTCCATAGATAATGCAGCAGAGGTATTCATATACAACAAAACCACAAAAACTTAACAAATTAATGAAATCTGCAGTTATAATTTTAATATTGGTCACCCATCACCTGCCTTCACACATACCATTCCATGAACATTACTGCATTTGAGTACTTTGAATCACCTGTAATTTCCAGACTTCTTAGTTAATCATCGATAAACCATGGAACCCCTTTGAAGTTTTTCTTATGCTTTCATCTGTATGATATATAAGGCTGATGTGTGAAACGTGCTTGTTAATATAAGTATGATCATGTTTTGACTTTTAAAGGTCATGGGTAGAGACTGTATTAAAGATTCGGGCACGATTACACCTTTTCCCGAGGAATATAAATCATCCTGTTTTACTGTCAGTAGGAGAGTGCAGTTAGGAGAAGGTGAACATAAAATCTCGACAGCTGTCAGAATTTCCTGAAAGATCCACAAAAATCCGATAACTTTCCACCGGCCTCAAATGAAACGTGAATAAGTCAATGACAGATGCACTTTGATGGACACTACCTGCTCTTCCCTCTCACCAGAAGGCAAAGGTTTGGTGCCCACACCATTTCTTTTCTATATCTAGTTATCTTTTACTTATTTTAATGGTCAAGTTTGGAGGTGAGTCAATAGGGTAAGGTAAAAGCACCTTGGTAACAATTTATAATTGTTTACGTTGGTGTTATGCAATTACTGGTCTATATTTAATACAAACCACCAGCCCAGAAACTTCATTTAAGCTAAACTAACAAAAATGACAAGGGAGACCATGAATAACTTTTAGCATTAAAACAAATATAATTTTTGGTATATTTTTGCCAAATTATTGCTTGAATAAGTACAACGGTCTTTCAGCTTCTCGCTAAATAAGTTCCATAACAAAATACTAATCAACAAAAGATTCTGTAAACAGTTGGACTTGAGCAGCTGAGTAACAACAATTAAAATGCGAGCATTAATTGTGGTGCTTGGCGTTGCTAAGCTCCAGCCAAACGACAATCGGATCCATACGGAGCGCGTTCCGCGATCTCCAGCAAAACACCACCATGCGCGGCAAGATCTTGACAGCAGCGTTTTATGCAAGTTGCGTCGCTTCTAATTAAATTGCCGTGCCGGCGATGGTGGTGCTGATGAAAGGCCACAGCAGATGTTTCCATGGTGTTTGGCAGGAATCTTATAACATAACATCTGCAGAACTCTGTACTTCACTGTGTTTTAAGATTCCTTAAACAGTTGGGGGTTGATGCGGTAGACCACCACAGGGAGTCTGATTCCTTTCAAGGATGTCACCAAGCAAATTAAGGAGAATTTTCGTTCATCGCACACAAGTCTCCACACATTATAATTTTGGGCTTCCTGAATTTGACTAACAAATAAGACCATTTTGTCAATATTAATGCAAAAATTCAATCATAAAGAATATGTGTTAATGAGAGATGGCGTAGCTCAGCAAACCTCAAGAATGGCCGACAAACATGCAGTTTTTCGTGGCACTCTGGAGCTAACATCACTGTGATCTTTGTTTTAATTGCTATTGTTATATTAGGCTTTCGTCCAGATGAGTACGCCTTCAGGCAATGAGAGACGAAATGCAGGAACAGCAGGTATGCAAAGCGTAATAATCCACCCCAGTTCATTTTAAACAGGGCATTTAGGGAAAAAATCACGAGGGCTTTGTACTTTCCTGACAGGGTATTACAAAGGGGGGAAATCTGCATTAGCAGAGGTCAAGGCTTGTCAGCTACCGTACACCGTTGTTGCTAAACACCCCACAACAATTTGTTCTGACAGTATTAAACAGATTTTCCCACTGCTTTCCTTGAGATGCAGATTAACGCCCAGATTAAGCTAACGAGACTGTGATTGCATGCAGAACTGAAATGAGCAGAAAGAAAATTACTCTAAAAATGCAGCAGAATATATATTTCTGCTTGGGCTTTTTTTGTGTGTATGTGTGTAGCGCCAAGTTTCACTCAACAAAATAAATATAATTCATTATTTCTGTTTTGCTGTGCAGCAGATCTTTTTAATTACCACTGCAGAGCTGAAAAATTTATAAAGAATGTATTTATGTTTGTCTATATTTTCTAATATTGTTTTCGATTACATTTGAAGAACCTCTGTTAAGACTGGAAATACCCCTTTATCTTGTGTGGGGGGGCCTGGAGCATATCCCAGTCAAAATAGGAAACCAAGAAGGATGCTAATTTATCGTGAGACATACACAGGCACACACTGTGGGCAATTCTGAGATGCCCAAGTCACGTAAGTGCAGGTCAGTACGGCGTAGGGAGAGCTGGAATACCCAGAGGACACCCAAAAAGCGTGGAGGACACGCAGACAGGAGGCAGGATTCTACAACCTGACCCTGCCAGTGTGAGGCCACAGTGTTAGCCACCCAAGACTCTCGACTCGTAGTGCTTGCCAATCATAGACTGTTGAAAGCTAATAAACACATTGATTTACCCCCACTTGCAATATCAATATATAAATCCATTACGAAGAATAACATTTTGAAGTCAGAGACTTTTGCTTAGACAAAACGAGAAAAATCTGCTCTGGCTAGTGTGAAGCCAGCAGTCATTTGAAAGGCATGTTACTATATTTAGTAGCTTATTCGGTAGGTGACAGGAGTTCTTAAAGGTTCGTTTTGTTTCCATCAAGCGATGGTGATTCAGATGTTGATTCTAGAACCAGGAGCAAACATAAAGTAATGGAAGTCAAAGATAAGCCAGTTTTAAGGCGACGCTTTTAAAGTCCATTCTGGAGATTGTCTCGAGCTCAGCGGCCCCGCTCAAAGGGGAGAATAAACGGTTGTGTATTTGGCACTGAACCTGGCCAAGGTCCGCCGGCCTTCTCCACGGCCATTGTCTGCATATCCATCGTGAGATTTCCTAGAATCTCCCGACTTCAGAAATACATGGAAAAGTGTGCTTTGAGAAATTCACTTAACCTGGTGAAACAAACGTTAATGGCAATTTTAAGCCTGAACTGGATAAAAGTATCAGCTAAATTAATGTTAAACAGAGATTCAGGGAGCATGCAAACTGCTATGAAGTTAATAATCTAGCAATTAAAAAAGAACTGCAGGTGGCTGAAACAATTAAATGAGAAACACATTCCCTGTAGTAATAACAAAACCCACCTCTCCTATTTTCCTGGAGACTAACTAGTTATCATATGCATTGTTTTTTTTGTTACTTGCATGTGCAATTTCAGCTGAACCGAGACCAAAAGTCTTTTCCTCAAAGCAGAAAGACAAGTTGGAATCCTGCTCATTATGTGTCACTGTTCTCAGCATCATTTACGGTTTACAGAATTTCCTGCTACAAATACGGAAAATAGTAAGTTACACGTGTCGATTAATCATACTGATAACTTGCAATTTTTTTTTTGTGGTTCAGAGCTTGGAGTTTATACACCTTCAGGTGGGTTAAAATTAATCAATTTCAGCAGAAGCAGTCAGTCACGGGTGCGGGCGACGTCGCGCCGGGGGACGTGTCGCCAGCTGACGTCAGCCGCTCATCTCCCAAGTGGCGAGCGAGGGAGCGTTCAGAAAACACTTCATCACGGGGGGACCTTGGGGGCAGAAACAGTGAATCCAGTGGCATTAATCACGCCGGTGGCAGCACAGCACTAATTGGGAGTGATGCCAAGGTACTGAGGTGAGAGGCAATTGCCACCTCAGGGTGCATCTCAACCAGCGCCAGTCAAATCCCATGTGGAGCTACAGGTGGCCAGCAGGTTGCTAAGTTGGTACCCAGTCAGAAGATGGTGCCATATACCAGGGGCATGGCTGGAAATGTTGGGCCTCATGAAAGAACATCATTTGGGGCCCCCAACCAATCCAATTATGTTCCAGATCAACATAATATCCCCTCCTGTATGGGCAGGGATGCCTGTGTGGCCTACTGTGTTGACCAGCACTGATTTTCATGCCATCAATACGCATAGAATACATCCTAAACTGCAGCTGACATCTAGTCCCAAGCAGGCCACGGGGCCAACCTGCCCTCTAGGCGACATAGGCGATCGCCTAGGGCGCTATTTAATTTCGGGGCGAAAGAAATTTGAAGAAATGCCTCTGGCTGCAATTAAAGTGTCATTACTTTACAGATAGGAGCTAGCTAGCATGTAGCAAGGCAGCTTCTTAACAACTGAAACTGGAGCTCCACAGAGTGTTCCGTTAGCACGCGGTGAGAACACGGAACATGCCCTAGGCCGGAGGGGAAAAAACAGCACTGATAGTTACTAAATATACCGTTTTATATGTTCTTAGTTGTAAAAGTGCAATGGCTACACAGTACTAGGGTGACCAGATAATCCATGTCACCCCGGACACTTTGAGCTAGGGCAGGATTTGCAAACTACCATTTCAATCAAAAGGACCTGGATGTTAATACGAAACGGCTGGATAAGTCTTTCAATCAAGGAAACAAACCAGTCAAAGCGCAAGAAGAACTGAACTATTTAGCCAAGCACAGGAGCCTTTAAGGCTTAGAGTAGTTTGTAAAACCTGAAGTAGCTCAAAGTGTCCGGGATGACATGGATTATCTGGTCACCCTACACAGTACTGCATCTTATCATAAATTGTATTTCTTCTATTTTTTTTATTAAGACATAGCCAAGTTTTTTTTTTCTCAGACTAAATCGCATTTATTTTTAAATGCATACATTATTTTGCAATATTTATTTATTACGTCACATTTTGCATTATCATGCATTGGAAACTAAATGAAAAATGCAATTAATAGAAAAAAGTTTTCTAAACCACTAAGTCAGCATCAGAATGTGGGTGTGCGCACTTATAGCTATAATGCTATCTAATTCTCAAGTTCAGAAGACTTCTGCCAAAACACTGAAAATGCCCATATGGAGGCATTAGATGTACTAATGGATTTTCTCGTTTTTATTTAGCTGGTTTTGTAAAGGCGCGTTTTTACACCTGTGCGTGTGGGAAGTTACACCTGCGTTTGCGCGTGGATGTGCCCGCCTGTCGCAGCTGCGGTAAATCCGCTAACTAGCGCGATGACGGTGCTGCAGTCAGAAGGTGAGATTCCGCTATTTATCACAGTGGCGCATGCAGGGCGACCTCACGGGGCCGCTGTAATCCCCGCAGGCTGGCCCAGGTCGCCCATCAAGGTGCGCCCTACTGCCTTTTCCATTTAGGAAACTTATTAAAGGCCGCGTGTTAATGAAAATACTTCATTAATCAATTAATCGTTCAAAAATCAGTGATGAGGATTCATAGGTGCATCCAGCAGCCTCCGCTCGAACCCGGCCACAGGCAATCCTGAAGAGCACTGTATTTTTTCCGACGAGGTCCTAATACGTTATTAAATAATGTAAAAATGAGCCTTCAAAATTTAAAGTCGGAGCTGCAAATCTCTTTAATAATGACCTATATCCCCCTAATGAGCTCTTCAGGACAATGAAGTGATCACTTCGCAGCAGGGCTGTGCGGAGACAGTCCCCCACTGGAAACAGCCCAGCTCTGAGATAATACTTATTAAGGCACGGTCCACTGAGACCTTCATCTTTTATTACCAGAGTATTAATCATCTGTGCGCGTATAAAATAACCAGTTTTCGCTACACGCGATATAATGTTCATCAACATTGCAGCATCTCCTTATAATAGCCACTGTACGTTTTTCCCATAGTAAGCAATTTACAAAAGAAATATTATAAATAATAATTTTTATACGGCACAGTGACGGGAAATCTGGAGTACGGAGCTGGTGAGGGGAGATTTATATATGTATTGCATACATATTTTATATATGCATGTTTAAATACTTCCTGCCAAATGTTATTAAATTTCAAGATGTTATCATCTTTAATCAAGTCCGTCCCATGCCGCTGATATCTCTCTTGTATGATTTGCAGAGACAATGCAATGTCAGCCATTTAAAAATATGTGCAATAATGGATGGAGGCTTTTATTCGGTTTCTTGCGTGTGTGCACACATGTATGCATGCGTGCCTGCGTGATCTGCAGAGCGCTGTCACGTGTCTGTCAGTGGGGAGTTGAATAGACATAATTAGAGAGACTAATGTAAATTCCCTGTGCCAGAGGGGCTGCTTCTAAGGTCCGGAAAATAATTTCTCAGAAGGATTTGAGAATTATTATTTTTCTTAATGTAGGGAACCACCCGTCCATGCCTGCTTAAGCGTTTTTCACACTGAATCCAGAAAACAGATGCGTTACTTAAGTCAGAATCCCACTTCTTCTTATATTGAAAACAAAATTATTATAATTAATAGCATTAGCCTTAAATCCATATATTTTTATAATCATGTATTCGGTTAAGGTCGCAAGCAGTATTAAATATTTACAGGATTTTAGCATGTGGTAGAACACTTGTAGCATTCTGTACTAATATTCTATATTTAAATTTTAATTTTAAGTAAGGTAGTGTGTAACCAGCCTCTTGCAGTGTAATTGGCGTTTAGCCACACTGAAATTAACCAGTTTTAACAATGCAATGATGTACCGTCTTACTTTAATACCTCGCAAATCTCTCGCTGTGAAAAACATATGCACGTGAAAAGAGGAACAGATCGATTAAGGGGCGTGCGGCTCAGACCACAGCTCGGAGTCCTGATCCGATTGGCTGGGAGCGTAGCAGCTGAAGGCTAGACGTGTGCAAGCGTAAACTGCCAATGTGGTTTACAGCGCTGTGCTCTTAAAGCGTGTGCGTACATCCGTGACGTTTCGTCTCGCTGTGGTTCGCGGTACGACGGGGAAAGGACCGCCGATGAAGGAGGGGAGGAGCCTGATGATACCCACCGGTAATGGATCATGAGGAGGGAGCAGCTAGCAGCAGGAGGAGGGGCAGGTCATAGGTGGCCCCGCGCAGCAGAATGAAGGAGACCTTCAGAGTGAGAGGAGCCACGTTTGATTGGGGATATCGAGGTGTCAGAGAATGACAGGGACGGCAGGGGGCGTGATGGGAGGAACCTCATAGCGGGAAGGTGGAGTTCAAGCAGGGCCACTCAATCTGCTTCTTAAGCCATGATGTTTTAATCATATGACAATCCTGCATTCCAGGGCCAAGCCGGGCCCAAGCCAATATGTCAGTGTTATGTGCCTAAGTGTTTTATTCCATCTGATAGAAACAAAAACGAAAGAATTGTCCTTCTACTTTCATTTCGTCGAGAAAGAGGCTGTGTAAATTTAACAGCCATTTTCCGTACTTTTTTCATGTTTAGTATTCGCAGAGTGACTGTACGCAAAATTCACAGTTCAGCGAAAACCTCGGTTTCGGCTTCACGGTTCGGTGCGATTTCGGTACAGCATGGGAAACAGAATGTTCGGAGATTATTTATTATTAACACTGAAATCTGTTAGGAAATGGTCTAAACCAGAGGTATTGCATCTGTTAATTAATAACAGTATTTTACACAGTATTAAAAATATGTAAAATTTGAAAACTGAAAGTACATAATCATAACAGTCATAATGGAGTAAATCTCCTGTTCTCTTCTACCGCGTGTGGTTGCCTAAAAAAAATAATTTGTTTAAATGCCATTTCTGTCTTGCTCCTAAGGTACACAGACCCGGATGGTGTCGTTTCAGATGATGTCGGATGTGTTTCTAGCAACATACTGTATTTGTGTTCAGTATGACTTCTCCCTCTCAGGGGTTGGTATAATCTATTGGGAAACCAGAATGTTCCCAAATTGGCGGTTATGACTGACTGTGACCAGGATGAGCCCTAACAAACTCACAGCCACAGCTGGCATAATATTTTCCAAGTTGAACATTTACTTGTGAATTTAAGTTCTGTGTGTGTCAAGAAATGTGCTTACCAAACCGAAAATAATATACTGATAATCCCTCCTTGGATAACAGCTACACTCATCATTCTGTTTCCGTTAAAGGAATTCTGCCCATTTTACATCCGTTTATTTTTTATCTTATTTTTTATATATATAATAATAGAATTTAGCCCCACTTTTCACCCTTAACGATGCAAATTATGGTGAATGTTACCGGTTCCACCATTATGGTTTGTTTGGCCCCATCACAAGTCACGTCAGACTTAAGCGGATCTGAGAGGCTACACAGGAACCCACCTAGGATTCCACTCTGAGGGGGTGGCCACTTAGCAAACCCTTGGAATTGTCTACCCCCCGCCCCCCACCCCCGCACTGCAACCCTGGATGCCAGTGGTGGTGCTAGCCTAGGGCATCACATGGGCTATGACCGGCACTGCGTGTGCAGCTGTGTCTGTGCGCACTGCGCACGCTGGCGCTTTTGCAAACCGTTAGTGTTTGTTTGGTGTGAATCTGATTATGTCCCCGTTTCCCAAAAGCGGCGTGCAGCGCAATCAGATTACAAACAACTCCCGGACAGTCATGACGGCAATGATAGGATGCCGCGTGTAATGTGATCGACATTCTTTCACAGCGTGGTCTAGGCGCTCTTCCCTAACTGTGCTCTTTGTGCCTTCCTCTGCCACATCTGTGTCACGTCGGAAGATCTCCCGAGCCTGATCACTCCACAGCCATGCAGATGTCTCTCTTTGTCAGAATTAACATTCAGAGAAAATGATTTAAGGGGTCAGATATGCGAGGTAAGGCAGAGGGATAGCATGGAGAAGCTTGCTTGGGCTTCATTTCCTGTGCCTGCCACACAAAATTTGATAAATAGCAACATGAGGTTTCATGTCAAGAGGCAATAAAATATGAAGGCGCAAGTCAACCCTCACCCTGAGTTTGGCAGACATTCAGGTCCTCCTCATCAGGCGCCAGCCACCTCCATGAAAACTCAATCCAGGGTGGGGTAGGGTGGGGTGGGGTGGGGTGAAATTAATGCGTCATTTTTTTTTATTTGAAATGTAGGGCCAGTTCAGAGATTTTTGAAAGCCTCCAAAATTGATTAATTATTATCAGTGAGTGAGAGAGTGCCAGGAAGCACTGAACTGTCAGCTTGTCCACAAATGGACAAGCGTGTCCATTGCGAGACATGCCTGTGTCCGTGGCAAAACGCTTTGCTTGAGGAAAAAATATTTAGGCTATTTTGGCCAAAATCAACATCTACATCTGTCGGATCAACCACGAGCGTAATTCACGATGGTGTTGTCCTCTCACTGAATCCAAAACCTGAATTCAGGTTTGACCAGAGTTTCATACCGTTTCATTCCCACATATTCATGCGAGAGTTTCCTGGGCTCGTTTCATCTTCATAAACCTCCCTACATATGAATGTATATTAACCCACACCTGCTAAATGTCATGAAGTAATAGCTTTAACTTTTATTAATGGTTCACTTTGTTTTGTCTGAGTGCATATATCTCGATATCCTCATAGACGACTTATATAATGCTGGGTAATTTTTCATGTGAGACTTTTAATTAGCCTGCAGTCATGTAATGTAGTGCTGCATAATTTAAAAGAGAATTTCTGACAATCTTATTTTCCCTTATTTTCTGCCTTTTTTAACTCGTGGAGTTACTAGGCTCAGCCTATTTCGGGCTCATGAAAGATAAATAACACCATCAAACACCTTTCGGATTTCAGGAGCAGCTGGTGGTCAGCTGAGAATATGGAGGACGGCACCCTCCCGGTCCCGCGACTGCTACCAGCCGACGTACCGCGCGTCCACCATCACCTGCATGCCCAGCATTGCAAAGCCGTGCAAAGGTGTAAATTCAGGGCGGATGACTTGCCATGTCTAGCCGTCGCTTTGGTCTTATGCACTATGTGCATTTCTTAGCATAGTTCCAGGTCTAATGTTGTTATTAACACTATTCATACCATATTCAGAGACAGATTCATTAGAACCTTGACGGATCCAGCATAAAATGAGAAAGTGGAAGAAGAAGGTCAGAAGACCTAAAATTAATATGAACAGAACATGTAGCATAACATCATGTAACATTATAAAAGACACAATACAAAGTGAGCCTTTATTTAATAATCACCATAATTGTTTTAATCTGAATTTTATTTTCGCTTCGAGATGTGCACACGGTCAGTTGTTGTTGTTCTTTTCTTTCTTTTTCCTGGGAGCAGAAAAGAATGCAGATGGAGGCACCATGAATCCGAGCGTGCTCTGCTGTGAGACAGGAAGGAAGACATAATGTAACAAGGACACAGCAGGAGCGGGAGGAAGGAAACAAGGTAGTGGTTAGCGGGGGGGAGGGGGGGGGCGTGAGCAACAGGCATGGCGGGCAAATAACAAAGAGGGGAGGTCTGGCGCGCGCGGCTCCGAATCCCAGAACCGCATGGCGGGTCACGGCCCACGCCGGCGTCTCCCGCCTATCCCGCCAGGTCCTCCAGCTTCCGCCCGCTTGATTTCACGCGGATGGAGAGGTAGAAGCAGTACCTGAGGCGTGACTGACGGTTATGCCGCGGCCGTAAATGTGAGCGATCCGTGGAAGCTGCTGACTTGCGGCTCACAGCGGTCAGAGAGGCTGCCTCAGCTGCCGGCCTGCATCTGCTCTCCGTGAGGTTAAAGTGTGATGGGTCCCAACACAATGCAGACACTAGCGCTAAGATTGTGTGACCTGACCCGCATACACATGCCTACTGCACTTAAGCATAAACATTACATTAAATGTAAATGCCCATCCTGTCCAGGGTGCCCTCATGCAGTCATGAAAGATGGATGGATGGATTGATTTTTGGAAGTCTACATATACAGAAAATTCACAGATATATGAAGTGAAACAGAAGCCTACCCATCTTTTCAATTTCGATTGGATTTGTTTCCCTAGAAGGTGCCTTTGTGCATAAAATGTTGTACAGTTTGCAATTTTGAACACAAAGTTGGATTTTTGAAAGCAATTTCAGTTGAGTACTTTGTACAGAGATAGAAGTGCAATGCCCCTTGGAGTCTTTAATCGCCTGCCCCTAGAATCCTCATATTCCCCCTGCAGCATTCCTGTATGAGCTTCGGTCAATATGGAGCACATGGCCAGATTTAATTTCCGTAAATTCAATAATTCAAAGATTTTGGCAAGAGACTTTTATTATGAAATGCAGTGTACTTTTTCATCCAATTTCATTCAGCATATGAGACAATGCTGGCCCCAGCCACCCCAGCTCCCAACAATGTATACACCTGTCCCACATCCATTGTTCATAAACCAGGTTAATCTAAATAAATCAGAACAGTAGGACAGCCAATATAATGTAGGCAGGGAATTCAGCTACTTGGATCCCACTGTTCAAATTAAAAATTCACTGTTATGACTTATTTGTGAAAAGTACATCTTGTACCGTTTTCTTTGGGTCAGAAAGGTGAGGTTGTAAACTCATCTGTAACCATCGATATTGTTTCTCTGATACAATGCAAATGTCTTTGTGACACTGCATTGCGTTACACGACCCCATCCCCCCACCCACGTGTATGTAAGGCTTTTAATGAGGAGAGAAGGAGGACTTACCCTTCCCGTCTGGGGAGGACAGCCAGGAAAATAAAGGTAGCCTTTTCTGTCTCCAAAGGGCCCGGATAATGTAATTAATTTGGGCTAATGTGTACAAGCACGCCATTGTGACAAACGCATGCTCTCGCCAGTGTGAGTCTGGTCTTATCAACCGCTCTCCAGACGTATTCCAAACTCGTATTAACTTCCCTCCGCCAGATTTTTTTTGTTTTTTTACTGGTTTGCTCTGGGATGGCCTGTTTGCCAAGTACTCTGTCTCCCTCCATTAAAAATTCATCTTTAAATTTACTAAAAAAGAAATGATCTTGCTTGGAGTACAGTACAGGATCCGACTGCAGCGGGAAACGTAAAACCTAACCTTGGGAGGGAGATTCAATGGTGCTAAAGAAATAAGCGCCGTGCCAGTTTGAAGCATGGGCCTGACAGGACGGCACACTGAGGGCCTCCACACTGTGTTGTCGCAATGAGGTCATCAGCAGGGGTCAAGCAATGCCAGTAAGCTAGCTCTGTATTGTTTATCTGCATTGTTTGTTGCTATTATTATTATTCACCCCTCTTTATAATTCACAGTGAGGCTGGAGCCTACCTCATGAAGCATGGGACATGACTTTAGGGACTCATCCCAGACAGTCCATCATGCACCCAGCGATGGGATTCGAGTCTGGACCGGTAAGTTAAAAGGCTACAGAGACATGGTGCCACCACTGGTCCATTAAAATGTATCAGAAAGAGAAACTTTGTCAGAATGGAATACGAATGACGAAGGTGAACTGGATTCTTCAGTTAATTGGGTGTCTACCTAAACATCATTACAATAATCTTGCCTGTGCCCTTGTCAGAATGGCCAAGTTGTCTGAGGTGCCTGACTCAAGGTAAACATCCTTCCAAACCTCGCCTGTTCCTCTTAGCATGCACGTCTCGTGCTGTTCCACCAAGGCTAGACGTCTACCTAGGTAAATCATAACTATGGCCAGGTAGACACATGGCATTTTACGCATTTACCACAAGGAGGTGGTAAAAGAAGGACTAATTTAAAGGTGTCCACATGCTAGATGTCTCTTAAGGACACTTCCCAGTACATCTTACACATAGTAGTAGGTGAAAATGATTGGACTAAAAGGTTTATCCTTTTGTAGGGTATTTTAAAGCCTATAAAATAAATAAAAACGAATAAGCACTATTAATGTTGGGATTTTTAAGTGGGTTCCTTTTCTTATTTGATATGGGTGGGAACAGGGGGAGGTAGAGGCTGGTGTATTTAACACTGGAATCACGGATGCTAATTAAAGACAGAAATTAGTGTTCGGTTCTTAAAATGTAATTAGGCTGCGAAAATTAAATTAAGTGACAGCATGCTGCACCCTCTGTAAGGCTCCTTCCTGAAGGCCGCCAAGCTGCCTTGTTGTGACTTCCCGGGGTGTAGTTATCAATGCTTCCCGAGTCCTCCACCCCGCAAAGGCAGCCATTGGCTTTCACAACCCCCAAAACATGAAGGGGAGCCACCTTCGGTCTCCCAGCACCTGCCCAGGAACGACAGACGAACCCAGATTGCGGAAAAGATTTCCGCGATGCGAAGGGGGTGACGGAACGGCATGCTCCCGCTTAGCGGCGCGGCCACTTTAGCCGCGGCGGCATGGCAGTCGCGGCATGGGTGGGGCAGCCGGCCCAGGAAGAGAGGGCCCCCGATGGGCGGCACCACCAGCGGCCGGTTCATGCTGCTGAGCCCTGCTGTTAGCCTTCTGGTCTGGGCATCGAAGCAGGCTTCTCTCAAACCCGAGAGCAAAAGGTACCTGTGGTACCGAAAATGTAGCACCAGAAGAGAACCATCGCTGGCAGAAGCCTCTTGCTGGTTGCACGCGGGTGGTGAGGGGAAAGGTCTGAGTTGACAGCAATTGCTCTAGAACCAGCTCAATAGATTTCTTGCCAAAGGCCTCCCTTTGTCTGCATTGCTTTTAGCCTACGCATCGCTCTCCCAGCCTCATATCGAGCTATTTTGCTGAATTTTGCTTTGTCTAACGAGTCTCCACCCACCAGTGATGGAGCCAGAAGCTCAGACATGAACTTCTCTAACTTGTCTTCCATTATCCCGTTGTATAGAGAATCCTCGGTTGCCATGTGAGATCTAGGGAGAGCTAAATCTACAACCACTGAGTTGGGTGTTGATTTGAGGTGGGATTGGTCTCTCTGCTGGCAACCGGCAACCCGCCGGCACCTGATAGGTCAGCCGAGTCTCTTTGAAGCAGCTACCCAGGATTCTCTGGTCGATTTATCCCTCCCTCCAGTGGACTAAAGAATAGCAGAAATGTTTTGCTATTTTATCATTGTATTTGTTTAACTTCCTCCCTTAGACAAACATAATAATTTAAATATTGCTAGAGGGTGGAGAAAAAATTCTCAACCCTTAAATTTCAACGAGTCCCCATTAGCCATTAAGTCTAAATGTGTGTTGTCCAGGCTGCTCGACAACATGTTGCTGAGCTCTCTCCTATCCTTCAGCCTCATTTGATGGAGTTTGGCGTGCCTCCCACTTGAGCTGAAGCCACTGTCAAGCAGATATGGAAGTCTTCGATCATCTCTGACCGGTGGGGGTCCCTAAGGACAGCCACTGTCCCATTTACTCTTACAGAGCTTTTTGTCAGTCTCATTAAATCAAACTATAAGGCATTTCTGCCCCTGAAATGCCTACTAGTATAGCAACTCGCGTGCTGTTTCCAGGGGATTTCAGTTTGATCCTGTTTTTATTTAGTCAGAAAGTCCAGCTCTGGGTCAATATGAAAGATGCCATTATGGAACATGTTTTGTTCTACATTTCATTTTGGATATTTAAACTAATGTCAACGTCTCATCCTGCTGTGTCAAACCGTCTGTTTGGCTTCAATCTGTCTGAGTCAGGTACGATATATGTAATCAAAATCAATATGGTCTGTTTACTGAGAGCGATTGATTTTCTATGACAGATCTCTCCACTAGCAATCAGTTCCCATCACTGGGGTATATATCCAGCATCCCAGGACAGGTATTTTAGGTTGCTCTTTTCTTTTCTACCAAAGGTACATTTAATCCAAGCTGGATCCCTCAATTTACAGCAACAGACAGAGCCTCGTGTGTTTCTGCATAATGAAATCAATATCGTCGCTGGGCTTATGTAGAAAATTTACATTATATATACAGCTTGGGAAAAAAAATTAGGAGACTACTCTGTATTTCTATATATATGTGTCTATATATATATATATATATATATATATATATATATAGAAATGTATGTATTATTTTATAGGTGTACAGCTAGGACAGTTGTTAACAGACTCCTAGAAGCAGATCCCATGAAGCACAGAATAAGCCCTTCATTAATGAAAAGCAGGGAAGAGCCAGGCTGGAGTTTGCAAAAAAAAATCTATATTTCAAACATAAGCATACCCATAAATTGAGAAATTAGTGAAAATATGTTTTAATGTCTCTTAATTTTCCCCATAGCTGTGTGTATTTATATGTACATATATATGCTCAGATGGACCTGACAGGAACTGAACAGTCTACAACAAAAAAAGTTAACGTGCGCTGTGAACCAAAAGTTATTACTGTGTCATTAACTTTTCAGGAATTTTTAGCAGCCAGGTTCACTACTGATGAATTATCCAAGGTTAGGTGCAAGAAATTATTTCATTAATGCCTAGCTAAAGGTAATATTTTGACAGTGATAATTGCCAAATATTATTACATATAATATTTTATTAGTTAATTGCAATTGTAGTAATGTAGTGTAATTCTTAATAATATTACATTCTTCTAATTATCTTAGAAGTACACGATAAATGAATTGCACTTTAAATTAAAATCCATTTTTACTTTTCCTGGGTACTGGCCCTCTACCCCTTTAATAAGCCATGTAAAGCTCTCTGCCACTGAATGTAATGCAGAGCATGTTCTGTATTTATTGAACATAGCTCAGCATGATGTATATGTTATTTGGACCTTATCGTACCATCTTTGTTGTTTCCATTAATTTCTGTTATTTATCCATCCATTTTCTACCGCTTATCTGGGGCTGGGTTGCAGGGGCAGCAGTCTAAGCAGGGATGAGCAGACCTCCCTCTCACCAGCCACCTCCTCCAGCTCCACCGGGGGAATACCAAGATGTTCCCAGGCCAGTCAGGAGATATAATGTCTCCAGCATGGACATGCCCGGAACACCTCCCCAGAGAGTCGTCCAGTAGGCATCCGAAACAGATGCCTGAACCACCTCAACTGGCTCCCTTTAAGTCAATGAAGCAGCAGCTCTACTTTGAGCCCCTCCCGGATGTCCAAGCTCCGTACCCTTTTCGGTCACTACCCAAAGTTCATGACCATAGGTGAGGGTAGGAATGTGGATCGACTTCAGCTCCCTCTTTACCAAAACAGACTGGTACATCGTCCACATTACTGCTGATGCTGCCCCGATTCGTCCGTCAACCTCACGTTCCCTTTTTCCCTCACTTGTGAACAAGACCCCGAGATACTTGAACTCCTCCGCTTGGGGCAGCAACTCATAGCCCACCTGGAGAGGGCAGTCCACCTTTTTCCGGTCGAGAGCCATAGCCTCAGATTTGGAGGTACTGATCCTCATCCTGATCAGCTGTAAACCCCAGCGCATGCTGCAGGTCACAGCTCCATGACGCCAGCAAGATCACATCATCCCCAAAAAGAAAATATGAGGTCCTGAGGTGCCTGTACCGGACCCCCTCCACCCCCTGGATGTGCCTAGAAATTCTGTCCATAAAGATCGCAAACAGAATCGTGACATAGGCCAGCCCTGGCGGAGTCCGACACCCACTAAGAACAAGTTCGACTTACTGCTGGCAATGCGAACCAACTGTCGCTCCATTTGTACAGGGATCTGAAGGCCCGCAACAATGGGCCCCATACCCCATACTCCTGGAGTACGCCCCCTCCCCCACAGGACCCCCCGAGGGACACGCTTGTTTGCCTTTTCCAAGTCCACAAAGCACATGTAGACTGGTTGGGCAAACTCCCATGGACCCTCCAGTATCATTGTGAGGGTACAGAGATGGTTCAGTGTTCCTCCAACTGACAGACCCTCCTTTCCAGTCCCCTGGCATAGACTTTCCCAGGGAGGCTGAGGAGTGTGATCCCCTGAAGTTGGAACACAACGTCCCCTTTCTTGAAGATTGGGACCACCACTCCAGTCTGCCAATACAAAGGCACTGTCCCAGACATCCACACAATGGTGAAAAGGCATATCAGTCAAGACAGCCCCAGAACATCAAGAGCTTTCAAGAACTCAGAGCGAATCTCATCCACCCCTGGCGCCTTACAGTTGTTTGACTATTTCAGTGATCTCAGCTCAGCAAGTCCCCCTCTGAGTCTTCAAGCTCTACTTCCTCCAAGGAAGGCATATCAGTGGGATTTAGGAGATCCTCGAAATATTCCTTCCACCAACCGACTATATCCCCAGTTGAGGCCAACAGCTCCCCAACCGCGCTATAGATAGCATGGGTGAAGCCCTGCTTTCTCCTTCGGAGCCACTTGCTGGTTTGCCAGAATCATCTCAAGCCCGACTGTAGCCTCACCAAACCTCTCCCACCCCCGAGTTTTTGCTTCAGCAACCGCCAGAGCCACTTCTTGCTTTGCCTACCGGTACCTGTCTGCTGCTTCCAGAGTCCCCTGGGCTAACCAAGCCCTGAAGGCCTCCTTCTTCAGTCTGACAGCTCCCTTTAGCGCTGGTGTCCACCACCGGGTTCAGGGGCTGCTGCTGCCACTAGCACCAACGACCTTACAGCCACAGCTCCACACTGCCACCTCAGCAATGGAGTCAGGCTTCATGTCCCCTGACTCCCTCGGGAGAGAATAGAAGTTCTGCTGGAGGTGTGAGTTGAACATCTCCCAGATTGGGTCCTCCGCAAGATGTTCCCAGCACACCCTCACTATGCATATGGGCCTACCAGGTCTATCCGGCATCTTCCCCCACCATCAGATCCAGCTCCCAACCAGGTGATGATCCGTTGACAGCTCAGCTTCTCTCTTCACCTGAGTGTCCAAAACGTATGGATGCAAATCCAATGATACAATTACAAAATCGAACATCGAACTGCGGCTTTGGGTGATCTGGCGCCAAGTGCACTTAAGAACACCCTTATGCTTGGACATGGTGTTCGTTATGGACATACTGTGGCGGGCACAGAAGTCCAATAACAAATCACTGCTCAGATTACGATCGGGCAGGCCATTCCTCCCAACCACACCCTTCCAAGTTGCACTGTCATTACCCACATGAGCATTGAAGTCCCCCAGCAGAATAATGGAGTCCCCGGACGGGGCGCCTTCCAGTGCTCCCTCTAAGGCCTCCAAGAAGGCCGGATACTCTAAAATGGTGTTTGGCGTATACACACAAATGACCGTCAGAGCCCGTCCCCCGACACAAAGTCGAAGGGAGGCGACCCTCTCATCCACTGGGGCAAACTCCAGCTCCAAGTAGCCCTACCCCAGCCTGGCGCCTCTCACCATGGGCAACTCCAGAATGGAATAAAGTCCAGCCTCTCTCCAGCAGTTTGGTTCCAGAGCCCGAGCCATGTGTCAAGGGAAGCCCGACTATATCTAGTCGGTATCTCTCTGCCTCTTGCACCAGCTCGAGCATCTTACCCACCAGAGAGGTTACGTTCCATGTACCTTGAGCCAGTTGCGGTAACCAATGATTGGGCCACCGAGGTCCCCGTCTTTGACTGCCACCCAATCCACATTGCACCCGACCCCCATGGCTCCCCCTGCAGGTGGTGGGCCCACAGGAGGACGGATCCATGGTCTCCCCAATCCGGGCAGGGTAACATGATCCTGTTTGTTATCTATCCTCAAAAGGGTCTATTGGAATCGCACTTATGGCGCTTTTCCACTGCATAGTACGGTACGGTACGGTTCAGTTCAGCTCACTTTGGTTCGGCTCGGTTTGCGTTTCGACTGCAGTTTAGTGCCGCTTTAGAGTGGGCGGGATTATTCACGTGTCGTTATAGT
>JAODKL010000118.1:4535555-4566774 GCA_026780765.1 Petrocephalus schoutedeni | reverse complement strand
CCCAGTGGAAAACCCCGCGAAAGTGAGCTGAACTGAACCGTACCGTACCGTACTATGCAGTGGAAAAGCGCCATTAGTCTGACCCCTCACCTTGGACCAATTTTCCTTGGGTGACCCTACCAGGGGCAATTGCCCCCGACAACATAGCTCCTAGGATCTTGGAGGCACACAAACCCCTCCACCACAATAAGGTGGGTTTCTGTTATTTACCTGACCCTTATTGCAGTGATTGTTAATCTTTTCTTGAGTTGAGTTGTTAGCATCGTGAAGTACACTAATATGCTACACTGTACTGATTTCATGATATCAAATATTGTGGAAAATAAACCTGCAGCCTCAGTGCATATGTATTTAGATGGGAATGAAACATGCAATAATAAAAAAAAATGCCATCTGTTGATTTACATTGGCAAGGGGTAAATAATGCAGATTATTTTTCCCCGGAAGGAACCCATAGTCAATTCAATTTGCATGCTTACATTGATGATTCCACAGTCAATGAATAACAGCTACTGTGTAATTTTGTCACAGAAATATCACTGCGATGACAGTGTACAATGAGATTAGAACTCTGCAATCATCTTTAATTTGAGTGAACATAAGAAAAAATAACGCGATGGTGACGCGTAGAGACAATGTCTGACAGGCTGAACTGTGATTTTTAACTGTCAGATATCTTAGAAATTTTGGTTCAAAGAAATATACATCTTCACATTTAAATATATCTGTAACGTAATATGTATAGGTGCACACAAATTTAGTTATGAATATTATATGAATTAACATGAAAGCCATTATGCTGAAAATAGTATTGATATGTGCCTGATTTAAAGTTCACTGTGACAGCAGGATATATTGTACATGTCATTTACCACATTGCCTAGCTTGAAATAATGCATCTCCATCACCCGTAATGCTACCAGCTAAATAATAGAATGACATGAAGGAGATTAAAGACAAAATTCTGGTAAAGGAGGTAAAAACGAGAACGAGAAGCTCCCCACTTGATGCTTTATTCTACTTTCCTGCTCAGATGTAGCAAATAAGCCAGCAGACTGTTTGATGTAATTTCCTTGAAAGGCCGTGGTGCTGGATTACCGCGGTATGGAGTGCTTGCTTTAGAACATGTTTGTTTCCACAATGTATACATTTAGCACTGAGGGAGAGTGGAGATAGCAGTTTCTCTTTTTTTTCTTGTTGCACAGAACACGTTAATTTGGGCCACACAATCTGAGACTTGGGGCAGGTGCAAAAAGACAGAGACAATTGATTTCTTTAAGGACAATTCAGAGTATCAGGACAGAGGAAAATGCTGTTGGCTTGACTTTCATGGACCCGTTGACTTTGATTTCATTCATATCTACACGTTTGTGCCTGGAAGCTCATAACACTTGGTCCTATATATTTATAAATGTATGTGCATGCACTCTTAGCAGGGCGTGATGTATTAACAACATTTTCCAAAGCCATGGACACAGCAAGGAGACTGTGAAACCCATTAGTGACCATTAATGTCTCGCCTAAAGAAGTCTGTGTCTGTGTCTCACGCTGATAAGAGCTTCTCTTGGTGAACTACAGAGGAGTTGCAAGGCCTTCCTAATGATTTAGCCCCGCCCTCCCCCCCATCCCCAATGGAGGTCTGCCGCCGGAGTCTCAGTGCGGACATGGAAGAGCATGAAAGGGACATTTGATGATGCAGTTGTTTGTGTCATGTGGGTTACTCTGATGTCGCTATCTCCAGGAAGTTACCGTGGTGACATTTGTGATGGAGCACGGTGATGGACCAGGGGCAAAATTCTGCAAGGTCGCTTAACCTTGGGGTGACAGCAGTTGGAAAGGAATGGGAACACAATGTCGCCTGGTGGCTGAATCTGTGGCAAACAGCTGTGTCCTGCAAGAATGAGGGGGCAGTCAGCAGTCCTGCCGTCTACTTCTGTTGAAGAGGGAAAAGACAGAGAACAGAAGCGAATGACAGCAAGGTTCCTTTTAGAAGAGTGGAGGACAAAACCATGGGCACATCTTCAGATCCACACCCCAGAGACCTTGGTGTTTACAAACATTTGCTTAATCAACTTAATCTTTACAGTTTCCATGATAGGCTAATAAGGTAAACCTAGTGAGAAAACTGTTTTTTACAAGAAATCCTTGTTTATGTTTATAGTTCATATAAAGAGAGTACTGATATATCAAAACAAAACCGAAGGTTCCCTTGGCCACAAAAACCAAACTTCACTTCCTTTCTGGAAAAAGTGTCCATAATTCAAATAAATATTATAAAATATGCATAGTAAATTTTTCTCACCACATATTTGAAAAAATTAAATAAAGCAAGGTCTTTTTCATTATTCCATAGTACCGCTCAAGGAATAAAATATGAGTAAATAACTGCCTGGCTGCCATCTGCCTTAAAATGAAAAATGTTTTGGTTGGCTGAAATAGTCTCAGCCACATTAATTATTGGCCATTTACCTTTCAAATGAGATATCAAGCTGAGGCAAAAGCCAGCACAAGCTACAGAAAATGGTAACATAATGGTGGCTTACACGCCTCCTGGCTGGTTTCATTCCAAGATGGTGTTACATTACACAGTCATGGAGTCCATGTAAATAAACCATGAACTATTATGGTGATTTCTGTTGTTAGCTTTATAAGCTTTACGCAGTACAATTTATTCATGATATGTTGCTTGCACCACTCCCTCTGATTAACATTTAAATGAAGTAAAAGTTGAGTTTACATATTTGCCTCGTGTTTACCAAAGGTTCCTCCCACATTCCTCCCAAAAACCTGCATTTAGCCGAATTGATGGCATCTTGTCCAGGGAGTTTCCTGCCTCGTGTCCTGTGCTTCCTGGGATAGGCTCAAGAATCACGACAACCGTATAAGCGGATCAGGGGTGGATGTACTATAAGGCAACCGAGGGCAGCCACCTGGACTCACAGATACTAGGTGCCCCATCACGCAGAATTTCCAGAAGTTATGTTTGGATATCAGATAATATGATGGGTGGTGCGGTGGCACAGTGGTTAGCACTGTTGCCTCACACCTCTGGCACCAGGGTTTGAGTCTGGACCACAGTTCCATGAGTGGAGTTTGCATGTTCCCCTCATCTCACTGTGGGGTCTCCACTGGGTACCCTGGTTTCTCCTCACAGTCCAAAAACATTCTCAGGTAAATTAGAGTTACCATCTTGCCCATAGGTGTGCATATGTATGTGTGGGTGTGCCCAGTGAAAGGCACATTGGCACCATATCCTGGCTTGTTCCCTGCCTTGTGCCCATAACCTCCAGGATAGGCTCTGGACCCCCTGTGATCCTGAATAGGATCAAACAGTGTCAGGAAGTGGATGGAAGATAATATGATCATTTCAATTACAGCAACATGTGTGTTATGTGCATTTTTTGGACAGGTTTCAGTATAGACAAAGCTCCCCCCATCCTGGCTGTAATGGACTATTCCTCCACACTGCCCAGCTCCACACTGCCCAGCTTTCTTTTTGCACTGGAGTTCAGTGGCAGGCTACCAGGTGTTTCACTGGCAATCAAACTGTAGCCTAACAGTAAAATAAAGCAGCATAAAGATACAAGACTAACATAACGTCTCCCGTGCCTCTAATACTATCCCGCTAGAGCAGTCCCGCCAGCCCCCCTGGTAGGTACGTTTTACCACTGGCACCCAGTGCCTTGATTAGCAGATTATTGATGTTCCGTTGTTTTTATTTCCTATTTGGCTCCAAAGAACCTTTTAAAATGGCTCACTTAGCGTCTCCCTACACATGTCAGCTTAGGGCCCCCAGAGACATTATTCTGCCCTGGGGATGGATGATGGATGGACAAAAATAAAAAAAAATAAAAAATCTCTGAAAGTAATAGAGCACTTCACTTTTTCCCCTGTCTAAGGACCTACCTAGACATTCTCGACCCCCTGACAAAATGTATTAAATTACGTATTCAAGGGCCCCCATAAAGTGACGGGGCCCCCCAAATCTGCCGGGGTATCCCCGCCCCTCCAGGACCCCTGCCTGTATGCGGTGAATTTGATCCCTGGATGGTTTCAGAGAGAAGGCTTAGTTATATTTGTTTGAATGTGAATTGCAAGCCTGTGATATTAATGCATTGACTCGGCCACTCCGAGCCAGCGATTTAGCTCATTTGGGCCATGACGTTTCACCGGAGAGCTGGGCCGCTGCCCTGGGTCAGGTCAGTCCGTGACCCATGCCAGTTGTTAGTGCTGAAGAACGTGCTGGTTCAGGGATCTCGCGCAGACGCCGAATGTGAAAGCAGGGCAGAACAACACGAGGCCTGACTCAAACCAACTACCCTTGCAATTATGTTCATCTGAAATGCATTTAATGGTGAAAGGACTAATTATAATTAATCTTTATCGCGAAAAACGATGGTAAATCACATTAATGAGAATTTGGAAACATCTTTTAGCATCTATTGTCATCAATTTTTAATCATGTGTATTATATTCTATTTAAAATTGCTTCATAAATATTATTATAAACCATTAAGCCAGCCAGCCAGTTCCTTCCCACATTTTAACATCCATCTATTATACAATTCGTACCCAGGTGCCCTGTGAGACCCACTATCTACCCAAGATTCACCACCACCCCCATCCCTTGCCCTCCAGGTTATAATGCCTGCTTATGTAAGTATTTGTCAGCCAGTTTTCCCATATACTTATTACAAAGCTGACAGTGTCAGTTTTTGTACCAATTTGCACAGCTGGAAGCTTGTTGAAGTCGCATAGGCTGTTTCTCGTGTGTACAGCAGGTAGGCGTTCAGAGTTCAGAACCAGCGACCTTCAGCAACATTCTTCCAGGCCCTAACACCCCTAACACCCCCCGAACAGCTAGGTGCAGTCTTTTACAGTGGTCTCAGTCCTATAGCTTACCAGCAGCCTGTGCCTGTAAAATTATATCAACATAAACTAAAACAAGAAGGTAAATCATTATAGCTAGCATTAGCTCATTTTAGAATCACTGAAAATTGCTTATTACATAAGTGATAAAGATGTGGAAATTGTTTTTTGGGATAAACTTTAGGTCAGCTGTTCAAACCAGTGTGTGAGAACTCTTCCTCCAATCACTCGCAATCACTTTATAAATAAGATCGCCTACCCTTGTTTTAGTCCAAAGCAGTGTTTCGCAACCCAGTCCTCAGGGACCCCCAGATGGTCCAGGTTTTTGCAAAAATGTGGACCGTCTGGGGGTCACTGAGGACTGGGTTGCGAAACACTGGTCTAAAGTAACCACTACACACCTGGGACATATTGTGGCAATAAAACGCAAGCAACTTAATTCTGATTGTAGTGCGTACTTATCTAGCCAACATATGTATAATGCAAAAAGACACTCAATGACCCTTTCACAAAACATCCTGCATGTTTAATAACTAAATTTTTTTAATATAGCTGGCTATATTGCATTGTATAATGCAGTGGTGGTATGAATTAAATGTTCTTAGATTATGCATATGTATACCCTGTGAATTTTCCATAACAAACCTTAAATTATCCTGTGAGTAGCAGACCTATGGAATAACAAGACTCCCAAAGTTTAGGAATCCTATAATGAAACAATGTATACTATTTTCAGGGGATTTAAATGTATACGACTTACATTTACATTCAGACATTTCTTCTTTATTCCAAAATGTATTTATTTAATCATAAATAATCATCATAAATAAGGAAACTCCAGCTTTTAGGTCAGAGATTAAAGTAGTCCCCATAAAAATTTCAATTATCGTTCGCATAATTTTATGCTATTTTTGGGCACTACCCCTGGATATTACTCAACTTGTAAATTAATATGCCTGTTTAACACAAGTCATGTGTGCGCCACAGGCCAATTAATATCATTTTTGAATTTTAATCCAAATATTTTGGAAAATAGCAAGTTACTGCCAATATCAAATTAACGCATGACGGACTTTTGGCCAAAACATTTAATTATGTTACAGGTTTTAGTAAATATTTTTTCTCCACCGTTGCTTCTTTCTATTTACTTGAACGTAAACTAATTTACACTTATCTCTCATTTTCACGATTCTTTTGAAAATATTCTTTAAAAAAATTCAAGTATTTCTGAACAACAGTTGATATCGGGAATATTAATATTTGTTATATTTCAAAAGGCATAAAGTCATAGCATATCTATTTGAATATGAGCTGTGTTTGGCAGGTTTGGCTGCTGTGCCTGGGATTGGAAGGCCACCGGTAAAGATCCCTGGGTCAGCAGAGTGCTGTCACTGTTGGGCCCCTGAGCAAGACCCTTAACCACCAATAACTCTAGGGACCGTCTGACCCTGCTGTCACAAAAAAATGCATTTCATTTCTGTGAAATAAAAAATGGAGATGATTTATTGGCTGGATGTTGCCATGATTATTCAGATTTTTATAGGAAGAAAATTTTACAAGCTTAAGAAGACGAATATTTAAAATATACTTTGGCTGTTATAGATGGGGATGCCCAGTGAAGAACAGGAGATGAAAAGCTGTCTAAAAATGTTTCAGGTTTAATCAACAATACCTACCTGAGTTGGTGAAATATTACCTGAGAGGAATAAAAATGACACTAAGGCATAATTTATAAACGAAAGGAAATAGTTTCAGTCTTGCTGTAGGTAGAGATTATCTTCTGTATAAATAGTAGTCCAATAATAGTCTAATAATGGTGACTTAATAGGGTGACTTGATATGAATGACTGCATTAGTGAGAACACCTGGGATAGTCATAATGCTGTATGGGTTTAAGGAACACAGTGCAGACATTTGTTTTGAAAAATCGTTTAAAGAAATTATAAGCAGGTCAGGAGCAATCACTCAGGAGTTGCTTGGCGGCAATGTTGTCTAAAAAAATGTCTGTCTAAACTGTCATTTTCATATAAATCATTCCTCGTTGTTGACGCTCGCTTTGAGCGACAGAGGCTTTAAGACATCTGCGCTCCGTGCGGACAGGAAGAAGGCATCTCAGCACTTCCTTTCCAAAGAGATGTGGACCTAATTCTAAGTAGGAGGATGAGGAAAACTCCGTGTTACTATTCATGCGACTGACATGTATTATTTCTACCAGAATATGGAGCAAATTTTACATATAAGAAGAAGTGGTTAGCACTCCTAAGACGCGTTTCTCTGTTTGTCGGGCACTGTGTGGCTGAGCGGGTGAGGACACTATCAGAAGGTCATTAGTTCAAATCTCAGGGTTGGCAGAGTGATTCCACCACTGGGTCTTTGAGCAAGGCCCTTAACCTCCAAATGTGCCAGAGACTTATTGATCCTGCCTTCTGGAAAAAAAATGTAGCTTTTGATAAAAGTTAAATAAATAAAATGTATTAAGATGGCTGAAAATCCGGACAGGCTGATATACCACTGGACACTATGGCCTCTTCTCCTGACTTGACTCCTGAGAATGCATAAAATAATAATATTTCCATTTATATGCGCATTAGCATGAACGCTACTGCTAAGTTCGTTCTGCCGGCGTCATCGTTTGAGGGCCGTCGTCAGCAGATTGGTTTATGCTCCTGAGTAATTTTATCTATACGGCCAGTTCCCATCTGGTGCCTCCTCCCTGCATCAGGCTCCCCCTCCAGCTAATTAAAGCGCCCGTGATTGAGCGGAGGCAGGGAGTTTCAGACGGAGTCTGCCGCTTCCAATTCCGAGAGCGAAAGCGCTCCTCGGTACCGCCAGAGCGATGTTTACCCACCGCTACTGTCCTGATTTGCATTTTTTGTTGCTTCCGCGATTTGCATATCTTGGGACGCGCTGATGTATGGTGTAAATATATCAATCATGCTTTATGGGGAGGCGTGCTTGACTGGAGTGGGGACGGAACGGGTGGCGGGTGTCCAAGTGTCTATAAAAATGAGATTCATTATCGGCAAACGGAGCGATACCCTGAAGACACGGCTTAATAACTTAAGGTCTAGCGTTAGGGTTAGTCTACTGTCAAAGATATTCTGCAGCTAAATCATCAACATGACAGGGTTATTATTTTATTATTATTAGAAATAAAAATACACCCACACATTTCTGGAAGCCTATCCATCTTTTGAAATTAAGATTTATAAACTCAGTTTGAAAAATATCGACGCTCAACTTAATTAAGCATGTTACTTCTATTCTGTTTTGTTTAAATTCTAAAGTGACAGGTGCATAGGGTAAAAGTGTATCGATTCAGTAACAGTGTAAGAGCCCATTTATCCAGCCTCATGGCCTCGTATGCACTAAAATGGTGTTTCCCAACCCGGTCCTCAGGGACCCACAGCCGGTCCATGTTTTTGTTCCCTCCGAGCTCCCTGGCAGACAGCCCACATTTTTGCTCCCTCCCAGCACCCGACAGTCAGCAAAAACGTGAACTGTCCGTGGGTCCCCGAGGACCGGATTGGGAAACACTGCACTAAAAGGTCATGTTGAGCCTGAAGCCCTTCCCGGAACAGGGCGTGAGGCAGGGGGCGCCCTAGATGGGCTGCCAAGGAGCATCAGAGCCAGTAGGAGCCAGTCATGGGGTAACAGCATGGAAGTGGCATTTACCAAAATTTAAAATAAGCAGCCCACGAACCCCAGTAGTGAATACAATGCTGCAATACCAAGTACAGGGTATTTTCCCAGTTTTTCCCATAAGAATGTAGACATGGATTAAATGAAAAGCAATTGGGTTTTTATATAATGCTGTTTACTTTGACTTGCTTTGTTTCTATGTAAAGGTGGGCACACATACACACACACACACATATAGGGATTTTTTTCCAACTTCTCTGCGCTCTGAGAATGCAGATTAGCCATAGAGATATTAGTGGGCACACAGGCACTTTGGAATAAACTGTGACTCGTTAATTAAAGGGGACCCCGTACCTTTAAACAAAAAGTACAGAACACCAATTGCAGATGTAAATTTTGACAATCTTCACTGCTACAACCCCACCAGTGGAATGATAATGCACTAATCGACCAGGATATGAATCAAGCACTATCTATGCATTGCAGAAGCAGCTGTGGGCTGGTGCATGCATTTATAGTGGGAGCTGTTCGTTGGCAGTTGTTGCCCAGAAGTGTGTCTGGTTTCAGTAATTTTGTCAGGCATGGACAAGGACAGCCAAGGTTGCTGTGTGGTCCTCAGGCCTCGCCTGTCCTGTTATTATCAGTCAAAACATCCAGTGTAGCCACAGATTCCGTACCACTGAAGGCCTGCATTAATATTTATCTGTGACTTCTGGTGAGGTGTAATTCAGTCTGCACGCTGATTCCCAGTGACTACCTTCTGTTGAGTGTCCATAGGGCACCTAGAAAATTCCGCAAGTCATTGTCAGGACTGGATAGATGCTGCTGGCTTCTCGATAACATAATGATTCAAAATGGGCCATAAATGATCTATAGGCTAAATCCGCAGCGGGGACACAGACGGCTGATTTCTCGTCACTCGGTTCCTTTCCTCCACCAGCTGTCCTCCCCAGTATTTTCCCGCCTTTACTTCTGAGAATCACTAACACAGCATCGCTCATTAAGCTGTGATGTATCGACGGGGACGCCTACGTTGGGATAAGGATATCAAAACTCAGCTGTCGATGCCTTCGCACCATTAATCAGTCGATACGCTCCGCCTCGTGTGGCCGTTAACCGTGACAATGTTTGGTTTGTATCAATGCCACGCAAGAGAGGACCCGAGGATGTACGGCTATTCTAGGAGTGGAAGGCGGCGGGGGGGGAATAAAAATGGGTGTTTGACTATCAGGCACCCAAGTACCACATATAACAAGTCATCCTATGAGCCTTAGGAGTGATTCTTCCAGCGAGCACAAAGGAGGTCCAGATCTAGGGGAGAGTGAGATCAGCCTGCTTATAGAGGGGCAGCGAGGTGTGAGCGTCCGCACAGGAGCACTCAGCTCGCCCCTGTGTGAAAGCAAAAGCCCTCCAGAAGCAGGACGGACAAAGGAATGGCGAGATGGATGCAGTCAGTGCCTCTCATAAAGATTTACAAGTTAAAAAAAAAACATGCAAGAGAAGGCAGCCACCAGATGCTTCTCAGGTGCTCGTGATAAGCACATCTGGCAAAGATAGGCATAATAAATAAGTAATAAATATTTTGTCAGTCAGGGGAACTTGGGGGGGGGCTCATTGTATGTTGAATCTGAACCACCCCCTCCACCTCCTGACCCAGGCTAGGCTGTCATTTTTGTTCAGACAAAAAAGAAACGTATAAAAACAACTCAGATTTATATCACCCCCATTTCCACTGCAATTACGCTTTGAATCGAAAGCAAAACATTAATGAGGACAAGGAGGAAGTAACTGTGTAAATTGCACAGGAGTAATTAGAGACTGTCATCTTAAAATAACTCCAAGCGCCGTCTGGGTGCTGCTCTCTCCGCCTGACGCAGCACTCATATATAAAACATTGCGCCCTCGCGCGTGCACGCCTTCACCCCCCACCCCACCCCCCCCGCCGTGCGCATGCTGACGGGTGACGCGCATTATTTAATTTATTATCTAATGCGCGCCTCACATGTCCCACTGTCACGTCGCATTTTATTTTAACTGTGAAATCAGTGTAATCCCCGGGGCTTTCCTTTGGTTCAGTTCTGCTGCGAAACAAAGGAAAGAATAAACAATTTAATATTTCAGAGGCAATTAAAACTATGATCAAAAACCCAGATTGAACATAACTCCTTAAACTTTTAAACCTTGTTTCTGCGTACCAGATTAATGGGTATCAAACCCTTGTGTATTCCAAAATGCAAATAAATGGATGGTTCTGGATTATTTCACAAATTGAAACCTGGTTTTCATATTTCACAGAATGACACGTTCACATATTCGTGTGTGAAAAACACACCTGTACCACCTTGAAGGAAGCGATTAATCTCCTAAAAATCACAGACGCCGTCAAGCATTCGAAATATATCTATCATTTTGCCCATGAGATGCCCAGACCTCCACTGAATCCATACATGACAAATGATCCCTTTAGTCGAAGTTTAGAGCCCTTTCCGCCTCCCATGTCATGGCAACAGCAGGGAGTTAAAGATCATGTAACTTTATCAGCAAGCTGTATGTGATGTAGGCTGACACGTGTGCGTCCGTCAGGCCTTTGCCACTCAGGCTGACAGCACTGGGGCCGCTGACTACAAGATGCATAAGCTGGACTGAAGCGCAGCCTCAAATGGGTGTAGCCAGGTTGCAGGAGAAAGCAAGGTTTGGTGATCAGCAAAGCTGCGACCCACCCACTCACCTCCCCTCTCTACCAAACCCATTAGCAGGTACGCAGGTAAAATCTCAATATACCGTGCGTGACACGCACACCCTTACCGTAAAACAGTGCAAGTAAGTGCAACGAAAATGTGACTCCAACAGCTCAAATCCAGAAAAACAAACCACCAAGAGTATATATGACCATAGAAAGAAAGCATTGGTCAGAAGGGGTTTGTACAGACTGATCAACTGATTGTGGGTGTGGGCAATTACTGAAATTTGTAGGACGTGGGTTTGGCCTTGCAGAAATTACTGCGTGTCACTTGTGAAATGTATTCTGCACCTGATGTGACCTTTTATTCCACCATATCCAGTCATGCTATCTTTAAATGAACCACATATCCTACATTACAGTCCACATCCATCTTCTTTTTATTACTTTTAATATATTGTGTTTCTGTTTCAAACGATTACATTTTATACTCTCATTATTACGCCATCCAGTAACGGACGTGAAGGTGTCGTTAAATGTCAAGTGAATTATTCGGGGTTAACAATGGCAGCAGAATTTGCAGCAGCAAAACGCTGGCACACACTGTAATGCGGGTATTAATAATGCATTGTATGAACTACTGTACGCATTTACCGAACTACTTTGTGAAGTATATTTGCAAACTGCAGAACCTGCACAAAAAAAGGAAAATGACAGATATATATGTCAAATTATAGCTCAGAGAGTCTGCGAGCAAAGTCCATTTGAAATGATGGAGGAAGCTTTAATAAGCCTTTTACCTTTGATTAAATTTGTCCAACTACATAGAGAGACAACCAATGGATTATGAAGCTTCGCGTTCATATGTGAGGAGAGGAGGAGAGGATGAGGTTAGAGGAAACCTGGGACAGGTCCTTATATTTACTTATAAAATACATCTAGACATATACTAACATATAGCTAAGTATTGTGTATTATTTTCACATAATTTGCCCTAGGCTTTCCGATTTCTGATAACTGCATTGTCCTATGAATATTGCAAAATAGCCAGTCAAACCCGCAAAAGTAATCCTCAGTGTCCTGACAAAACAGATTTTTAAAATGTATTTATTTATTTTAATACTACAGGTGGTTTTATTGTTTTGCACAGTTGTTTGAAAGGTATGTGTGTGGAACTTAAATATCTGGGATTCACAGTATTCTTTTTGATGTGGTGATATTAGAGTTTGAATTACTTTGGTTTCCCATGAGTCCCAGGCAGCAATCAATAGCACATGATAAATCCGTCCACTATGGCTTTCAAAGCCTTCTTCTAACACTATGTAGTCTGGCTTAAGCGATTAAATGCTATCATTAGGTGAGGGGCCTTAAGCTTGTTCTAGTTAACACAATACCACATTGACTCGTATGTAAAGCAAAAATCAGCACGTTACACATTCATATACAACTTCCTGTTATGACCAGAAAAGCTGAAGCAGTAAGGATAACAGTCTGACTGGTTCTTATTTCTAAGGAGGTCAGCCAATAACGAACTGCCCAACAGTCACTTATTATGCATGCCTTTTTGCATGCCCTTGAGTTAATAAAGCATGACCAGAGTTGACCTGGAACTGCAGGTCCGTCTGGATCGGAAGTGTCTTCATGATAGCACATGGCTACCATAGTATCAGCAGCAAAACCACCTGCAGTGAGGACTAGATAATCCAGTAGTTAGGAACTTATTATTATACACAATCAAAGTTTAGTGAAATTGTAAATGGATGGATGGATGGATGGATGGATAATTTGTCAATTATGAAAACCAAGCAAAAAAAATCACGAATCCCAAAAATGTTTGGCCAGAAACCTCTGGATTAGCATTGTTTGCATACTGGAGGAAAGCAGAAGTTTTGAATGCTGAAAAACCAGCCTGACGTTCTGTAAGGCCATGTGTCATTGTGTCCTGCCTCCTGATGGCGGAAACACAGACAGTCTCTGCTAAAACACCCCAAAAGCACCTCTAACTGCTCCGGCTTTTTGTCACCTGTGAACATGTCCATTCGTCAAGATCTTATGAAAGGCTATTATGTCCGATTATATCACTTTTCTGCACAGCCCCACTATCCGTCTCCAGCTCTTCCTGCTTCACTGGGCCGATGCACAGGCGTTTCCACATCTCATGAACAATCAGTGGGCAACAGCTTGTCTAGATTATTCTCTTCTGGAAGCACATTTCTCCAGTCTGTCAGTGGTACGGGATCTGCACGACCCATTTTAAACTTGTCACAGTCCTGATACCTTGGATAGGTTTGTCACACTGATTGGGGCAGTAATGAGAGTCTTTCTCTGTTTTATTCCTGCTTTTTTTCTAGTTCCATCCGTCCATCCATCCAACTATCCACTTAGCCAGCTCCGGGTCACAGTAGATCTTCCCAGGAAGCACATGTGCTACGATCCTTTCCTTTTTTTTCAAATTCAAAATTGTCGTCCTTTGAAGTACTGATATTCATTGTGCTCAGGCCCCCCAACTGTGTCTGATGTGTCTAAATACATCGATTCAGACATGAAAGTGGCATTTCTCCTCAAAACCACAAAGCACACTTAGGCCTACCTTTTGGTGACCTGGGATAAATTTATAGCATATTTTATATAATTTCATTTATATAATTTATATGCAACCATGATCAGGATAAGTAATTAGAAGATGGATGGATGGATGGATGGATGGAGGGGACGAAAAACCAGCCATGTTGAAGCAGCTAGCCATCTAACATAATTATTTTATTGGTCCTATACTGCAGGCCTTTGGTAGGACATGAGCAACTAAACTAGAATTCAGTTGCATTTATTTTTGTTATGCGTGGATAATGCAGCACATATCTGTCCTTTTAGCGAGTTTTAGCCAAGTTTTCAGAGATCAGTGAGACAATTCAGCTCACAATGTGACAGTAGTACTGTATAATTAAAAAACATCTAATGTAGCTCCTTGTCCTTGTGCAATTTAGCTAGCCCACTTAGCAGCCGGCACTCTGCTAGAGCGTCCTATTAAACTCTAATTGCCTCTGATTTGTGTAACATTATGACAACGCAGGTTTTATTGAATTTTGAAGACCGGGCTTGGTGTAAAGACCACTTCTGATGGCCGGTCCTATTTAGTGCCCTGAGTTGTCATGGCAACTTCGGCATGCCTCTAAAAGCGAGATCCTTCTTAAACCCACTTGTGGACTGTTGTGCACGCATGCATGAAGATAAGCATTTCTATCACCTGTATCTTCAATCACCTCAATGGGATGGTGCACGTTACTATACCTGGCTGACATCAAGGTTGCCATGCCAACAACAACCCTGTCATGGAGTAAAAATGATGATGTGTGAATGACTCGGATGACAAATTATCATGATGCAGTTCTAGACCTTTGGGCTGAGCACCTGACATTCCCCTCTAAGCACAACAGTGTCAAAGAACCAGAGTTACCTCCTAATAGAGAAATTGAGTCGTTATCTGTCTCCAAGCAACTTAAAAGTAATACCACAGAACATTAACACTGCAACTGATTTCTGAGCATGCTCCGCCATGCTGACGATAATCTCTGTTGAAGCGCGCGACTGGCACGTGGCTGGGGAGTCAAACGGGCCTCTGGGATGTATCCAATAAGCCCGTTTCCTCTGGGGTCCCATCAGCAGGCTCCACAGGAGCTAGCGTAAGCAAAACACCTGCACCGTCACCTCACAGATGTACTGCAGCTGCAGTCAAATGCTATGAGAAAATAGGGTGGAATGGGATTGGGCTCTCGCAGGCACGTCACAGACGCGCAGCTGCAGTCAAGGTCATCGGGATGGCTCTTTTTCCATGCAATGGCTTCCATTTATCAAGCTGAGCCCAGGCTGCCAGGAGATGCACTCCCCAAGTTTTGGACTCTGGCGCC
This sequence comes from Petrocephalus schoutedeni, assembly GCA_026780765.1. Taxonomy (NCBI): domain Eukaryota; kingdom Metazoa; phylum Chordata; class Actinopteri; order Osteoglossiformes; family Mormyridae; genus Petrocephalus; species Petrocephalus schoutedeni. Next base: position 4,551,678 of record JAODKL010000118.1, on the reverse strand, counting down.
GAAGGGGCAAAACATTGAAATATTACTACTGACCCTCTGAAACGGTTGCCATACTTCATTGCCTTCCTCTCAGATCTGGCATCGGCAAGCGATACTCCCCGATCATTCTTCATCAGTCAGAGACCAGGTCTGCACGACATCTGCTATGTTTGCACACTGAAAAGCTACACGCCCCACACGCCCAACATCTCCTGTGGCCGCTTCCATCGGTGTTGGGCAGAAAAACTGAAAATTGCACTAAATTAAAATAGCTGATTGACACCACTAAACAAATTGAGGCATGACACATCTGTAGATGAGAGACTTGTTGTGGACTGATGATCTTGTGCCACTACAGGAAGCATTGAGCCATTAGAGTTAATTGCTCAATTAATAACAGAGTAGTCTGGGGTCAATAAATCATTTCACCACGGAAGATTCAAAAACAAATCCACGACCTATGAAACATAGATAAAATAATTCATAAAGCTAGCAATTCGATTTTTTTTTCACATCCTATAGAGGTCTTATTTGTGAGAACAGTACCATTTTAATCAATCACCAGCCAATGTTTGCTCTAAATTCCAGTCTCTAATATGTAAAACATATGCTTTCTCAGTCTGCAGAAAACCCTTTATGCTGAATTTTAAATTATGCATCCAAACAAAATTAGTCCCCCCCCCAGAATAATCCATTGCAATATATAACAGGAACCACAAGGTGGCAGTCAACATAAGCATAATCTTGCAACACGGCCTTATTCTGTACCAAGAAAGAGTCCAAAGAACACATCAGTGTGAGCTTTGCATGAGGAGGCTTAAGATATTTGTGGTAATAAGGTGCCAGACCCGATGAGCTGAATGTCAGGGTGGAAACAGAGATTAGTTTGCTTCAAGGAAATGCTAAGTTAATGTGTGATGGAAGCCTGCTTGCCATTATATGAGGTGAGGTGGTTAATTATCATTGTTGACGCACCACAGCCACAAGAACTACAACAAAATGTGTCCTCTGCATTTAATCCATAGCGGCTGGCAGCTGTTTGCAGGTGCTATTTTGCTCAGGGTGCCTCGCTGGTTGGGGATTCAAACCAGTAACCTTTCAGTCACATGAGTGCTGCCCCAAACATTAGGCCACCACTGCCCATATTGCATGTTTGCATATTACTGTTACTTTCCTTTAACCTTCATTTATGGAATTTCCGATTCATGTTTATTTTTCGTGGTTAGCTCTGCTCTGGATAATAAATAAACCAAATGTAATGTTTTTAGCATTCATTTAAAGAGCACATTTTTGCCACAGTGTAGCTTCAGCAATTCAGCTCCAGTCCAGATAAAGCATCTTAGCTTCTCTGTAGATATCTTACTGCACAGTTCTAATTAATCTCTAATAATGCAGGTACACATGCCTGATATTTAATGAAAATTGAGTAACAGACTATAGACACAGTATATAGTCAGTGATTTTGCTTACATCTGGTGTGTGGAAAGTGCTAGGAAGTGTACTTGACATCCCGGGTTCAGGATCCAGATCACTTTGCAAGCTGAACAGTCCAGAGGAATGCCATGGCTAACAGAAAGCAGTACCTCAGCCTCTCATAAATCCTCAGTTAACCAGCTCGCTGCAGACCCCCACTCCGAATCGCGTGAGGAGCTTCGCGGTGCAGCGGGTGCGTCAGCTAAACGGATGCACTGGTGGTCTGATCACTCGTACTGTCCATAAACGACGATCGGAAACCCATGCTAGCATATCAGCAATAATGAATCCAAGCCTACTTAGATCTGTTTATTTATGTCTGTTGATATACAATGAAAATTATATAAAAGATACCTTTACAACATAAAGTGAATTTGCAATTCGATGAGTGCGGAAAGGCTTCGCAAGGGCATTTCTGAAGACACACAACAGTAATGAAGAGACAGGGCCTCCCATCCATAAGAGTCTGGAAAATTCCACACTCTGGGCAGCACATGACGTTGTCTCACCTGCTTAAAATGAGGAAAGACATGCAAGACGCTGACAGAGACGTGTAGAGTGCTGTCTCCGGGCAGCGGGCTGGGAGGTTCAGCCCGGGTCTTCTTCTAAACTGTTTGGATGGGTCCCAAAGCTGTCAGCAGAAGCCGCTTCCCCGAAACCGCCCAGGCGTCATCTCGGGTCCATGCCCTCAACCCCGCGTCCTTTACTCGCGAGACCATAATGTTACACAAGCGGGCAAAATGGCACTTCTTACGCAGAGTGAGCGATTCGCCCGGTGATGTAGCATCTCTCGCAGTTAAACACTTGACCTAGGTCAAGAAGAGATTCATGGTGACGAGGGGCAACCGACGGACTATCTAACACCCCCCCCCCCCGCCGCCGCCTCTCAATCACCCCCTCCCTCCCCAAATGTCCGTCTTGATGTCCTTCCCAAGGAGGCTCTGTCACTTCCGGCCACATATTCTCCCTCCCGGCCAAAATAATATCCATGCCAACCACATCAGCTCCACTCTTTGCTGTGAGTCTCCCTTCTGGAGGGCAGGTAGAGGAAAAAGGCCCAGAACAGGGGCTGCAGACTGTCCAAGAGATGACTAGATTAACCACCACTAGGTTAACCAGAAAATGCTCATTGTTGTACGGCTTACCACAGTACACAATGGGACAGGCTGTTAACAGCAGAAAGACAGAGCAGCGCAATCAGTCCTAAGCAGGGGCACATAAACTTTGCTGTAGAATGTATTTTGAAAATTAAGCTCAAAATGATTCAGACCATTCAATAGCCATTACAAGTAGGGAAGTTACTTACAACACAGGAGTAAAACTATTATGAAACAGGAGATACTTAAGATACTACATAACATAAATGTATACTTCAAAATATTGCACCAACTCAAGTGGCAAATACTTTCTTATATTCCGTCCACTTGCCCACACCTTGTGCTTGCACAAAATCTCTCCTCTCTGTTTTGTCACGCATACGCACATGCAAACACGCGACACACATATACACAGAGAAGCACGATGCAAAGTATCACCCAACATCAATACAGCAACATTGAGAGGAAAAAACATTTAAGTGTGACATATATCTTGTGTAAGCTACATTATTTTATGTGAATGTTTTCATATTCAATCTGTACAGTACTTACTGAAAAGAATCAGAAAATGGTTAAGAACTCATTTGGAAACAAATCAAAAACAAACTTGCCAGAGTCAATACACCAAAATTGAAATTTCAGGAAATGCAGCAAATGTTTATGACATTTCTTTAAAAAGACAAAGTCATATATTTTGTAGTGCTTGACATCCTCACCAGGGTTGAAAAATTGCTTTGTTCCCAGCCAGATCAAAGAACAAAGTACATTTAACAGAAGAGGATACAAATCTCATGCGTTCATATTTTCAGGACAATAAGACACAAAAACAATTTATATGTATATATAGACATTTCATTCAGGCTCTCATTTCAACTTTGGTCAAATAATAGCCATATATCACTCGCAAATATGGAAAAAAATGGCAACAAAGTATAACCTGAGATTGTTATTTTTGTTATCTAATAACATCTTCAAAAATATGTGGTTACTTCTCTATTTGACATTTGAGGAGAACAACTTATAGAAGATTCTGCTAAAGGCATCTGATTTTCCTCAAGTCGACGCTAATGGTGCCTTTTTACGACATATTGCCCAGCAATTTCCGTCAATAATGATGTGTAGGCACAAAGATCGAGGGAAGACGGCTGAACTTAATGCAACTAACGTCACAAGGCTGACGTAGAGTATCAGCCAGGGTTAAAGCATTACGGTTACAATCATGCAGAAGTTAGAGGTAGCCTTTTCCAAAACGACCTTTGGTCTGATAACAGACAACCTTAATTACATATAAAGTGATAAACCCACAAAATACATTGCAAGAGAAAGAAAAGACAGGCCATCATGAATGGAAATTGGAAGTAACATCTCTGATTCTAGGTTACTCGAAATGGTTACTGATGTGTTGTGGCCACCATAAGGTAAAACAGTGTTTTGCACAATGTCTATTAACCTGTCTTCCTTTGGCTCATTTCTGGAGGTATCTTACTGAGTGGCTGTTGGAGCAACAGTGCTTAGTGAAAAGAATGTAACTAATTTCCAGCTAGTCCCTGGGGGACAGTCTTTGGTTTTCCTGTTGCTGGAAGCAGGCCTTTCTTGACTTCCCATGTCTTGTTTTGCTAAGAGGTCTGGGAGATGACTTTGGGAGGGTCAATCAGAACTTTCGCCCCCCCCAAGCTGACGATACCTCTCTAGCCCCTACCTCCTGAACTTCCTGCAAGACGTATGGTGGATGACACCGGGCCGAGCGGGTCTCCTCCCTACGCCATGCTGCTGGTGGGCGTGCTTTGGGTGCTGTCCATGCTGCCGTTGGCGCTGCTGTTTTCGGAAGGGGGCGGAACGGCGGATATGGGGTCCCGCTTGGTTCGCGAACGGGGACACCCTTGGTGAAGGAAACGGAGGAGGCGTCAATTAGTGGTTCAGTGTGCCCCATACAGTTTGGCCTGGAACAGCAGAAGTTACGAGTGGCACAGCCGGGGGGTGTGGGGGGGGGGGGGGCAGAGGGCCCTGAAGTGACTTTTTAAGGGGGGTCCCAGAAACATCAAACCCACCCGTGTGGCTCCATTGATGGTTACTGAGGCCACATGCTTAGCTAGCTGCCTTGCCATAGCTTTATTGACACAATTCCAGTGGGACACCCTAGAATCGTTATAACAAAATGCCCATTGTGACAGAGCTTCCCAAACACGAGCAGGGATTAACCCCTTTACTCCTAGCTTTGGTTTTAATTTGACGTTACATGCTCATCCCACGTCATATTTTCTAAGCAGCAAAAAAAGTATTGCCTGTGACTTTCAGGCATCATTTCATTTAATTTATGAAGTTCCATTTTCATCACATAATCCTGTCATATTTATTTACATCAGAACCGAGTGTATATATACTGTATACAAGGTGTGGTGTTCTGGATAGGTGAGTATGAAAGATGGTTAAATTCATACAGGAAATCTGGATTCTGGGAAACACTGTTTGGAAATGATTTTTTTTATAGTGATATCTTGCAAAATCACAGGACTGGCTAAATGTATTGGGATGGGGACTATTTTTTATAAAGCCTCTAAACAAACATTGCAAGATGCAAAAATGCATTTCTGTTTTATGAAATACTTCACATGTACAGTAAGTGATATAGAAATATATTTCATATACAATCTGGGCCATATTTAATAAATCAAGGCACCCCTGTAGGAACCGGTTCCATGCCCTAGCTTGATTTAATTTTTGATTTCATTTTATCTTGGCCTACACTATTGGCTGAGGCATTACATCTAGCAATACAAGAAAAAACAGCCTCTAATTTGGCATCTCGCTGATTTTGAATCCTGAGAAAATTTTAGTGGCAAGAAAGCAGGACTGGGAACTTACCAGTACGGACTCTGACGAACCACAAGATTCCGATGAAGAGCACGCCAGTCAGGAACCCCCCGAAGGCCACCCCCAGGACAGCAGAGGGGCCAAAATCAACACACTGCCCTGGAAACGACAGACGCACATCACTGTGATACTGCCCTTCCTATGAGCCTCCTATCGGGGGCATGTTTCTTTTTAGATATGACTTATTGCTAAACGCGATTCTGTTCATCGTCTTCACAAAGTCTGTTATGTCAAAGACCAGGGCAATGAGCCAGGCATGTAGGAGACTCCCGGTCCAGGGGCAAGGGGTGGGGGGCAGTGTAGGGGGTTAGGGACAGCGAGCCGAGGAGCTACATAGAGGGAGGAAGTACAGAACATCCAAACTGGGTGGCTGCCAAAGTTATTGGCATCAAAGAAATGTCAGCTGGTTTCTACTAGTGTAAACAGAAGGGCAGTGTATAGACTTCTTAAAAATGTCTTCATTCAGATACCCAGCCAAATACGCGAGCGAACATCGCCTTTACGAGTCACGTTGTTTGAATAAAAAAGATGTCTGTGAAGTTCCTCGGTTACGTGATGTAATCTGACAGCTATTCTGGTTAAAGGACATCACGGTCAACCTTCTGCCTCATCTCTCCAAGACTGCCCCCCCCCCCCGCACCCCCCGCCTCCACCCTTTTCCCAACAAAGCCAAACAAGCCAGCAGCAGGTGTCGGGGACGGCTCCCTGCTCTCGCCACAACCAATCAGCTTGCAGGCCCTCCCTTCCCCGGCTGCTGTGAGCCCCGATATGGATCACAGGGTAATGTCAGCGAGCTAATCACCGGGCCCTGAGAGGCAGTGACCTTGAAAGTTTCTCACTTACACTGTGCACCTTCCCAGCTGGCCCTCACAGTCTAAGAGAGGATGACGTTTGGCCTTCTGTGCTGAAAGATGCTCCATTTCTGTTCTCTTGGCCTCTTATACTTGCATGTTTATATATTTTTTTCCTACATGTATCTATACCAAAATTGGAATGGAATGGAATTCTGATGCGTCAACTAATAGCTGAGGAAACGGGCAGAGGAAGCAGGTGGCCTGCAAGGGATGGGTTCTGCTTTCTGTCTGTTTCGGGGATATCTGGAGGGGGCATAAATCAGCCCTCCGTCACAAGGAGGACCGCTGGAAAAGAAGCGAGCCAAGGAACTGAAAGGGAGTGAGAAGTGAAGCTGAACGATCCCTGGTGCCCTGGACGGCCGCCAAGCGTCAGCCCCCGGCACACACGACAGGGAAAGAGAGAAACCGGCCCTGCTAAGTGATGTCACTGGCATCCGTGCCAGGCAGGGCCTTTAAGGTCAGACAGCAGCCGCACGAGGGCTATTTTACAGCAGGAAGCTGTACACTTCCCCTCCTGGCTCCACTCCTCACCCCAGCAACCCCTATTGTCCCTAAAGTCACAGGCCCATTCCAGGACATGAAACCGGAAAAAAAAAACATAAAAACAAACGTAACGTCCACACCTATTTATTTCTACCCAGAGCCAATTCTAATCGGCATCTTTAAAGGGTCACACAAAAAAAATGTGGATACTGGGGAAAAAAATGGCTCCGTTTGTGCAGGACAGTGAGGCGGACAGAAGCACAGGCGAGGAGCTACTTGTAGATCGACGGAAGGCTGCAGCGCCTGACACAGTTAACAGGGCAAGCGTTTATTTTTAAAGAGAATGCGCCCCCGCCCTCTCACCCTCCCCCTTTCCTGATTGTGGCCAGGAGGTCAGGCACAAGATGCTTCCGGAGGTGAACCCCCACTGGCCCCCAGCCCCAGCAGACATCCCAGACTCGCCAACTTGACGACAGCCAATGGCCATCACACGTCATAGAGCGACCGCCGAAAAGGAAGCATTTGGAGTTCAAGGCAACAGGTTTATTTTTTCTTATTCAGTCCCATTCCGTGCCTTAGGGTGTTCTTTTTGTCAGGAACAAAAGCAAAGTGATAGAATAACACGATGCGGATTGTTTCTCAAATGCAGGAGAACCAAATATTCTCTTACGCTACTATTTTCAGTCTAGACGAAGCTCTCCGGTTAGATACTCACTGGCTGGAGATAGGGATGCTGTACTGATCTCCAGGTTTCTCTTCACAGAGCCAGCTTGCAAGCACTGATTCATCTGGTGAAAGATAAAAACGGTCAGCAAAAAGTGGCCTTTTGTGCACTGCTACTGCATTAACTGACCACTTCAGTCACTCGCATAATTAAAACAAAACAGTGAGTACCGAGGCACATATATATAGCCTAGTATTCTATGTAATAAGTTATATAATTTGACAATATGCATAATAGTGCATCATGTGGGGGTGGTGTGTGCCTAAGTGGGTTAGGACAGAAGGGTGTCAGTTCAAATCAAAGAGACCACCATCAGACCCTTGAGCATGGCCCTTTACTCCAGGGACGCTGGGCAACCCTGTGCTGTGACCCTCAGATTTGCTCTCACCTGCCTGCATATCTCATTGAGAGCAAAGTAGGGGGTAGGTGGAAAGACAATTTCCCCACAGGGATTAATAAGCTATCATAATTTCATTCTATATAACATAAATTATTACTGCATCACACAGTAAACATAAGCAGTGCACCTGGATGAACCGTGGTTCACTTAGGCACTGACCGCAAAAGCCATTCGCTATAGTCTTTGTTCACATGGGGTTTTTTAGTGAGGTAAAAGTGAGGTAAAAACCCACTGGTAATATGACAGCCTGACTACATCCATGCTGAGTCCCCATCACACACAGGACAGCCGAGGCAGCTGCAGAAGGGCTCGCTCTTTGCCCCGCCTCTGCGGGGCAGGTCGGGGGAATCAGGGTGGGGGTAATGACACTTGGAGGTGTCAGCTTTCCGGCAGGTTCTTGGCACCAGTTCCTCATCGTGCATACGTCATACGACTGATTAGTGCTGGGGTTTATGCGCTGTGCTAAACACGCCAATGCTACTTGGGGATAATTGAATCGATTACGTCAGCGAGACGGGGTTGGGGGATGGAGCCGGCGATGCAAGGCCTGCTGGGAATGGAACTTGACACCCTGAGGGCTGCTTAGAAGGCGGACGGACCTCCTTGATGCACATCTGGGCAGAGCACTCCAGGACCCAGCTGGTGGATCGCAGGTGTTGAAGGGGCAGGAGGGAGAAGCCGAGCCTGGCGCTGTGGGGGCAGGCATCGGGGGGGCAGCGCTGCGTGGTGAAGGGCAGGCTCAGACTGGCATCGCAGCTGGACCTCGAGGTCACCACGCACGTGGTCACTTGGACAGTAAGATGGAGCAAGATCTCGCCCAGCTTGCCGTAGGAAACCTGGAGCGGATGAGATACCGAAGGACGTGAAGGTTCTGCAGAGTGCCGCCTTTGAGTAACCAGCTGTGGAGCTAACAGGTCAGCAGAGTCTACTCAAGCCTCTGCAGGATGTAACTGGGAAAATAAAATATTTATCTTACGTGGTTTAGTTAGGATCTGTGGGTTGAACAGAGCAGAACAGAGCAATTTCACCATTTGGGCCCATGAGCCCTTATCTCCAATTGCTCCAGGGATACTGGCTGACCCTGCTCTCCGATCCTCTCTTTGCACAAAACCATCTGCTAAATATGTAAATGTACTGCTTCTGTCTTCTGCACTAGTATCCTCCCACAGTCCGAAGACTGAGCTGGGCTTTGTGGTTTATCATGTATATGAATGTGCGCCCTATGACTGGGCCTGCATCCTGCCTAGGACAGTGTTTCCAAATCCAGATAGTCCACATTTTTGCTCCCTCCCAGTTCCCTGCCAGACAGTTCACATTTTTACTCCCTCCCAGCTCCCAGTAGGAGCAAAACTGTGCACTGTCTGTGGGTCCCCAAGGACCAGATTGAGAAACACGGGTCTAGGGTGTCCCCAGCCTTCTGCCTTGTGGCTCCTGGCTCACCGTGACCCTGTACTGGTTAAACAGTTATGGTGGCTGATGGGATTTATGGTTTTCCATGTTTCAATTTAAGTTGGCTGCTGCTTTGGAGTCACACACTCATGGTTTCTGTACAAAGACAGCGAATGTCCGGCAGGACTGCCGTACTTCAGCATAAAGGGGCTTGTCGCTCTGAACCCGGATCACCGAGTCGATCGGATCCCTGAAATCCGAGGAGGTGTACAGCTGCATCAACAGAGGCACTTGGTCTCTCTGTTGCTCCGCTGGTGGCGGGCTGGGCCCAATGTCTGGGTGAAAAGATCAAGAGAGGGCTCCTGTGTTACTCGGTCTACAGACGGGAAAATACATCCCATAGCAACATGACACCCTTACCTGAGGAAAATCAGATAGACTGGATAATAGAAATGCAAACGGTTATAATTAAAAAAATTATTCAGAATCAGAAAATATATTTTCTATGCAAAGGAAAGCACACTATTAAATCACTGAAGGACTGATAATTTCATATTAAGACAAAACAAATTGCCATATACACAGATAGTCCTGTCAACCATTTTACCAACCATAAAATGTTACCAGATGTATCATATTAATATTTTTTTAAATCATACTGTATTATGTCTATTATACTGTAATCAGGGCACATACTTTCTGATGTAAAGCAACAAAGATATTCATATTGTCCTTCTCTCACTCAGGAACACATCCAGGGCGTTTAATGATATTGTTACAGAATCTCAGAGTTCTCCAAAAGCCCCAGTCATTACAAATAATTCTAAGAGCATAAGAGAAACTAGGGGAAGGTAAATGAATGGCCGCAGGAGATGGCAGGGCTAGAGGCCCGAGGCGACACTGTGAATTATAAGGCCGCGTAGCAGAACGCCCTCATGCAAATGGGAAATGTGTGAAACAATTGCAAAGAGAAGAGCTGAGCATAAAGCACTCTGGACATGACCTCTGCCAGATAAAGCCCACGGGATAAAAACCAGATACAAGCTCTGAAGAACCACTGCCAAACCGATTCTGCAGTTTACTGCTTGCTTCCGACATTGAATGTGAAACATACAGACGGGGAGCTAGATACGGTCACATTACTGAGGGCAGACTAGCCGTGCAATGTGCCCCTACACCATGAGACACCAAAACCCACAATGACACACCCCTGTCCTCATCGAGGCCTATTCTAACGCAACACGACAAGACAAAGTCCAGAAACAGATTTTCGCTGAGCCCTACTGCAAATGCCTGTTGACGGGGAGCACAAAACGCCGAGGTACCACCTGTCTTTGTGCCTAGGCTTCTCTGAGAGGTAACGGGACAGAGGCTTCCCAGTTGTGGGACTCAGTAGCTTAGGAGTCTGAGCCTGTATCCAGTAGGTCACTGGCTTGAATCCCGTAGCTAGCAGAGTAATCATATTACTCTTGAAAAAGGCCCGAACCCAAAAAACTGCCCTGCCCCCAACCCTTACCCGGCTCTCCTAAGAGAACAAGATGGGATATGCAAAAACCAAAGAACTCCTATGTGCTTGTGCTTGTGCAGATGGCAAAAAAGTATCACCATTATATTGTAATCTTTTCCTTTCTAGTTAAAATTGTGCAAGCATAGCTTGATGGTCCATTTGGTCGATGCTGCATGATGGTCTTATTTCCCAAAGGCAATGTGCTAATGCTAATTGGTCTTCCCAGAGTCCAAAGCTAACCAGACACCACGCTCCACGCTTTCAGAAATAATAACGGCTATCTACAAACCCGAAGTGCCACAAAAAAGCAGCGAAAGGGGAAATGGCACTTTTCCAGGATTATCTGGGTCACTGCTGATGCTGAAGGACTTAACACAGTACTGCAGTGTTTCCTCATCCAGTCCTCGGGGACCCGCAGTTGGTCCACATTTTTGCTTCCTCCCATCTCAAAACTGTGCTGTCTGGCAGGGAGCAAAAATGTGAACAGACTGCACAGATAGAAAAAACACCCAAATTGCCTAATAACAGCTTTCTAAACCAGACCATCATTTGGCAGACATTCATGATACACCAAATCTTTTAGATTCTTCGATTCAGAAAATGATTCGGTACTAGAGAATCTGGTAATTTTGGTATTTTATCTGTTTTATAGTGGCGTTGTGCTATCTGGCAAATCACGACCACGCTGACCAATGAGGCTTCTTTAATCTGTTCAACGAGAAACTAAACACAGACCAAACATGGCTACAGCGAAAATATGCTGGTGACTTGTAGAGAACTTGCTTATCATGCTGAAGAAGATGGTAACCCATAAGGCATCAATAGACCAGTGTGAAAAATGCATTATAGGCCGGAGCAGAGCAAAACTCGAAACACTTCCAACCTGGCCAAACACCTCGGGTACCAGCATCCTGAGCAATAGCAAGAGCTCAAAAGCCAGCTGGTTAGGTAATAAACTTGTTTATTATTAATGTTTTGTCCTTATGAAACATTTTCTGCACACGTATGTGTTAGCGTAGTGCTCCCATTACAAACGCAACAAGTGCAATTTTCCAACATAAACGGGTAGAAAGAGAGAAGATTAAGATAATCTGTTAAAAACAAATGGAAGTGCTTAGATTTTTAACTATTTTTAACATGCTTAGAGTATGGCACTAATGAAATAGTGACTGTTTCATTTTGTCAACTAAATTCTTGCTAAATTTGTGACAAAGGAATAATCACAATGACAATAACAGTCGTTCTTTGATGGTATTAATATTTAATATAGTAATGAAACCAAAGTATCATGGCAAGATTAAGAATACAATTAAAACTTGTTGTTGAGCTGAGTTTTTGTAAACTATTTTTTTAATCGAAGGCATTGTTATAAGACTAAAATCTGAAAATTATTTTAAAAAGCTTACTTTTGATATTTAAGTTTATTTTAGGTATTTTCAGTTTGTTAGTGAAAAGTTTTTGTATTGCTATTTGCTGAAAGATTTGACTGTCATCTTTTTATTTAAAGGTTATTTTATTATTAATAAGTTTTGTATGGATTTTGTTTTTAAATGTATATAAAGGTTGTAAATTGCAGAAATTTAGTTGTAAATTCATCTCTGGGCTATGAGACTTTAATGTGCTGTCATTTTTCTCATAGTATCACGTCGCTATCGAAACCATGATATTATATTTGATATCGGTATCAAAGTCAAAATTCTGGTATCGTGACAACCCTATACTACTGCACACCTTACATGCTTTTGTCTCTACTGTAAACACAGTAGCCCACAGAACAGGCTGTAATTCTTCACAGCTAAAGGAAAAATGACTGGGAATGTGTCTTGAATTAAGGGCTGCAGTTTAGCACAAGGATGTTCTGGTGTGAAGCTACACCGCAGGTGAAAATTGGGTCATTGCCTCCATCTCGCTGATGGGACCTGTGTCATAGAGAGGGACAGCCTTGTCTGGGGAAAAGACAAGGGCCAGTTGCCATGAAGCACACCATCGTCAAAGGGCATGGGTAGCGGCCTTCGAGGAGATCAAGCGGGCATCCCTGGCATTCGGCTAACATCCAGGCAAAGTGGGTCAACGGGTATAACTCTTACACATTTAGCAGAGCAAATGTCGACCAAAAAAGTGCTGCATGGAGAGTCAGCTCAGGGATTGTTCTTACCTGCACCCATATCTGTGTCTGGTGAATTATACCAAAGATTTAGCTGGGTATGGCTTGTCTACCCTCTAACCCTAGTTAGTGAAGTGTTAAGTAGAAAGTTTTTGGTACTTCCATATTTAGTACGAATTAAATATGTACTATCCATTATAGGGTGCAGCAGCAGCAGCAGTGCATTGTGGGAAAAAGGATTGTTGAGAGAGAGAGAGAGAGAGAGAGAGAGAGAGAGAGAAACAAAGCAAAGATGTGCTTGTGTAATAGTCTTAAGTTCAGTAAAATTGTTAATCCTTGAAACCTACCCTTCCTCTCCCTAAATACATGCGCTTCACTGTCTGCTGTAAGCGGTACACCTGAAAAATGAAAGACAACACCGTCAGCAAAACAAAACAGCCACATTTATCACTTATCTGCCTTTTGTGAACAATATCAAACGTTTTACAAAGTGCATATCAGTCAGTTGAATTAAAAGGACAATATATGTGGGCAGCTTAGGTAATTTCCAAAGGCCACAAACTGATCGACACCGTGGTAAGTGTCAAGTCACCTGTCCTATTAACCTCTAAGTATCTTAACACAAAATTACATCCAGGAATTGAACAGTATCTGGTGTGAGACCTGCCAAGGCCATACATTCTGTTTAGAAAAAGTTAAGATAAGTCTTCGCCCTAAACAAAAAAAAAAAAAAAGATTACAGAGGAAAAGCAGTTTGGCAATAGATATTATACTCACTGGTTGAGAATAAATATGGTGTGGCAACCATAAGGTTTCTCTTCACTGAGCCGACATTTACACATTCGGATGAAAAAACACTCTGGGGAAAGAAAAGATAGATCAAACTGTTAGGTCCTTGGAATTAAAACAAAACCCTTTCAAAAAGCATCATTTGGAAATAATGCTGTAATAGCATGTACTCCAGCACCGCTCCCCATGACCCTGACCATGATAAGCTGTTTGAAAATGGATGGATGGTGCAACAGCATATTTTTACCCTCAGTAACTAAAAAAAAAATAACATACATTAAAGCTATGAAACTTCATTTTGGAGGTAACAATGAAATCCACCCATAATATCTGGCTGAAGATCTTCTTGTGCACAATACAGCGTAACTGATCTCCATAAACTGGTTTAATATGAAGTCTTTAATTAATTTTCATATTTATTGGGAAGTACTATTGTATTTTACATGACCATATAATCAAATCAATGCCTGCCGGCATACCTCAACATTACACTGCTGTAATTTATTAAACAGAAAACCTAGGATTCCGAAAGTAACAAAAAAAAAACACTAATGAGGTTTATGTTTGACTTCTGAGCACCAGAACTTTCACTTATTTTATTATAGAACAATTAAAGACCATAATATTATAGATTTTAAATTGTTTAAATAAAACTGAATCTATTATGGAGGTTTAACTGGTTCTAGTTGGAAGGGCTCCACCATGAATGACTGGGGACTTCAGAGTTAAAGTTTGTACATCTAGATCATGGGCCCAAAGTTTCTGGAAGGCTTAATCCAACGTTTGTCTCTTAATTGTTTCCGCAGACCCATGACATCGCATATTATCCTTGTTACCGCAGCTGTTTATCATTTTCAAATTGATGCAGTAAACACACTGGGACTGGAGGGCACACCAACCGTGTCAACACACATCTGTGCAGAGCACTCCAAGTCCCAGCTGGCAGCGGGCGGCTCAGGGAGCTCCATGAGGGAGAGGCTGAGCCTAGTGCTGTGGAGACAGGCTTGCGGCGGGCAGGGCACCACAGTGAAGGGCAGACCCCACACCGGGCCGAGGCCAAATCCAGAAGCCGCCGAACAGCTGGTCACTTTGAGCTGGAGAACGATCCCCCCCAGAGTAGTGCTGGAAATCTGAAGCAGGCAAAGGAGACAGGACTTAAATTAAAGTCTCTTTTAAGTATAAGTACAGGTATAATGAAATGCTAAATCCCATCTTCTCTCCTTCTGGAGACACACACACAGTTAAGTGAGAAGCTTGAGGTCTGTGCGCAAGGTCGGGCCATTTATTTGGCAGCCTGGAGAGTTTTGGAGGGATAAAGGTTTTCCTCAAGGGCTCAATGGACATGTGACTCCTCTGCCGAGGCTGGGCCTCGAACCTGGCAATCGCTGGTACAGAGACTGACACCACTGAGCCAGACATCACTCCCCTGAATGTTCAGGGGAGGCCGGTCGTACCTCAGCGAAAATGGGCATGTCGCCCTGAACCCGGGTCGTCAGGTCGATCGGATCCCTGAAATCTGGGGAGGTATACAGCTCCATCAGCAGAGGCACCTGCTCTTTCTGGTTTTCCGGTGGGGGCTGGGTGGGCTCGATGTCTGGGCGAGAAGAAGGAGAAACAGCTCCTTTGTCACTGTGTCACTCAAGTCAACCTCAGAAGTGCACTAGTCACTCAAGTCAACCTCAGAAGTGTTGATTGAGTAGAGCAAATCCACCATGCATGTAAATGTCAACGGGTTGTCCTCGCCGTTACTAACTGTGCATCTCGATGGCAGCCACCTGCTTCTAACTAGCACACGGCGCTGCCGTCACCACGCAGATGATCAAGAACGGGAAGTGAGCATATCTTGTTCTCACTACTCACTGTGTCAGTAAATATGCCAAGAACTGAGCAGAACTCCAGATATACTCCCATACTTTTCGAGGGGAACAGATTAAAACTTAGATTCAACCTTAGATTTACTCTGGGGGGAAAATTAGAGATTCAGGATGGTCTTTGTGAAACGGATGGGTAGCACTGTTGACCTTCACCTCCGGAGTTGGGGGTTTTGAATCTCACCTCCGTTCTGCGTATCTGGAGTCCAAACATTCGCACCATGTTACAGAACTTTCCTCCCATAGCCTAAAGACACATGGGGTGTTCCTCAATACCAGGAACAGAAAGGAACACAATGAATCATGGGACTGGTCTCATTTGGCGAAGATGCAACCAATTTATTCTTGATATTTGGAGCAGGACAAGAACAACATGTGTTTTCCATGCAATAGGCCTGTATCCTGTTCCAGGTGTCAACATCCCCGTGTTGTGCTCTGCGCTGCCTTGGATTGGCTACAGGCCAGTCGGTGACCCATCGTGCGTTCCATTATACTTCGGAGGTCAGAATCCGAGTCGGATACCGAGTTTTCGAGGCCGGAAGTGACGACATGCGCGCTCCCGTTTCTCAAAAATCTGAGAAT
>JAODKL010000118.1:4524050-4534568 GCA_026780765.1 Petrocephalus schoutedeni | reverse complement strand
TTTTTTATGCGTGTATTTTATACTGTGGACAACAGTACTGGGGGGCCACATATTATTGATTTTATGACAGAGACTTCAGGCCAGTGGAAATATGAACGTAGGCCGCATTTGGCCCGGGGGCCGGACTTTGGGCATATCTGACTTAGATAATAAGTACTACTACAAATAATTTTTAACTTAAAGCCAAAGAAAAATAAAGCAGTGCGCTGACATCAAAACAGACAAGTGCAAGTGTCTTACAATGCAAGATTTTCAGGTGGAAAATCCCATTGTAGCCATCAATGCCAAAAAGGAACCTATGACATGTCAGGACTTGTTCTAGGAACAAGCTCATAAGGATAATAAGTGAACCAGCTGATGTCAAGACCGCCACTGTCAACAAATGTGACCAGAAGACGTTGAGCAGATGAAATGAGAAGCTCTGACATTCAGTTAATGCCCAGGCAAGAGATGTCAGTAAGAATCAGTCTTCCACAGTGGCAGACAGAGCATTATTATTTGAAATACTGGCAATACTAGAGATTCAGCTCAGGTAGTATTTTACAGGGAGGACCTCTAGAACACATATGCCTATATCTGTCTCTTGTGAATGAGGTAAAATACTGCCCAAGGCTCAGCTGGATGTAGAATTAGTCCATCCTCTCACCCTAGTTAATGAAATGTGAAGCAGAACGTTATTGGAACTTCCAAATTTAGTTGGAAGGAAATATGTTATGCACTATGTATTTGGACACAGGCCAGTGTGGCAACAACAGTGCATTGTGGGAAGAAGGGCTACAGAGAGAGGAAAGCAACATAAGAATGCGCTTCCTCAATAGGCTTATCAGAATGAATGCTGTACTCACGTTCTGGATGTAAGGACGGAGTGGTAATTTCAATGTTCCTCTTCACTGAATGTACACATGATACAGAATGGTCACTCTGTTAGGTGAAAAAAATTAGATGGTGACTAAAACAATACACTTTTAAAAAGCATACCTTGTGTGACATCATACCAATTTCTTTATTGAATAAAAATAAAAGTTATCCTGTGGTTTAGCCTACGATTATCTCTGCGGTGTCCATTTGAAGTCCCTTCAGGGAACAATACAGTAAAACCGTGATAAATTACATATAAATAATCATCCTACTAAATATCAAACTGCCACCAAATTAGTAAAGTTACAGGCCCAAACAAATGCTAAGCTAAAATGGGTTCGCATTTTACTTGTGAGTTTTAGATTTTGTGCTAATAGATATTGCAAAACAATCTGTCAGCCTAATCAGAAATTTTGTTTGCTTAACAGCAGTTTTACACATTGTCCCATGACTAATTAGATGTAATTCTGCAAATAAAAATCACCCATTAGTCGGATACTTAGTCCGTGTCGTAAAGAAAACAAGCATGAAACTATCATACAGCACATGACTTATTCTTATCTGTAGGCCTTCATCGTGAATGACATGGACCATGGCAGTAAACAACTCATAGTCAGCCTGTAAGTATAGAGGTTTTTGGCCTAAAGTACTTCATTTGTCATTTGTACAGTGCTATGCAGATTCAAACCACAAGCCCAAACCACCCTTTCGTCAACTCTGCCATGCTTCTAACATTACAGTTCCTGACAATCCCCCATGTCCAAGCAACACTAAGTATCAGTGTTTTGGTGATTGGTGAGAATGTGCGATCAGTTAAACAAAAGGAATGAATAAGTCTGAAGAACTGCATCATGTCAGTAAAAGAGTTTGAAACCCTTGGCCTAGAGCGTCCCATGAGCCAACCTCAGTGGTCTCGACCAACACGGAGCACTCCAAGGCCCAGCTGGCTGCGGTCAGATCCCGGGGCTCCGTGAGGGAGAGGCTGAGCCGGGCGCTGTGGCGACAGGCTTGTGGGGGGCAGGGCACCACAGTCAAGGGCAGATTCCACACCGTGTTGAGGCCAGTGCCAGAAGACGCTGAACAGCTGGTCACTGTGAACTGGGGAACGGTCACTGGCAGAGTGGTTATGCTGGAAACCTAGAGGACCCGAGGCAGGAAAGGGATTGTGTGCTTAGAATGCAGAGGAAGAGGTTCTGGAATCAAACTGAAGAACTGAAGAAGTTGTGTTCTTAAGAAAAACACAACCCAAATTGCTTCAAACAGCATGCTAATCTGATGGGTAAAAGTACCATCTAGGCAAATTGCTCTAAAACAGCTGATAACGTACTTTACTTACATGCAGTTTTCTGAGTAAATGACTGGGTAAATTTATACACTAAGTTCCCATTACTGAACTGGAGTCACACGCAGCTTGCAGATGGCGAATGTGTCGAGAGAGCTACTGCACCTCTGCGTAAATTTGCTTGCCGATCTGAATGCGGGTGGTGGGGTCGATAGGGGACTTGTAATCTGCAGAGGTGTAAAAGTTCATCTGAAAAGGCATCCGCGCCGACTCCTTGCAGATGCTCGGATCTGCCGTAGCTCTCTCTGCCGGTGACTGGGTGGTCCCACGAGCTGCATCTGAGTTAGATAAGCCACCATTGTGTTCATGTTCAAGTTGCTGCATTCTATGTTTCCATACACAAAGCTTACAATCTGGCCATTGAACTATCTGATGCATTTTGTTGCCTGTCCTTGACAACATTTTCCTGAGCCACCCAATCTGATCTCAACTAGTCTGCAGGGGAAACTAAAATCACACTTAATCCCAACACGTTCTTATGCTCTTAAGAATGTCCAGCTGTGGATGGATTCTGTACTTCATCAGGATTATGTTGCTGGACGAGTTGCTAACCATGAACAGCTTCAGAAATGTTAGTTGATATTCTACTATAGAGATAAACAAGCAATTCTAATTCTTTTTAGTGGGCTCAAGAGGAATGTTAGCGAACACTGCCTCATGTCAGTCAGAACATACCTTGTGCCCCAGAGAAACTGACGAATTTTGGATCTTTAATCGAAGTTGAAGAAGTCACGCCTCCGAAGATTCCTGCGATGTGTTTCGGGAGTTCGTCGGCATTTGAAGGGAGGGCCATAATGACAGAACTGTGACCATCAATGGACATCTGCTCGCTTCTGAACTGTGGGATGAAGCAAAGCAGCTTTGTCATTGTGTCGGGCCAAAGGGCCGAGTTTTCACTTCCCACATCTGGGGATGTTGCTTTCAACCAGGTCCCTGCTTTTCTTGTGAGGAAATTCGACTTGCTTTCTGTGTGTTTACAGTCCACTGAGCACAGTAAAAGTTCCTTAAATGCTGGTAGCATTAGATTCCCAGTAGTATGTTTATAACTCATTGTTACTCATATGTAACTCATATGTTTATAACTCTATTCCTTAGATCCTTAAAGATGCTACAATCCCTGTATTGGGCTGAACTTGCCTGGTGCTATAAAGAAGTGTGTGAAATGTAACCTTTCATAGAATATTTATAGCTCTAGATCTCTATAGCACTGCGAACAGATTCTGTTTACATCCTTTTTAAACTCTTCCATTGGGTTTCCCATTACCCTGTGTCTTGGACTCTCATTGGCTGTGGCTTGATGCCATACTCATTGCCAGTTGCTGGTCCAGATCTTTAGCTGCTAGATATCTGACAGGTGTCTGCGATTCATCGGTGACACGTCTTTGAACTAATAGTGATCAAGCGCCAATCTACCAGTGCCAGGCGAACACCAATTTGCCTCTGATCTGGTGCATTTGCTGGTGATCGCCAAAAGCCTGCGGCAAGCGAGAAATCAAGGCAAAAAACACTAAACATAGTATTATTTATTTTTTTAGCCTAGTCTGAATCTCCTGGCAAAAGTGCACACTCAGATGATGACTAAAACGAGTTAGTGTGTTGGATGTATTTCCAGAAAAATATCAGTGCTCATTCTTTGTCTTATCAGCCACTCTCTCTGGTGTTGGCGTAATTTTTTGGGAAGCCAAAATGTTCCCAACCTAATGATTTAAGTGATGTGGGAGGGTCTTTGAGCTCTCTAGCACGAGCTGTAACCAACTCAAAGCCACAGACAGCGTAATGTTTTCCATGTTGAATTTCTACTTGTGAATTTAGGTTTCGTCCATGTCAAGAAATGTATTGATTCTTTTAATTTATGTGCTCCAAATTGAAAATGCTGCAACCGAAAGGCACACGACAAAAACGTGCACTAATTCTAAACATTCACAGTCATCTTTACTTTGAATGTACACCTGAAATGCTCTTTAACAGAATGTTTTAAAAAACTGTTATGCATATCAAATCGGCAAACAAATATCGATATATCGATTTGGGCAGTCACTGCCAATTCCCACCCCTAATTCTTAGAATATATTATTTGGTAATAATAGTAACCATATTAGAAACTTGCAACATAATTCATCCACTAATAAGAATGAAATAATCAATACTACACAGACTCTACCTGTTGCTTCATCATGAGTTCAAGATTAACTGATTCTAAGCATTCTTTTCCTGCCTCAAAACCCAGGTCCACAAGCATTTCACTACAACCTCAACAAGACCATCCCTTTCTTGGCTGATTTTCATATATTTCTATATGTAGATATCCAGGGGCAACTGGAAACATAAGTGCTCTGTAAACATGTCATTAACTACAAGTTTTCTTGTAATGCTGACTCACAGAAAAAAACACAGGTACCCATTAGAATCAAAAGCCAACGGTTACAAATTGCTGGTTAAAAATGTCTTTGCTCTCATACTTTAACTCAGAAGGTTGGGTGACCTCTGAGCCTCTGCTCTTCCTCCTCTGGTACGCTTTGGTGCATCAACCCGACCACCCAATTACTGCCGTCCGTTTATCGCTCAACCTGGCACGTATGACCTATCTTTTCCCTTTATTCTAGGTGCAGAGGAATTAAAAAAGAAACATTTATTATGGTCAAGCATCTGTAGTCCTCATGCAAAGCCTTTCCAGTGTTTCCTGGACAAGAAGCAAATGAGATCTAACCTTGTGCATCAACGCTAGCCACTGGAGTCTATGCGTACATACATATACGCATGTACAGGACTGTGCAAAAGTCTTAGGCAGTCCAAGAAAATTATGTTTACATTTTCTTCATGTTGGTGTAAAACCTATGATTTATTTCTGTCAAAGTGTGTCAACTTAACCATTTCAAAACCCCTCCTAAAGTTACCCCACTATTTGCAGCGACCATCTAATATACCCATGTATTTTTTTGACACGACCACTAGCACACTGGTATTTAGAGTAATCAATACCTCTTTGAGTTATTAACTAGTTAACTTAATTAATTAAGTGGACTGGTGGTGAAATTTAATGAATACATAGCTGAGGGTGCCTGTGAGGAGAGGTTTGGGAACAGAAGCAGTGTTAATCTAGCCATCCAGCAACTTCTAGGAGAACTGAAGATAATCCTGTTAGTTTTTATTGTGTTGCTCTTAATTTGCATATGCTCTAATGTTAAATAGTGTTTTTGTTCAGAGCAGATATACATTTACTAGCCAGATAAATAAATTGAAACATTTACTTTGACTGCCGAAGACTTCTACACAGTACTGTGTGTCATAGCACGAGTCCCCTGCTATATAATACTCACCAAAGGCAGTTATTTAAAATACAGGAGCAATATGGGCTGACCCACACTGGCTCAAAAGTCATGAATTTATGCTTCTGTTTTATGCCTATTTTATTGGCAGCATGCTGGCAATGTCACCTCACACCTCCAGGGTTGTGGATTCAGGTCTCAGAGTTAGCATGTTCTCCCTCGTGTTTGTACTGCTCTCCTCCCTAATGAAAGGATGCCCCATGCTGCCTGTCATGCTGTAGATGGTCTTCAGAGCTTTATTACACATTTAGCTTCTATCATCTAATGCTGTTCACGTCAAGACCTCCAAGCAATAACATGAGTATGCTCTCCAGGTTCGCTCAACCACCCAGTAAGGGCCAAAAAACTTAGGCTGAACTGACAATTATGCATCTGACAGGACAAATGAAATGAAAATATGCTGCTTCAGTAGTTCTACACACCTCCAAAAAATGTTAAACAATAAAAATGACAGAATAATTTCCCTCAGCGTGATATGTGAAGACTGCAGGAAATATCACATACTCCAATATGTCTCAAGATTGCCAAGGATCATCATTCTCTTATCACTGTTCAGCCCAAACCATTTTTATTTAATATGATTTAGAAGCACGGAAATATCAGGATGTGACAAATAAAGACAGGAGGTGGAAATAAAAAGATAACTTAAAAAGGAAAAGATAGCCGATCCGGTTTTATGTCTGAGGTTATTCAGCCTGGAACAGTGACACACAAGATATGATGACGCAATAGGAAGAGTGTCTAGAATCTTGCAGAAAAAAGTTAGCCAGACTTCCTGACGCCGTGCTGGGGGGACTGAAATGGCCTTCAGAGGTGAGTCTGCATGCTTCCTCATCCAGCGGTTTCATTAACCCCAGCGAGGGCTTCTGGCGTGGCAATAAAGTGCAACATGGGTCAAGTGGTAAATGGGTGACTCCCCCCGCCCCCCCCACAAGGTCATGAGTTATCGGCCATTAATAACATTGAGCAGGGATCGGAAGGGAATCCAACTGACTGTCATTATGGAGACCAAACTGCAGCCTGATTAAGGGAAAGGTAAGGATGCCCGTCTCCACACCCTGAAATGCCTTTTGAGAAGGCTCCAAATTATGTTTTTAATGTCCACTGAGCTTCAGGAAAAATAAATCCATCTTTGAGCAATTCCAGGTAATGAATCTAATGAACTGCATATCTGTATAACTGCTTACGCCTACATCTGACTTGGGTTTCTCCACCAGCACATTAAATTGAACTTTGAGATACAAAACAAAATTGTGTTCATACTGTTGATTATTATTTTTCATCATATTACCATTATACTGTAGTATTTTAACCATTCATTAGACGGCATTATGTCACCCTTTTTGATTAAAAGTACCTCACAAAACATAGGTTATGGTAATTACAGTAGCACTGGCAACAAAATAACTAAATATGGGTATCCTGCTTTGCTAAAACTGTTTCTTTGAATCAAAGAGTTACATCATTTTGTGTAAACCCTAGGCCTCATTAGCAGTATTCTTGAAAGAGAGCAAGTCAGACTGGCCGACAGAGCAAAAACTAAACACAGACACCCATGGCTGCCCCACCCCCCCGCCCCAACAATTTTCATTCCATGCTATGCTCTTTTGTTTGTGATCTAACAGAGTAATCCTGCCATCCTGACATCAGTCTGCTTTTTCACTGGTGCACAAATCACAAGTCCCAGTGCATTGTGGGACTAGTTCAATCCAAACCATGATCTGAGCTGCAAGGCCCATGCCTACATTTTGGAGTGACTGGCCCCTTCAGGAGGCCCTAAACGTAACTTTTTTTTTTCCTAAACATAACTGAAATCATGTATTCAAAACAAAGTTTTCTGATAAAAAATGATATGATTTAATCAAAATATTTGTCTAAGTGAATTCAATCTGGAAACAAAATAAAGCAGACTATTCAGAAACTGCTACATCCTTTTGACTGCTCTCTCTATACACTCAACCTGGGAAAACTCTCTTCCATAATTCGGAGTCCAGCTATCAAGAGAGACAGCCGATACTCCACAACACAAGGCCAGAAAAACACGTCAATCGGGTTCACTGAATAAACAAATCGAGTCGAGACAGAACAGTTTTGTAGAATGGAAAAAAAGCAGGTCAGATGAATGGACGAGAAGCCAGACTTACAATACTGATGGAATTCTTATTGTCCAAAGCACTGATGGAGATGGAAATCCTGGCATTGCTGTAGACAATCAGATATGATGGCTTCATCGCAGTCAGGTCAAGTAACATATTAGACGACTATAAAATAAAAGAAAATCAGAAGTTAGGCTTCAAACAGTAAATGTAAAAGCCTTTCATCTCTTACTTTTAAATGCTTTTTAAATTATCACAGAAGCTTGCAGTCAGTTTGAAAGTAAACAAAGGGAAAATGCACTCACTCCTTTGAACAGGATTTTCACATACCCATGATCCTCTATGCAATATAAAGTGGGCAGCTTAAATAACGTGGATTTCATGGAGCTGTTTGATGCAGAAACAATTCAAAAAAGATCCCACGGGAATTGGGTCTTTATTATAAAGAAATGAGGTCAACTGCCACAAGCACATTTTTTTTGTCTCTGACCAGAGGTCACAGTGAAGTACTGTCACTCACGAGTGTGAGTTTATTGTAAGTTCTCCAATTTCTGCAGTTTTGGCTCTTGGTACCAAGAAATGGAATGATTCACAATGAACATGTTCAGGAGGGATATAACCCCCCCACCCCCCAAACGGTGATCATGCATTGGCTCACATTGGATCACACAGCTGTAGTATATTAAAATGCATCATAACCCGGGGAGCTGCTGTATCACTTTAGGCACCTGAATTAGGAGTGCTTTTTATCCACAACTATACTGAGACAGAAAGGTTAGAAAAAGCCACACTTCACATTTTAAAACAGTTCTGGTTCCTTCAGACAGCTGCATATCCTTTCAATTTACTACGAAATGACTGTCCAGGTCATGCCGATTTCCACCGAACGGTATCACTAGATGCCGACTCTAAGATCACTGAGGATCTGAACACCTTTACTTGTCCTGCAGTGAGTTCTTGCTCGTTGGTATTTCTTTAAAGCAGAATCGAGCGAATATTCAAACCATATAATGTTCATAAATCTGGGTCAACAGCCCAAAGGTCAACAGCTCATCTAGCTCCTGCCAATGACATCACTGCATCTTCCTCTGGCGTAGCTAGAGAATTTATAGGCTGATGTGCACCAAATGATGCATAATATCTGCATGGACTTCTTCTTCCCGTCAGATATCCATGATTCTGAGTTTGTCTAGTTTCTTCAACAAAAGGATCCTTCTCCTCTCAAATGCCACATATAAAACATATCCTAGATGAACACTTTTTCTAACTACCAGTTTCCAAATGAAGTAACCTTTTACACAGACATAGATGACGGTAATGCCAAGTTTCTTGCAAGGGCAATTGAGCCTATCTGCCTGCTGTGTCAAATAACTATACATTAAAAAATCTGATATGCTAATTCGGTTTTGTCAAAAGACTCAACAGAACACCGAAAACAGAATTTTCTGTTATTTTATGCCAAGCGTTTGTAGTTTACTGATGTCTTTTAAAATGAAAGGGTGTCACGGAATCATTTCATTTTCAATTAGACTCTCTCGCCGACATTTCCTAGGTCGTGCCGATTTCAAAGGGAAACGGCTCATCTTCTTGATTAGTCAAGCCGGCACCTGCACCGTTTGGAGTCCTGATAGACTGAGAGCTTCGGGGCACGGCGAGGTGGGGGGAGACAGACAGAGCGGCACACTTTTCCAGCAGAGACCTTATTGCGCTGACGGCCGGGGGGGTTCTCCTCCGCAAAGAGCTTCCAGCCCGCTCAGTGCTGACAGGAATGTTAACATCGCAGCCTTATCTGTCGCTCGCGGTGGCTAACAAGCTTGACCAGAACAGGTCCTGCACGGCTATGATCATGGCGTTTGTCTCGCCTGGCATTGAGAATTATCAGTGCACACAGGCCTGCCAGTGCTAAGCTAAACGCCTAAAACAGTCTAGCTCTGGGTAGGGGGAGCAGTGTCGTTACTCTCTGGTTTTTCACCGCAAGGTTCTTTAATTAATGTCATTTTCTGCATTTTAATTTTCAGTTTTTTTTTTTCCTAACGGCTTCCTCTGTGTCTGCAGCAGGCTTTTGAATTGAGTTTGAACTTCCTGCTCCAATTCTTTTTATAGGCTGATGACATCGGCGAGCGCCTGGAGGGTGTGGAATGCGGGGGACATTAAGGAAGTGTCCCCCTTGGTGTCCGAAGTATCTGAATCTAACTGGTCCAGAAGGGCTTCCCTGCCCTCCCCAGCTCAGAGCTTCCACATGAAACCAATGTCCATGGTTGTAGCCCAGTCCAACTCCTAATAAACTTGTCATTTAGAGAGCTTGCCCACTCTCTCATACCAATTGGCCAAAAAAATAATAAACCGTCTCCATAACCGCCTACATCTGACATCATGCAGTAATTTGGAGCAATTGTGTATGACAGATAAGTAGAAGGCCAATCTTCAATTACAGTAACGAAGCTCTCTCTGGAATTCATATTTAAACAAATAAAATAGTGATACATTGTCGATAATAGTGCATAACAAAGGCTTGATGTACTTTCATTCATGCACTTAAAAAAATAAAGAAGTCTGTTTACACTTCTTTGCATGAAAGCTCCTTCGTCCATCTTCCTCAGTAAGAGACATTCCAGTTTTTTTTTTTCATGCTCAGAATCCATTGTCAGAATGACTCCTATTCAATTAACCGCAGGCAGACTTCCCTTGAACTGACCGAACAGGACGGAAGCTGATAGCTGATTCACAGGAAGTCCAGCAGAACATTCCTCCTTGTTTATGTCCTGGAATTTCCTTCCCCCCACCCCCCAGCTGGCCTCCAGCACCTCAGATAGGTGAGCTGTCTGGGACTCAAGAACCGGCAAGCAGAAAGGCACTGCCCCCCCCCCCCCACGATCATATCATGAAACGGAGGTTA
>JAODKL010000118.1:4487851-4498594 GCA_026780765.1 Petrocephalus schoutedeni | reverse complement strand
AATAAATACCGTACCGTGCCATTCATACCGAGGTATTACCGTACCGTGAAGTTTTGATACCGTTACATCCCTAGTATGTAATACAGTAACATAATTTATTCAGTATTTAAGCTCCTTAACCTTAATGTGTTATTACACTGCACCAGCTGCATTTAGGTCTAACCAAGGATTTTGTCGATATAATTGTGTTAATAGCAATTTATGTTATTTTGTTATTGACACATTAAGAATTAAGTAACCTAATTTACATTATTGTAAATGGTTTATTAGTAGCTTATTGTAATAACATAGGCACGTGAATGATTAATTTTAGCATAATTGTTGACACACAGGATAAGCAATGGGATCCCCAACAAAGTCTAATATCCTGCCTATTAGAAAGTAATGGATCTTTTTTAATCACTTTAGGATGTTGCTACTATTTCAGATCTTCACCGTTTAAGTTTACTTGGATGGAATATTAGATAAGATGGGTATTTTTGCTGATGCATTGATGCATAATGTTATAAAGGTTAAAATTGCCGTGAGTTAAGTGGTAATTTGTATCCAAAATGGATACCTGCCAATAATCCTGATGTCCCCTGGTTTCTCCCAATTTTCCATCTGTCCTTGCATGGTACTCTGATTTACTTAAAAGTGAATTATTCATATTTTTCTGCAGTCAGAAAGTGTTTATAAAAGTTATCCATCACATCCCATTCTAGCCTGCATATCAGAAGTTCTGAAACTTAAATGTTAAGTAGCTGAGTCACTCGGACACCCATGTTACCAATGAAATCAACAGGCCTTGTTTTACAGTATATAAAAAATCTTTTAAATTTGTCATGGTCTGTGCAGAGCTTACCTTGTGCTGGTTAAGATTGTTTCGTGAGAAATACAGATAATGATATCAGTATATAAGCATCTACCATCCTCAGTGTCTGAGACGCCTCACAGTTTGGAGGTGTGGGTAGTTCAAGTTACAGTATAGTACCTAGAGTTGACACTAAGTTACTTGGCTTTATGGCTAGTGGGGGTTCCCTTACAAAAATGCACTGGCAAGGTTTCCACAGACTTTTATTTTGATGATGTTCATTCTGACAAACAAGTAGTTTTAGAAGCAAGCGCATTTTATACGACCAGATTCTTTGGATGTAATTAAGTTAGATGTTAATGAGCAGATGAAACAGGAGTTAGTGGGGCGTATTCAGTCAAAAGATGAATGGAAATCAGCGATCATTCATATTTGCTTTTGTTTCATCCTGCCTTTGTTCTTGGGGAAATGTGAATATTTTTGGTGAAATCAAGGGTGAAGGTTTGGTTTCAACATTGCAAGGGACCTTGCGGTTGCAGTTAAGCAGCCAGGTGAGCAGGACTGAAGGCAAGCTGAGTACACTGGTGCATCCCCTTTAAAACCTTGCGGTGGCTCGCTTGTACATTTGCATGGCGACCTATGATCGATAAAACTTGAATGAAGTGTAAGAGCTGAGAGAACAAGAGAACACTGTAAGAGCTGTCCTCAGTGACTTTTTAACAGATTAAAATTGTACAATAAATTAGCTACAGCCTACACATAGAGAGAAACCCTGCGACTTGCCCATACTCTGTGGGGTTGAGTACTCATCTCTCTTCTCCTTCCTGCATTGGCTACTTGGGGGATCTGATTCCCTTGGCACACCCTCTTATATTCAAGGCCTCCGTAACTAGATCCCAAGTGACGTGACCCTCACAATGTCTGTCGGAATGCACCTGAACATCTCCCTTTCCCCTTCTGCATTTCTGGAATTGCACATACTGGAACTCACATTTTTTTTGTCCCGGTTAGCGCCTATGGGTGCATAAATGTTATCTGTGTTTTCTGGAGCTATGTGACATTTTGATTTGAATAATTTGTCACCTCAGATAAGCTTTATCTAAGGGGCTGTATGCAATTTCCATAGCTTTTAATTTGTGAAACCATGCTCCGGGAAGCCAAGCCTGCATGTTGTTACATTCTCGACAGCTCTGCTATTCTCACTAAAACCACAGTCACAGATAATGAACAAAAAATGTTCAAGTATTGCATCTACTCAGATACTTCACATTTATGTTTTTGCAGACTATGTTATTATCCTGACATTTTTTTATAATTTATTTTCCATTCTATCTATCCCTAAGTATACAATTTGATGCTTCAAGTCTAATGACCACATTAAACAAATTCTGAACTGACATGTAAAAGGTCTGGATCTAGAACATATTTTGTGTCTGGCTTCTTAGTTTAAGCCTTCAAAGTATGAAGATGGGTTCTCTCTCATGTTACCCCAGCAGGCCAGAGCTCTGATCCCTTCCCTACTGTACACACTTTATGGGCATTGCAGTGACCCTGTGGTCTTTACAAATGTCACCAGAAGCCCTGAGTCAGGACTGCACCTCGCAGAGACTCCCTCCCTGGCCAATTATGGAATGTTCTGCCGTAATGCCAGCGTCCTGGGCATGTCAGACACATTCTCCTTATGAACGGGGGTGTGACGGCCAGTGGGCAGGTGCTCGGGTTGCAAATGGGATATCCGTCTGGGGGGCGGGGGGGTGGGGGCGTCAATTTGTCAGCCATTGTTATACTTCCGAAGCAGAATTTCAAAGAGCTTCGTACAGGCATATTAATTTTTTCCCCCAAGTGTTAATCTTGTATCAGTATATTGTCTATTGCCACTAGCAATAGACAATATACTATATAAATAGTTTTCTTTAAATATACATTGCTCTATGTATTTGAAAATTATGCCTTAAAAACTGCAAAATACCCTAGCATAAGTCTTATCAACAGTTGCGTATCAACTTGTGAAGCCACAGTGCACATTTACATTAATACCCTTTCTTTGTGCATTTTTCCCACCAGATAATTCTCATATAAAATGTGAATCTCAAAAGCATTAGACTCTTGCATCTGTTGCCTTGGGTCACATGGGGGGTCACATGGTTCAGCTGCATTCCAGTGTTTGTGGTGTCAGGGGATGACATGCTTCTCATGCAGCCAGAAATAATAGCAAACCGCGTACGCAACTAAAATCTCCCTTATGCAATTATATATTGTCACATACTGTATTACTATCCAGCAGTGCATGTGAATGTATCATTGAATTTATCCTTAAGCACTTCATATTTTAATAGCATCAACTTTCCAAGTGTTATGTCATTTCTGTTCTACAATATATTAATGTCTCACATGTTTATGCTGATAATTGCCGTTAATAATCTGTTAAACAATAACATAGTGACTATGTTACCACGTGGTGCAATATTCAAGTAAATTTTTTTAATGGCATGAGTGACATTCCATTAAAGACTTTAAACGGCCATTCGCTTAAAATCTTGTGACATACTAAAAAAAGCCTTGCGTTGCGGTTGCTGAAGTGCTGCCCTGAGTTAACACTGCAGCTTTAAAGTCTGTCCCCATGGGCCATGTCGCTGTCTTCAGACATGCCATGGGGCTAAAAAAAGCCTGGGCTGCTGCAGCTGCTCGAGTCACATCAAGAGTTGGAAAAGCGCCTTTGTACGAACCCCCCTCTGCCCGCCGGACAGCTACCCTGGCTGCCGTCTCCTGCATGCGCCTGTGCGGCGCATTATCCCTTTGCCCCTTTCGCAAAGCAACATCTTGTTTATGGTTGCTATGGCTGTGGAACTACATGTGTCCCCCCCCCCCCCTGTGAGCGTTTGCATGTGTGAGTGGCGTGCTCAATGTTGCCGTGGCAACAGACGTGTCGGTGACGTGCGGGGGTCCTGATGGCGGTACGTAAACAGAGTCAGCCGGTAAAATGCGCGGCGACCTTGCGGTTGCAGTTAAGCACCCAGGCGAGCGGTACTGAGGGCACGCTGAGCGCACTGGTGCATCCCCTTCACAATCCCGCGGTGGCACGCTTGTACATTTATATGATGAGACCCCCCCCCCACAGACATGCGCACGTTCATGCACGCCCTCCAAAGTGCATTCCAAGGGTTTATCTTGGCCAAGACCTTGCATCTAATATGCTGGTTGGGCTGCATTGCATGAGACGTGAGACCGTGCATTCCGGCATTCCATTGCCTCAAAATATAAAGCTTAGCTGGGGCTTCACACCCCATGCTGCAGGGATCTGCCTTTCCTGGTTCTGCTAATCTCTTTCCCCCACCGTCCCACACTGTCAGCCAAATCTCACTATCTGCACTCCCTTCCTCCTCTGGCCTCCCTCCGGCACTGACCTCTTTCAGCGCTGAGTCTCTCCAGTGAGGCTTCCCCGGCTCCCGCCTGTCTAAGCAGTGGCTCGGCACCCCTCCCTCTTCTCCAGGCTGCCTTTATACAGTGCGTCGAGCAGCTCAAGGGTGCCGTGCATTGTGGGAAAACTGGCAGCCGGAGAGGAGGGGAGAGAGAGGGGGTGGAGCTTGAGAGATACTGTCCTTCTTGTGAAGGAGAGGAACAGGCCACTCAAACACTTCCCTTGCATTTCAACTTCTAGCTCTGCTGCCTTGAACTAGTGGGGGGGGGGGGGCCGCGGGTGTTTCATAACGAAAGGGAGCATTGTCCCGAAGTAAGGGGGGTGAGCTTCCTTTGGGCTCGTAAGCAAATGCCATGGTTACAGTCTGTCACTGTGTCTCAGCCCTGGCAGTATCAGATCAGCAAAACAGGTTTGCAACCCGAGAAAACAGTTCCTCCTTTTTTTTGGCATAAACCATAAACATGTTTCAGCTTGTGAGTGTGAGCTCAGGGTGAAAAGGAACCTCCCTGCGAAGGCACAGGCCCGTCCACTAAAACAAACACAGGGTAACACCTTCCAGGCATAGACATTTATCACATCATGAAATGTAAAAATGCTGTTTGCTCACCACCATCGAACCATGGCCCCGCTTTGTTTAATCTGCATGTAACTAGCTGACTTACAGCACTCACAGAAAAGTTTTGGGACCCTTGCTTAATTCTGTAAAAATGTTGCAAATGTAATGGTTTCATAAGTACATAGATCAGCTATTTTTAACACATCTGTACATATCTTCCACACATTTTCTCTATAAACTGACTGTTCTGTTCTTACCATTTTGCTATTAATTGCAATTGCAGCCATTGGCTCCCAAAGGGATACTAAACACAGAAGTTTGATGTTTTATGTTACTGCAAAGGTCTTTGAACTTTTTGACAGAGAACAGCTCTTTTAGAACTATGATTTGGGTTTCATTTTACTACTTCTTGAAATGAATGTCTTACTACTGGCATTTTTTATATTATGATATATATTCTTGAATGATTTTTATTATAAAAGTAATAAATTGCAATATTTTTACTGAATTAAGCAAATGGCCCAAGACTTTCTGCTAGCACTGTTTTACCCCTTCACTTGCTTGTGATCAGGAAGCAAAAAGTAAGTGTGCATAAGTGTAAGGAGGGTGAGAGGGCAGTGGGTGAAGTTGTGCCCGTCTCCTCAGAGATGTAACCCTGCCTGACGATAGCATTGCAAGCCACATATCTGCCATGATCAGGGCGGGTGTATCTGCAGGCCAGCACTTTACATGCCCAGTCTGTTAATGACTGAGGTGGGAAATATTTTTTCATAAAAAAAAAAAAAAAAATTGAACGATATTGAAAAGAAGAGCTGAACGTAAGGAACCAAAGAAAAAAAAAAAGTTCTGTGACTTAGGTTACACAAAAATTCAGACCACAAAAGACATCCGAGAATCTTAAAGGAGGACGATACAAGTAAAGTAACCACCCAAAAAACAAGACCACAACAAATCAGATCATGTTTTAATAAAAGCCCACTTTTATCGAAATTTTATTTAAAGCAGTTATGAGGTCCCCATATTTCTATACAACTTAAATATAAAGCATGATGTACTTGACAGTGATAATTAAAAGCGTACCGACTGATTCAGAAGAAGTATATTGGTTTCAAATGGCAGTTTCTCTACAGAAAAACCAATAACCTCTTAACAAGAATAAAATTAATAGCTATTTCATTAGAAAATAAGTGAAAACAAATGAGTAAACAGGTCCAGACTCCAAAATCCCACTCCATACGGTTAGATTATTCTGAAACAGAGATGTCCATTTTGAAGTCATACAACTTCATAGTCGACAATATTTAATTAAGTGCACCAAGAGCAAAACTCATATTTTGGCCCAAGACTGCAGCTTTCTAAAGGGGTCTGCACAACCAATCAGAAATAAGTTTAGTCTGTTACATTGAAAAATTAAATTTGCTGTTTGTTTCACTGTTATGTGCACAATACTTTTGTATTACTAAAGTGCTTACTTGTGTTAGTCAAAAGAAAGCGGAAATTGCTAAAAAGAAACTTCAAGTACAAATAAATCAATAGTCAATTTGCTATAATGTTTAAAGACAGTTTAGAGAATTATCTATGTTTTGATTTTAAAAATGTCATTTGCAGTTTTCCCATGTCTCACTCTGACAGAAACCACAAGACAAGGACATCATGACTAATTTATTAGCAATTAGCAAAACGAGCCTTCATTCCTTTTGTTATTGGCATGAGGTTTAACTCTGAAGACTCGTGCTGCTATTGGCCCAGAGAGGTGCTTGTCAGTGGTCCAGGTTTACATTGGCACACAGCACTCACATGGCACAGGTAGTCAACCAATCACATTATACCCGAATTGGACCAATGGGTTTTTATTGGCTGGAGGCACGGGTGGGCAATTTGCCCTTAGCTTGTTATGCAATTGGTACATCCTTGCACACTCAGGTTATAAAAATCTACAAGATAATGTCAGGCATAAGAACTCCTGTCCAGCATTCAGATTTGTTGAACTGCAATCTGTGGTTCTGTATTAATAAGATTATTTCCTGAATTGCATGTTTTGCTTATCTACATTTAAGAGCAGTCCTTTTACAAGACCCCAGAACAGGCATGGAAAATATACAATACTGTGACTAAGTAACATGTGTAAAGTGTGTAGCGTGAGACAGGTAAGCAGTTTCACTCGCTACATTTTTAAAACGGCCTGATTTCTTTCATCTTTCTCACATTAAGCCCCTTGACATAGGGAGTGGAATTTCCATCCTAATCTTAAACACATACAAAATAAATTCACAGTCATCTTCAGGGTCTGCATCACCACCCAGAAATGAAAAGGCAGTTTAACCCATTGTCTGCCTGCCCAGAACTTTAAAAAACATGGATATTTTGCTCTGGAAAATATCATATGTAATACATACATAATGCATACAGGTGACGCATGTTGCAAATCCATCCACGTGTAACTCGTGTATTCGAACCACCCCAAAAGCTAACTTTCTACCACTCCGGGTATACTAGGTATGAGACTAGCCATCTAATCCAAGAATGCTGCCGTTCACTTAGTAATACTGTTGCCCGGATAACTTTAATCTTATAAGTAGGCTTTGACGAGCAGTATTACCATCCATCAATTGTAACAAAAAAGCTAACTAAAGCTAATTCAATAAAAATAAGGCATAGACAGGCGGATACATCTGTCTTGCATCTCGAAACTTAGAAGCATCTTCCGTCTTCTTCTGGTCTCTCCTCTTAAACATCAACTGGTGCTCCAGGCTTTACATTCAGCCTGGACTGGAGCCGTGACCAATGGAATGGGATCATCAAGATACCAGAATCAGGTTGGGCCCCTTGTTAGTTCGAAAGCATCATAAGCTTCGTTCCCCACTCACTCCACCACACACAGAAGAGCTCCGGCTGGCCGTCATTTGCTGTTCCCCGGGCTGTTGTCCGACTCTGGCTGGCCAGTCCTCTAACTCAAGTCCCCAGGCGCAGGGATCCCTGGTGCGTGCTCCATGTCGGTCCCGTCCTGTTCTTCTGAGGGCAGATGGACCCGCTGCTCATCCATCCGCTTAGCCTGCACCCGCTGGATCAGGCTAAAAAAGTCCTCGTCTGGCACGGTCGGCGCCCGGGGGCCAGGGTCCGGGGGCGAGCACCTCTGATCATTGATCCTGGAGGACTGGAGGAGGAGAGATAGGCTAGTGAAGGGGGGAGGGTGCTATCAATGGGAAGAAAGGGGCCTCTGTAACACCACTGAGGGGAGCCGGGGCACAGAGATAAGGGGATGAGCATAACGCTGGGAAAAGAGAAGCAAAACGGTCACTCAGGGAGCAAAATGTGACATCAGTGAGGACACTGCAAAATAAACTGGGCCTTCAATCGATCCATTGTCCATAACCTCCTATGCAGTGCAGGAGTATAGTTTACATACTTATACAAGCTTATTTGGTTACCATAAACATTGAACAATTCAGATCTATGCTATTTGAGAATAATCAATGTTTTTCGCAACAGCTATACTTAAAACAGACAAAACTGACTTGTGGCAATGTGCCAGCTTCACCACTAGATGTCACCAAAGATTTGGGTGAGATATCATACTGGTTAAATAAAAATAATTATTGAATCAATAATTTGCAATAATCAATAATCATATCACCATTTGTAATTTAATATTAGGTAAAATTTTTAATGTAATGTAATGTTATTTCAGATTTTTCTTTAGCTATGACCATCAATTCTAACAGTTATATAATAATGAAAATGTATTAACATCAATTCATGAACAGGGTCATGTTTTCAAAAGTCTATAAGGAGTTATATGTGTATTTTTGTGTGTGTGTTCACATCTTTTACTAACTGAGCCACTTAAGAACCACTTTATTTCCCACTTAAGCTTATAATTCCCAGTCCTCTCAACGGGCACCAGAGCGCCCCCTTTAGCACGTGCGTGCCCATGCGTCCCGCCCCATTACCTGGCACTTGATGAGCATGTTGAAGAAGTCGTCCCCCGGCTCCTGCGGGTCACCGTCCACGCACAGGTGGCCCAGGTTGTTGTGGGTGATGCGGAGCCCCGGCAGGTTACCGACGCTGACCCTCTGATCATCGAGCCGGCGGCTCTGTGAGCTGGCGATCAGGTCGAACAGCTCCTCCGTCTGGGGGGAGGTCATGAGGGAGCAGGCGTCTGGAGAC
The DNA here is from genome assembly GCA_026780765.1 of Petrocephalus schoutedeni. Classification (NCBI taxonomy): domain Eukaryota; kingdom Metazoa; phylum Chordata; class Actinopteri; order Osteoglossiformes; family Mormyridae; genus Petrocephalus; species Petrocephalus schoutedeni. The sequence goes on along the minus strand of JAODKL010000118.1, from coordinate 4,489,660 downwards.
ATGCGTGAAATGAATGTCGTTCAGACTTTCAGTATGTCACCAGCATTACAGCCATTAGTGAATTTCCAATTCAGAACTATTTCATATTTATCCATCCGACTTAAAATATTTAATTACTTGTTTCACAATTATCAGGTCATCATAATGATTAACAAGTATTAATGATTTTATTATGGTCCTCTTCACATTTTTAGAAAACTTGTCAGTAGCACTTCACATTATAGACCTGCATAGCTTACAAAAAATAAAACCCTAACCCACTACCACTCAGGTCTCTGACTGCTACGCTAAGTGCCGCCCCTCCCCTTGTTGACACCTAAGCGCAGCAGGGCAGGGCGCTTGGTTATGACATCACCAGAGGGCGATACGGGGGCCGCACCTCCGGCGCCATTCTGCGGCTCGCCCAGACGGCACCGCTGGTCGTCCATCCGGCTGCTCTGGAACTTGCTGAGCAGGTCGAAGAAGCAGTCCTCGTCCGAGGGGTCACGGCCGAGCTTCTGGAACAGAGGGTCACCATGACTCAGAGAGACCTCGGGACCCCGAGACCCTGCACCCATGCACAACCCCCCCCACCCCCAGACATTCACTCACTTTAGCTCAGAGATCTCCAACTGAAATTTTTCCTTCAACATTATATCTGGGCCACAGATTGACCTTTTGTTGTTCACAGAGAATAAAAAACAAAGTAACGTCTATATTCCGCTAATCGCCTACAGCACACCACCAACCGCCATTTCCCTCTTGTCTTGGGAGAACACCTCCTAGCTGGTGCAGTGGCCCCCAGCTAAAGGCCTCCACTTTAGCGACTGCTTGCCATTAATGTAAGAATAAGCATTGGTTTATATGTAGTATTATAGTTTATACATGCCTCCCTTGCAGGACCAAATGAACGGATCATTAGTTTATCGTTTCCATTAGGTGAAAAACCAGGTAAGATCACAATTAATCAGGAGCAATGAATCTGATGAACTGTGCGTCACTGGGAAAAGAAAAAAAAACCTTTTGTTTCTTTGTGCTTTTATGCGAATTAATAGATATAGAGTACAGTGGATAATTTCTGTATTAACTTTGCTACTTCTCACTGGTCTGCATCTTGGTAATTACATATTACATTCATGTTGCTAAATTCAGGTTGTTAAATAATTTAAAAAGGGTCTGATTCTGCCAGCATGTAAAACTGACTGGTGACTCACATTTCTGCATGAGGCAAAACATTATTTTCATAATGTAGTTCTTTGTTTCCTGGCCTGTGTGATTGAGGACACCGAGTGGTTGCAATGCAGGGAATATTTAATGGAACGACACGGCATCCTCTGGTAAGATATTATTCAAGTAAAAGCAACATTACTCTCAGTAAGTGGAGGAAATGCTGGCTGTCCTATTATGAAATAACAGCCCAGGTCAACAAAAGCTCAGCAGTATCAGCTGCTAAAGAACACGGAACCAACGGCAGACGCACAACATCCGGCCTGCTTCGGGACACGCCCACCCTCAACTGTAGATGAAATGGGATCGCCTTGGCAACCTATCCGCGGTGTTGACCTTAGGCTCATTATGCAGCCAGCACTAGTTACGAATGTCATTTCAGGGACATTTCAGGGACGTGTGCTCTTTATAATAAACAATAAATCCCGCTGCTTCATCAGTAGGCTGGTGCATAACGAATGTGGTGCCGTGCTGATATTGCTTAACATCTGAGCGTCATTAAAAGCACGTTTAACCCTTTTCCCGGGATAATTTCCACATGTGAAATTTGCCTACCGTTTAATGATGCTCTGGGGTCAGATTGACCCCAAACACGGGATAGGG
>JAODKL010000118.1:4473965-4487028 GCA_026780765.1 Petrocephalus schoutedeni | reverse complement strand
GATAATTTCCACATGTGAAATTTGCCTACCGTTTAATGATGCTCTGGGGTCAGATTGACCCCAAACACGGGATAGGGGTTAAAAGGCAGCGTTACTCGTCAGGGTCCTTGAAAGTCTGCAGATGAACAGTGAAGTATAAAAGCTGGTCCATTAATGAACATGCCGACATACAACATCACCACTTGCCGGACCAAGTCAGGAGGTGAAGCTGCCTGCTAATGTCTTGGAGAGTATTGGACCTGGAAGGGGAAAGGTCCCCCCTTGCTGGGGGCACCTGTGGACTGTACCATTGCCTAGGTCTCCCCAACCTCCCCTCTCACTGCGGGACACCTTATCCTAGCTCCAGCCTGGATCCTGAGGGCGAAGGTAACGCCCCACCCCCTAAAGTCCAGCAAACTGCCGCCCCACAGCCTCATGTAACAGCCTTACTGTACCCAAGTCGGGGTCCACATCCTCCTCACCCAGCCCCCCCACCCCCCAAAATATCAGCGACCACCAGTGCCTCCTACGCTCAGTGTTTACTCCCCTTCTCCACTGGACACAATGCAGGCAGCAATAAAGTCAGAGTGAGTGAAAGCAAGAGAGAGAGAGAGGATGGAGGAAGGTGCTCTCTTTGGCTTACATCGTGGTCTCCATGTACCACAGTACCACGCGCACACACACACACACACACACATATTTGAATCCATATCTTTGTGGGCACTCTCCATTCATTTCTATGGGTATAACCCTAATCCTGACAATGTCAACCTTAACCCCTACCCATCCCTAACCTTAACCACAGGAAACCAACCAAAATACAAGAATTTCTGTATGTTTAGTTTTTAAGACTGCAGTCACAGATTTTTATAAAACTGAGTTGAGGGGACTCGAAAAGGTGGCCCCCACAGCATCATGATAACAGGTTTTTATCACATTGCGGGAACATCTGGTCCCCACAATATAATATATACATGATTTCCCCCCCCCCCCCCCCCACGAAACACACACACACAATCTCACCATCTCCCCAGGATCTACATGCCACCCCACTTCCTCACCAAGACTAGATTCGGCCACTAAGAGACAACTATATCCAAGTGTTACAGGGAGGACACGAAAGCAGCTTTGCTAGTCAAACACAAGGATAAAGTCGAATTCCAAATTTGAGAGCGGGTGGAGTCAGAGAAGGAGGGGGATTCCGGGTAGGAACAGGAAAAAACACCCCAACTGCTTATGTTTGTGCATAATTCACCTTGAAAGTGCAGAGAGGCTTTACATTGACCTGGAAATATGTACAGCATACTCTGGGCACGTGATGCGGTTAAGCAATGGCGACTGGGCATGCAGGAAGAAAAAAGGCCACATGCTTCTTTAACTAATGGAAGGTGAGGGGCAGCCATCTTTGATAAGGGCATTTTCTAAGCAGGGGAAATAAAATCAAGTTTAAGCCCTCAGCCAACGTTGTTGCTGGAGACGAATGGATTTCTCAATGAGCCCTGTTGCTCTTCCACTCCCCCCCCCCCCCCCCCCCCCAACCCCTCAGCAATTGGCATGACCCGGTTACCAGGAAACCAACCCAGGCATTGCCAACACATGCCACTTAGCGAAGTGGGGAGGATGCTAAACAGCACAACCCGCTGGTAATGTGGACGGTGAGATGTAGCGACTACTCAGCTCTACCAATCAGAAAATGGGATTAAAACCCGGGTGGGTGGCGTGATTAAGGAGCATTCGGACATTAGCTAAGAAAATAATTAACCATTTAGCATTTACTTAAGGAAATAAGCCGTTTTCACCCTGCAGTTATGAGTTAGTCCTTATAATTCCCATTCATGCTTCATAATGCTTATCCAGTACAGGTCACAGGAACCCTGAAGCCAATCCCCTGCAATTTCCTCTAGTCTAAAAGGTATGAGTGCAACTCAGCGTTTAATTGGTGCCCACTTGTTATTTCCAGCGAATAGTAAGGCGGCCCCAAGCGACAGGTCCCTTACCGATGCTGGTACTGGTGCGGCGCCATCCTGAGATTCCACTGGAGAAGCCCGGCAATCCGTCCCCGGCCGGTGGTCCAGCGGCTGCCCGTCTGCGCCTTTCCGCCTGGCGGGCCGCGATGTGCGATTCTTGCTCCTCCTTGATCCGTCGTCCATGTCCTGGCTGTTCCCATTCTGTCCCTGGAGAAGGGCGACAAGCAGAATGCCCCTGCAAAGTTAGCTTCCATGCGGCTCTGTCAGAGAAGCTAATGGGAAGGTCAGAGGTTATACAGGCTGCTTACGGGGGGAATTGCCTAGTAACCACTTCAAGTGAACATGCCAAACTCACCAACTTGGGAGTAGGGAGTTGGGAGTAGTGATGGCCAAAACAAAGCATCATGAACCATTTACTGTATTTTCTGGCCCCACTAGATGGCGTTCCAGGTTTAGTTTGGGGCATGCTTTGAGCCATTTTTTGAGCCCTCTCATGGGGTCAGAAAATATAGCAAATGGTCTGCAAAGTGTCATTTTGGGGGGGGGGGGGGGGGTCCAGGTCACCTTTTCTGGGGGGCACTTCCACATCTCCACACTGTCCATGCTGCTTGCTTTGCTAAATTTTGGTCTTGCTCCTGTGGAAGGAATAGAATCACACATCCTTACTGATGAAGGAGGTCTTTACTGGAGGTTCTCGGTAAAGAGGTTCCTATAAAGGCAAAACTTCAATCTACCATCTACCACATCCAGGATGTGTTTAAGGTGAGCTTAGTGCCTGTCCCAGGTAGCAAGGGGCACAAGGCAGACACACCCTGGACGAGACCCCAATAGTTCAAGTTTTGTTCTTGGTCATTAGATTTTGAAATATAATACAGGAACATCACTGAATGTTTTGCATGAATGCCACAGCACTAATCCATTAAGCTCATCTGATGCCAGCTGTCGTAAGGAATTTGGGATAATAATATCAGCAAGCTGTCAGATGGGGTGAAGGTCTAGACGTTTTAAGGGGACAAGCTCCTCCAATCGGCTTTAAATCAGTCACTAATTATTAATGATATAAAGTAAGGTCACGGAGCAAGCAAATGTTTTATACAAACATCACTGGGAAATCAGCTAGCCATTTAGAAATATTTACAATAATAATGTAAATAATATAATATAACATAACATAACTCAGAGAGACTTGTTAGCTTCTGAAGACGCAGAGAGACAGCGAGGGACGGCCGTCGGTAGGGACAGGTGGAGCAAACGGGGGCTAAATTGGACTCCCTATCCGGCGGGTTTACGCACGTCAGCCAAAGTCCCATTAGTGTCACTTGACCGCAGGACGCTTCCCCAAGTGCCCACTTAGGGCGACGGGCATCGCCACAGAAACTGCCAAGTGCTTTCGGGGGGGAGGAGAGCCGGCATCATTTTGGGACTGGTTTCACTTCAGTATCATCATTGCAGTACAACGCGTCATTACTCACTGCCAGGCAGGCCGGCAATCAGATGTATTTATTCCCATTAATGACGACTCGAAATATGATTTATTGAACAGGGGGCATTATAAAAATCCCGAATTTCTAAAATGCACAAATCCTGGGTCCAATGATAATGATTAGAAAATAAATATTTTAATGTGTTCTTCTATTCACAATTAAGCAAACAGAGACATGATAATAATGACATTCTCTAGTGACCAGCACAGTGGATTGATATTAACATTGTCACTCCCTTGCCATTCCAAAATGGGCTTAAATCAGGGGAGAATGTTTGAGCAATTCCATTCCTGACCAAGAGAGGGCGCAAGACCTTCACGTCATGAATTTCATACACATTTGAGAGAAATACTAAACTTACATGAATATGATAAAGTGGTGAAAGAGATTCAAGTATTTAAAAAGATAAATCATTGATAAGCATGCATATGGAAGGCCTGAAGCATGCTGTAAATTCTTAATATAAATTAGTTTCTGGGAAACTCCAAAGCAGATGCCACCTTTTAAGCCTACCTTGCACCTCAAACTCGGACCCGCAGGATGAAAGGTCCCCCTCGCTTATGCCCAAGGTGTCCAGGAGCTCATCCACGTTCGTCTTGGCAGTCTGTTCGCCTTCCTGGTCCCCGATCTGCAGAGAAACCGTTTCCATGGTGAGCTTCTACAGCCGAAACGTAAAACGCCAGGACCCCTGAGGGAAAAGGGAGGCTCAATCGAGATGCATTTCAGCTCCAGCCTCAACCTTCAGTTTAGCCATGAGGAACCTGACTTTTCTGTATGAGGATGGGGGTGCATACAGTCAATGTCACAGAAGGCCACCCTCCATCAGGTGAAGGGAGGACTAAGCAAGATCAGGAGTTGATACCCCATGTTGGGGAAGTTACTCACAAAGGTAATCCATTTCAAACAGAGGTGGAAAGTCCAGGTCCAGAAAGTACAAATCCAGACCACGGTTTTGTTTCAACCAAACAGTTGAGTATTAAGAGTCAGTCACAGAGTACTCAACTCGTTAGTTGAAACAAAACCTTGGTTTGGATTTGTACTTTCTGGTCCGGAACTGTTCACCTCTGTCAGTAATGGATACTGCCAGTTGAAATGGAATGTGCTGATGTAGGAGATAAGGTCACAAATCCGTCCTCAGACCTCGGTCGGCTGCACAATGTGCCTCCTTGTCCTGTATATTACATTTAATCTATTTAGCAGACATATTTGGCACCCTTGGGCTTGCTCAAGACCCCAACAGTGAGATGCCTATTATACCAGCCACAGGATTGGAAACCACAACCTTCCAGATATGGGTCCCTAACCTGCTGAACTTTCAGGAATCAGGGTGCTTTGCTGGTGCGTGTGCTTTATGCATGACGGCAGTACTGAGTTCTGCGTGTTCCTGACCTCCAGCAGTCAAAACAAGAGGAGAAAGTTGGGTGAGGAAGTCTTTTTATTCCAAACAGTATCCCAAAGAGCACAGGGCATAAGGCCATGGTGCACCCTGGATGGAATGCCAGTCCATCCCACATTCATTGTCGCACTCACACACATTCATATTCAGAGTCATATTTTATAGGTAGCTTAAAGATGGCTGTTAGCCTAACTGCTTGTCTTCGGACTGTGTGAGGAAACCCATACGACACGGGGGAAAATGTGCAAACTCAATGCACACTGAATGATAGTGGGATTCGAACTCACAACCCTGTGGGCGTGATGCGACAATGCTGTCTGTCCCTAAAAATATTTAAGATGCTGCATGAGCCTTTTGTTAAATAAGTGCCAAAATTTTATGAGCAATTCATACAGAAAGCGAAATTACTCCGAAGGATTCGCAAAGGTTTCTCGCAACCATAGCAACGCACTTCAGTCAGGCGTCCAACGTCTCAGCTAACAGCCCTCACCTCTTTGGAGATCTCCAGGTGCTTGCGGGCATAGTGCAGCGCCCTCCGGTGGTTCCCCAGGGCCACGTAGGCATTACCCAGGCTCCAGCAGGCACGGCCCTCCCCGACCCTGCCGGCCAAAATCAGCAGTGCATCCCAGGTGATGAACAAAGCTTATGGCAGGAAATACAGTCCTGCTAGAATGCAACCACTGCATTCCTGAAGAAACGCACGTTCACTAAAATCACATACAAAAAATTCACATATCCAATGGGAAGGTTAGGGGATAGGGGAATGCAACTCCAAAGCTTTGTCACTTATGCTAAACTAACTTAATTAAATAATAAAAACAATGATAACAGTGGCCAATAATGTAATTTAATAATAAATAATAAATAATAATAAATAATAAATTACATTATAAACATCTCCTATGCATCTTAGGAGGTTCATAAGAATTGCCTAGTAGCCGCTTCAAGTGAAAATGCCAAACTCACTAACTTAGAGTTGTGAGTAGTGATGGCCAAAACAAAGGATGGCGTTCTAGGCTTAGTTTGGGGCATGCTTAGAGCCCTTTTCTGAATAGAGAGTATCATCTCGTGGGGTCAGACAATACAGCAAATGGTCCGCGAAGTGTCATTTCGGCCCATGCAGCCGGGCATGCACACAGCACAAATACAGCGGTATGTGGAGGGGCACTGCAGGTGACATGGCTACAGTCCAGGAAAGGCAAATGAGAATTTAAAAAGGTTGCTGTGTTTTTCAATAATAATTTGTCTATATTTTTTTTTTAACCAGTTCGACTGATTCACTGAAAAGAACCAGAAAGATTCGTTCTTGAATCAGACCTCACTATCGTTCATTTGGGCAGCTGTCGAGTTTCTCTCCGCAATGTAGTATATATAGTGCTTTCCTCTCCAATAGAAAATTGCGCAAATATAAATGCAATTCCATGTTGATTTGGACTTGGGTACTAATATATGAATTACATCAGAACAGATTTGCAGTGTATTATAGCAGGACTGACTGCATCTGGCCGGTTAACAGGCCAGACGAGACAGTAAAATGACACCATATGACACGGAATGGAGGTCCAACACCCAATCCTGAAGCAAATCTTTTTCCTTTTTCTTTTCTTGAATTCTGAACACTTTTTGCCTCTGAGAATTTTTGTTGGGGATATTTGTACTATTGAGAATGCGGAATGTAAATAAAAGCTTTCGGCTATAAAAAAGGTATTAACATAATTATGACACATTAATTTAGCTGTTGTTTAAATGGAGAATGTAACCAATACCCACACCCAGAAAAGGTCCATCGTCAGTAATGTTCTAACGACATCTCATTTATAGTTTTTGGTTACAAAACCAGTTCACACATGGGGTCACCTAGGACCAGAGCGAAGAGCTGCAAAATCCTGACCAGGTTACATTGGGGAACGGGACAAGTGTCCCTCACCCCCCAAATGCCCCCCAGTCCGCCCCTCCTAACCCCCTTAATGCCCCCCAGTCCGCCCCCCACCCCCTGTTGTTGGACGCGTTGGGGCTGGATCTCAGAAGACGCCGCCCTGGGCAGCTGCCCCTGGCCCGGCGATAGGACGCACCTGTCAGTCAGCTGCTGGGCGATGCCCAGGTGCTTCAGGTGATAGTCGACCGCGCGCTCATACTGCTGCAGCAGTGTGTAGGTGTTGCCCAGGCTGTAGCAGGCCTGCGCCTCCATCACCTGGTCCTTCAGCTGGTAAGAGAGCTGCAACGTCTTCCTGTGGGGGGGGGGAGGGGGTTGTAGACTAAATATAGGAGTGGGACCATAACCCCACTGGCCCCAGCTGAAAGCTCATTGGCCCATGGTGTGGCCTTCCCCTGTCACTCACCGATTCAAAATATCATTGGCTAATTATCATTTGAATATTTTGAGGCTGGCCCCTCTGAATGAATTATGATCCTTCTTGTCCCCCCCACCTTAGAACATACTAGAAAGGCCCCCATTGCACACACAGGCAGAACAGAAGAACTTCAGAAATGGCCAGTGATCTATGATCTATGCTTCCCGGCAGCTAATTTGCATCACACTTTGAATGCATTGCCAAGGGCGCTGTATCTTTTTGTTGAAACCGCTTCTTCCCTTACCTGTAATATTCTGTGGCAGCGTCAAACTCCCCCAGGAATATGAGGGCGTTGCCAAGGTTACTGTAAGCCCGGCGTTCGGCCGCTTTATCGCCGAACTCCTTGGCGATGGAGAGTCTCTGCGCGCCACAAAAAACACACAGTGTTGGTCCATTGCAATCCTCTACTACCCCAGCACTTCAGCACTGACTGAGAATGTGAACGGACGCCGATATGGTGATAATTAATTCCCCATGATAGAGGCTGGCATCCCATCCGGAGCAGACCCCAGCCTTGTGCCCTCTGCCCCCCTCATGACCCAGATGGTGATAAGCATCTATAAGATAAGACGCTTTCTTTCTGAGAAATTTCAGTCACCTCTCTGTGGAATTTGATGGCTTCCGCAAAGTTCCCCAGCAAGTAGTGGGTGTTGCCCAGGTTCCCGTAGGCCCTGCCCTGTGCAGCTCGGTCTCCAAGCTCCGTGACCAGGGAGAGGTTCATCCTGATGGACAGAGCATGACAGGAAGAACTGGAGTGAGCGGGCCCATGTGTCTAAATCTAGCAATGGGACATTCCTATGGGCGACAAAAATGCTATCCTGTATCCTAATCAATGAAAGCACAGCGATGGCGGGGGATGACGTTTAGTTATTCTGACAATCTCATTGGACTTTTTTTTCAGAGAAACATTAAACAGCACTTAATTCAAACGTATTATATTCAAATTCTCTTTCCATCTGACAGACGGCGTCAGTGCGAACGCAGGAAGCATAGCTAGCATCGCACGTGCTAGCTGCTAATTGCCCGTGGTTTCCCAGCGGCTGAACTCGCACAGATTCTGGCGCTGACAGGTCACCGCGGGACCTCCCTCCCAAGGGGCCGCCGTCTTAACCAACCGTTACTGTTCCCGACATGCTGGGCACAATTGACAAGGCGCGGCAAGGCAAAGGGAGCGTGTAATTATATGCTAATAAGCCAAGTGGCTAACGTAGTGCAGCGGGTGACCTCACAACCCCTCCAAATCACACAGGAGTCACTAGGGAGTCGGGACTCATACTGGCTGCACCATGTGTACAAGCACCATGTGACTCCCACTGGATTGCTTTGAACTAAAGGGATTATAACTCAATGAACACATTTTATCTGCATCAATCTATGCTTCTGTCAGGTGTCCAAGATATAGGAAGTCTGCATGTTCTTCACTAATATGATTGTGGTTATATTCCAAGAAGCGGCTGCTCCTGTTGTGGATGTGGAAATGCAAATTAATGAAAACTGTTGTTTTATTTGATGAATCTTATTTTTTGCAATCCTTTTTTCTCATTTGAAAATGTATGTTGTAATAATATTCATTGGTTTGATTTACTATGTATCTTAAACCTGTTTAATCTCAATTATAACATGATCCTGTACTGAACAAGTTGGAGATGGATGGATGGAATGGTTTAAATCAGGGGTGTCAAACTCCAGTCCTGGAGGGCTGGTGCCCTGTGTAGTTTAGTTCTTTCCCTGTTCCACCACAAATGACTGAAGAGCTGTGTGGAAATTAGCAGAAGGAGCTGTGAGGAGTTGAATCAGGTGGGTTAAACGAGGGTAAACCCCAAAATATGCAGGGCTCCGGCCCTCCAGGACTAGAGTTTGAGACCCCTGGCTTAAATATTGCCTAAATATTTATTCATTCAAGTTTATAGCTGTCGCTCATGAAGTTCTAATTACCTGACTTATTATAGACCCATCACTGTTTTTATAAGTGAACTCTGGTTAGAGTAAATGTGGGCAGAACAGAAGAGGCACTTACTCATAGAAGATGGTTGCCTTCTCCAGAGTTTCTCTGACCTCGGGGGGCAGATTCCCAGGGTCCTGGCTGCAGCCCCACGACTGCTGCTTGCCCTTGGCGTGGAACACGTTGCCGATGTTGTAGAGCGCCCGGGCCTCTCCAACCTAGCGGCCGGACACAAACAGCACCTTCAGTCATCAGTACTAAATTCCAGGTCCATGAGCATCGGAGAACCACAGTGACTGGATCAGGAACATCTCCATCATGCACGTCATAGGCTTAATCATACACCATATAACAACGATTCACCATTACCAGCATTACAACAGGTAGGAGTCCAATGAACGTTTATGTGGTATTGATAAGCGCTAAAGATATGGAGTATTGGCAGAGAGGACTTATATGAACACAGCATTAATACATTTCCATAGTGAGTTAAATAAACAGAAGTTAAAGAAAGGAAACCATTAAAATAATCAACTGACTGGTTTTGGATCAGAAATGTGGGACATATACTATGCACTATTCAGAACCCTGAGATAGGACTCTCCCCCAAACTGGCTACACATTCCTCCGAGGTCACACACCTTGTCCTCCTGCTCTTTGGAGATGTCCAGGTGCCGCTGGCAGCAGACTACCGCCTCATCGTAACGTCCCAGGACCTTAAGGGTATTCCCCAGGTTGCCACTGGCCTTTCCCTCCCCGATCCTGTCCCCGATAGTTCTGGAAAGGGAGACTGGACTTCAGCTTACTGGCCAAGCATGGTCACACTCACAGGGCATCTGTCTCCCGTTGTCAACAACTCTCATGCATACTGTAGGTACAGAAGCAGTTAGTAGTCACATACAGTCCAGGTGACAGACAACATACTGCCATGACTGATACATTTTCAAAGAGTTTAGTTCAGTGCAAGGAATGTTGGAAAAATACAATGCATGCAATAAAATGCAAGTCACTGGCCACAATAAGGTATTGTGTGGTACTGGGTGGGAATTCTGCAACAGAGCTGAGAGTTTTTGACTATTTATTGAATGGTCATTTTACACTAAGCAGCATAAACATGTTTCCTGCATTTCCCCACAAAATAAAAGAATGTACACCATTCCGGCATCAGACCGGAATGGCGTCCCGTTTAGTGCCAAAAGCGTCTATTAGAAATTATTATGAATGTCAAGTAGAAATTAAAAGGCTATTTTCAGTTCAGTCCATACAAAGAGGCACATTTATAATGGCTAACAGATGCTCCCAGGATAATATGAGTCAGAAGGTGACCTCAGTTTGGCTATTGTTGGCAATGTTAACCCCAGTCGGCTAAAACAAGTCAAAGAAGTCCAGTCATCAGGTCCACTCCGCCAGCCCAGTGTTTTCTGAATCTGTGGACTCTAATTTTGGATTTAATAATGTAGGATATAGCCTACTGTGGAGTTAAGGCGTTGACTTTGGCCTGTGTTGAGTATCCCTTGGCTGACATCACAACACCCTGATTACACACTGTAGAGATCGCGATAATCATTGTAATTGTAAAATATACTTGCTCAAGTCCTTGAGTACTCTGCATGCCATCGAAAATTTCTGAGATTTCCTCTGATCATTTTTGTGCAATTTCTGGTTTTCATGAGTCATCTACTATACCCATCTTACATTTCTCTGCCCAAGCATGCAGCTCTGTGGATTAGCTCTGCGGAAAGGTCACCAGCTCGAGTCCCGTTCTTGATACTTGAATAGTTACGTGTCCGATGGGCTCTTCATCAAGGCCCTTAAACCCCCTGAAATGGTCCAGGGGTGCCAGATAAATGGGTGCTCCTGTGCTCGGACCCACTCAACTCTGTGTGTGTGTGTGTGTGTGAACGAGATGGGATGTGCAAAAAAATATGTATTCCGATGTACCTGTGTTTGTACTTGTGCACATGGCCAGTAAAGCATCATTTCACCTCTAAGCGTCTGTGTGTGTTCTGAACCACCACTGCAGGCTCCTTTACCTGGCCAAGGTGAGGTCATGCCGGTGGAACTCCAGCGCTTTGCCATACTCTTTCAGATAGAAGTAGGCATTGCCCAGCTGACTGTAGATGGCGCTGAGGGTCTTCAGGTCTTCGGTGCCCACCTGCACAGCTCCCTCGAAGTAGGCTGCGCCCTCCTTGAAGTTCCCGACCTTACAAAGCCGCTCCCCCTCCAGGGCCAGGTCCAGACAGGAGGCCTCCACCCTGAACACAGATGGAGTGACCCAAATGTTAGTGTCCGACATTCCGCCAAATTATCATTCCGCAGGTTAAAGCAGCCCCACTATGACAGCACACGTATCATATGATTACATACACAAGCTCCCCAGTAACTGCCATTTAGTCTTCTCTGAACGCAGGAGCTTCATTGGCCGGTCTATAAAGTACATTCGGCCACTGCATTCTTCACACCCTTGCACAAGAACAATCGAAATCCACAATGGCTCCTGGGCTCCTCTCAGGACTAGATGTCTGAACTTTGATGAGAACGTCAGAGCCTCCAACAGCGGCGTTGCTAGGTTCTTAAGGCATCTGGAATCTGTATCATGAAGCGAGATTTGCTGGCTAGCTAGATAACTTGACGGATTTAAGTTGGCCCAGTTTAAATGGACTATCTTTGTTCACTTACACTTAGTCCAGACTACCTTAAATCCGACAAGTTATCCAGCTAAGCAGGAAATCCTGCTTTGCGATACAGGCTTAGCCAAGAGAACTAATCTGTCCGAGGGCCATCAAACACTCTCTCTCTCTCTCTCTCCCTCTCTCACTCTCACTCTCACTCTCTCCCTTTGGGACGCACAGCCCTGGAGTGAGACTAGTGACATAAGGAATTCTCAATCTGAGAGCATGGCTTTTAAAACACTGGAGCTAAACAAATCATTCAGGGCTCATTGAGGCTCGTGACGCGTCTGGCCTCAAACATGCACCCTAAGCTCTTTTTTGTTTAATTTCCCGGGAACCTCACTCTGTGGAAAAGCAGTTAAATCAAATGATTAGAAGTTCTCCACCTACGCTGGACTTTGTAAGACACGTTACATGCAGACGTTTGCCATGACAGGTACAGATTTTTCTTTTGTGCATTCAATCTTTAAAACATAAAAATTATTTTGTTCTCATAATATTGTGTCGTTTAATGCACCTGTACCTCAGACCAAAGCAGCAGTTCTTTTTTTCCTTGGCAATCTTATTCTTCGGAGAAAGGCAGAACCTCCAGCACAGTCTTCTACACGGTCACCATGGTAACGGTGCACTGGAAAGGGGCTTAGGAAGAAGGCTTTTCCGCTCGTCTCGAAATGTCAGCCAACTGAACTTCTCCTTGGCTCGGAGAGAAACTATGCAAATACGCGGTGCGTGTGCGTGCGCGAGTGTGCGCGTGAGTATGTGCACGTTTCCCATCCTAAATACAAAAATGCAATAACTTCACCGCAAGAGCCGTCTCTAATGGGCCGTTCCCTCCCTGAATTTCTAACCACACTTCCACATTTTCTCTGGCTTAGCTTGAGATTTCTTTTTTCGCAAAGTCGGCTGGACTAACATAAACAGAACAAAAACATCTAAAAATAAACTATGCTGCAGTCGGCTGCTGCTTGAACCCTCATCTCTGTGCAGTCAGGGGCTCAGAGTGGATAAATCCAGTACTATCAGGAGCGAGTAACGATGGAACAGTGACGTACCGTCTCCTCTTCATGGGTAACGTGCATGGCCAGCCCCTAACCAGTGGGCAAGTAGGCCCATGAGGTACTAGACACTGCAGGTCACTGGCCACTTCCCATAAGGTAAATCCAGTCAAGAAAGTCCACAGCTTGTAACTCTCTCCTCCAGCCATCATTCTGAAGAAGAACTTGAGAATGGGACAATGAATTTGAAAAGAATTAGGCAAAACGCAGGGGGCAT
>JAODKL010000118.1:4433333-4473865 GCA_026780765.1 Petrocephalus schoutedeni | reverse complement strand
CCTTTTTAAATCGCGCAGCTTTAAAAAAGAAAAAAAAATCACGTCTTTCAAAAGGGCACTTTTTTGGACTGAGGGCAGAAGGGCAAGTGCTTCAGCACCACCTCGTCTCTATCTGTGCACGCCAGTGGCAGGGTGTGATGCTTTTTGCCACAAAACCTGAATTGCTCTGACTTAGACTGATTATGTGGTTATTTCTTATTGGGCATATTGAGGGAAAAGGTGTATTATTCACTAGCTAAGGATGATCTCTGAAATGGCATTAGAGAGTAACACTTGCCTTTTCACACAGAAGCTTAAATTCCATTGTCAGCCGGGTCATAAAAGACACATTGTGTTGATAACACTTTGTGTATTTTCCCCCCGGATCGCTTTCCATGTACCAAATGCATCGCGAAGGGATGCGCTTTGTAAGTCTGAAATGAATACTCTTGCGGAGAGACTGTAACTGGATAGAGTGCGCCCCCGCTTCGTGACGATCAAAGCGGAGCGGAGACGGAGGCGAGGGACCGGCTCAGGGCGGCGTGCGAATACGCGGCGGCCGCGTGGTGCGTCGGCCGGCCCCTTTGATTTACGCTAAACACGCGGCGCCTTTGTAGCGTTTTGATGTCCTTTACGGCGTCACTCCGCCGCTAATTGCATTGCTTCTCCTTTTCAGTACTCTCGGGGGGAATACAAGGCGCACGTTGGTTTCATTCGTTTATGCTGCAATTATATTTAAGTTAAAAGATTAATTAATTATGATTCCTGAAATACGAACCTGTTTTGCAGCTTAAGAAATATAATTTCTTAAACAACTAAATGATGCTGATTAAGACTTTTGAATCAATTGAAAGTAGACTGTTAGGCCTTTATGTTTAAGAATTGCTTTAAATAACTAAGTACTATATCTAGTTTTGTTGTGTATTGAGTATACAATGACAATAAAGCTTCAATTCAGTTCTAGTCTGTTCTTTTCTACTCAAATACTTAACTCTTAAATATAAAGAATATCTTTCAGGACCTGGTACATATGAGACTAATGACCCTGACAAATTTGTGTATAATCTCATTTTGGATTCCGAAATGATAGGAAAGTATGAATGATGCACTTTTCCTTAATTTTTCTCAAAAAGATGCTGGTTTCCAGGTCAGAAATAAGCCCTGCTGATGATGCTGCTGTTTGTAAGCCTAATACTGATTTAAGAGAAGGCTGTGTTTTGCACCTAGAGGCCGTGATGCATAGTCCTGGGAGGTCGGAGGAGAAATATTATGAATCTCGGCGCACTGTCAAGTGCCTTCGACAGATGGCCGGAGTGACCCGCGGCAGCAGGCGGGGACTTAATGCATCACTCTCAGCCGTCTGCCAGGGGCCAAGGTGGGGTCAGAGTTCAACAGATAGATGAGGCCTATACGTCTGGCGCAGACGGAGAGCGGGTTGGCATCGGTGTGACGTATGTCTAATTTGCCGGTAAGTCCTCATGCGGGGGTTAGAAAGGGGAGCAGGTAATCTCTCCATCGCCGAGGTGTCGTCATTAGCCTGCCATTCTGAAGACAACTTCCCTGTTATCCATTATCGGAAAGCCCATGCTTGTCACCCAGTGACGGT
This sequence comes from Petrocephalus schoutedeni, assembly GCA_026780765.1. Taxonomy (NCBI): domain Eukaryota; kingdom Metazoa; phylum Chordata; class Actinopteri; order Osteoglossiformes; family Mormyridae; genus Petrocephalus; species Petrocephalus schoutedeni. The sequence continues at coordinate 4,472,280 of JAODKL010000118.1, read as the reverse complement.
GCTTCGTTGCCTATCAAACATTTGCTTTTCCGATAGATGGATATATTGTTTTCATTTTCTGGTTTGAAACTCATCTCTTATTTTTGGCTTTTTTTTTTGGCCATTGTGGAATGACTGGGCCCAAACTGGTAAATTTGCCGGCAGAGGACCAGAATGTTTTCCCATTGAAGGCCTCAGTGTCTTTTTCCCGTTAAATACCCCGGTGCTGTTTCTCCTCATCCTTGTATTTTATTTTCATATGTAGATATTGCCTATCATACAGGCAAGAGTACAGCACAGAGTATAGAACACCCTGGCAAAACTACCCCTGAGAATATGGTTGGCCCCCCAGGTGCCCCCCTAGTTTCAATGGCTCACAGAGCTTAGATTACAACCCTTTCCTGGAAGTTTTTAAACATTTCCAGATTTGCATGAATATAAACGAGTCATAGTCATACTGTGTAATTTAGAAATATGTCGTTTATTTTATGTGCACGACAGCCTTAATTTTTTCCTCTTAGGATGCCCCCTTACCCCTCCCTTGCCCCACCCCTTAGAATAATCTGGAATTGCTGCTGCCCAGCAAGAGAAACTTTAGTTTTATTTGAGTTATTGCAATGTCATGTGATGTGTTTGATTGGAGGGAGTCTTTTTCTTGTGTGTTAGTATTGTGCTATATAAATTGCGGCGAACTGAACCATCCATTGAACTGTGATGGATGGATGGATGGATGGATGGACGGACAGACGGACTGTTTTTTTTCCATAATTCAAAAAAGACTTCCACCTTTAATTTCAGTTATTTCATACTCCTGTGCCCTTCACTGTTCGGCATTATTACCCTTGGCCAGGAGAGGGCAGTGCACACTTGCTTTCTTGCATGGCAGTCACCCTTACTGGAAAATGATCATAATATATTCCGTTTATTTACCATAATATTTGCATTATTATACTTCAGAGCGCTGCAAAGGAAATTGGAGTAGGTAATTTCTCATAATCATAACAGTAAAACAACAGATACTTACTGTTGGTTCGATATTATTTGTTCTTAAATATTTAATAGTATTTTTCCCCCGTGGTTAATATCTGTATAATGTTAAGCATAAAAATTTGTCGTAAAACCGCTAGTTATATAATCTGATACTACAAGTATTCTTATAGATATATCCTAATGTCTATAATAGCAGTGTCATTATTTATATTCAGATGCATATTATATTATATTTATATAATATTATTATATACAATGTGTGACATTCCATTGATATGGACCTCTTAATTATTTTGTCACTAAAGCCTGTTCATAGCCTACTGACATGTTTGGAGTGACAGAATGTTCTGCCACGACTTTTTGGCGACCCGCCCCTCGCGCCTTCTCGAGATTAATTTATACACCACCTTACAGTAACCACATGCAAGATCAGTTACTTATCTTTCCAAGGCTTTATTTTTATTTGTTGTTTTTGGCGCAGTTGATTATTTTATTTGCATTGTTTTTGTTTTGTTTCTTCCATACTCGAAGAATCTTTTGAACCATCTGGCACATCTAGACTAACTGTGACCTGAAAGACCCAGAACACCTAACACCACAAACTGGACAAAATCTACGGTTTTAAGTAGATTTTGCTTGTTCCTAGATATAAATCTAACCCATGGTGACTGATTTCATCTTAATCCCTTTGTTTTTGTAGTATTGTCCTGTGCGATACATACCCTTTTTCACAAATAAGTGGCCATAACAATACATAAACACTTTTGCATAATATAAAGAGAAACATTTATCACTGTAATATATCTATGAACTACCTGGTACATCTGAAATGCAAGCATAACAAACAAACAAACATAACTAAAATGAGTGAAACAGAACATCAGTCCAAACTTAAAGGGTTGTTGATGTTTAAGCCATACACCCCTGAAAAACTGGATTTCAGTATCAGTTTCAAAAAGAGGAAGGCCTGTATTTTCAATGTCTAGAAAAAAACATTAATAATAAGGTTTATTTGTTTTTAATTCATTTAATTTATAAAATTTATTAAATTAACTCATTTGATTCATTAGATTCTGAGTCCACTTGACATACTTCCATCTCATACAAAAGCGAATTTAAGAGAATCTTATTTAAATTGCCCTGGAGCATGTTGTGAGTTCATTGTGGCCTCACATCCCTGGGCACTCAGTGCATCCTCTTACAGTGCAAAAGCAGATTTTGATTAATCTGGTGTCTAAATTCTCTTTAGCCTGTGTCTGCTGTCCTGTCCAAAGTGTACCTCACTCTGTTTTTCTTCCTGGTTATGGTTATAAAAGATGGATAGAAAATGTAACTTAAGTTATTCCAGTTATGTGTTCGTCAGTGGCATGGCAGTGTGATGACGTTTCATAAATTACCTTTAAATCATTCTAAGCAGGATGAAATCCTTTGGGCCACCAAATCATTACGCAGATATATACGTTCGATGCTTAGAACACGAATCAGGTGCAGTTCCTGCGATAGGTCGTTGGGGGGAGATATTTTTCTCATTAGATTGACTCGATTGAATCTTATAAAAACCCAAACCGCAACATGGAATAAATGAAACGCACAAGGGTATCATGTAGTTGAATAAAGATTATAAAGATATAAAAGAATGATCGTTTGAGTGTTTTCTGGTGAGAATTACTGGTCTTTATTTTTATTTTTTTGTTTGTGCAGATAATATCCATAGTGATAGATTTTTTTACTTTAAAACACCGAATCCGATCAAACTGTATCAGTAGTTGTTTCTGCACTTCGCAGGAGGATGATGCAAAAATGAGCCAATACTGGTTATTTTTGGATGATCTATAATCTCCTTATTTTAAGAGAAAGCATATTTATTCTGTTTGTTGTGAATGATTTTGTGGTGATTATCCGGGACGGCTATAGCCCTGAGAAATATCTCAGCAACGCATAACACAACATAGAAGAAAACAAGACTAACATGAAAACAAACTGATTTTCCATCTAATCTCCGAATCGTTTGTCTGTTGGTTTTCTCTGTGACGCTTCAAAATGATCAGACTATCGCGTAATGAAGGAATGAAAAGTAGATAACGTGAGATTTGAGTAAGCTGGTTTAAAGCAGACTATTTTTTGAAGTTCGGGGGAAAAACAACCATCTGGCTATATTGTTTTTCCTTTATTCGGGAGCCTGCGTCACGGAGTTAGTTGGTTGTACCGTATATGAATTTTGCATTTACGTCGATATTCACATACTGTATATGAATGCATGTGTATGCTTTACATACGAGGGAATTACGTCGCAAGGCACGTTTGTTTTCATCTGTACCGCCGCACCAGTCATTAGAAACCAAAGCGTACTGAAAAAAGTGAGAGGAAAAACATAATCTGCAGTTAGGATATAACCGGCCAAGTACCAGCAGCTCCAGTTTGGGCTATTTTATTAGCCGATTGTAAAGAGTCAAGGGAAGGGGTTTATTTAGTGACTTGCTAGTGGCCAGCGAGTTACCAGCTGGTTTCACCTGTCCTGTGTGGTCTGTGGTTGGCAGGTACACAGTGTTCAATGGATCAAATCTGAAATTAGTGATGTACCTATAAGGACATTTCTGGCCGATACCGATAGCCGATTTATTTAGAGAACTGACACCGATAGCGATTATTTGGGAGATTCTACTTAAATGAGGTTGAAGGGACATTCCACCGAAGTAAATTAAAAAATAAATTCGATTTCAAAAATATGAAAAGCTATTTATTTTTGGTAAGAAAACAGAACAGTCCCAGAGCACTATACTCAGGGACGTGCGGTCAGGGGATGCTGGTGAGACCTGAAAAGTAAAAAACAAATAATGATAAAATAAATATTAGTACTTGTCTACTGCTCTGTGTTATAAATGTGATTTTTGTATGATTCCAATCTGTTAACTAGTTTTATTTAATCGAAATCGCAGAATTTGCGTATTTCCCGCTGAGACAAAGAGGAGCCTCATCTCCCAGCGCGCGTCACCAATGTCATGTTTGCACACTCCTATATTTTATGCCCTCACTTTCCGTAGAATAGCTCATGTATTTCGCGTACGCGTATAACAAAGTTTGTCATACTGATCTGATACAAAAATGCACTGAAAAAGCGCGAGGTGAGGCAGCCAGTACCACTGCCTCACTGAAGGGGGCGTGTGCGAACCCACAGTATTATTGCTGGTTTGCTGGCTAAAAATAAGAAAAGCAGGTTCACTGTAGCACTCCATATATATTTTATTTTTGTTCTGAAAGAGCCAGTGCCTCACCTGCCACAAACCTCACCATACGTCACTGACGATATATTACAGCTGTATGTATGTCTTATAAACTTCAAACATTTTTGACATGAAAGGGCTGATCACCAAGTGTGATAAACTCCGTAATTTGGCACTGAATTTTCTTTCGCTATTCGGTAGTGCAGCCTTCTTTATCAGAGCGGATCTGGTTTTCAGAAACGTTGTACTCGTCACTATATTGATCTCAGGTAAGCAATCAGATTTGCTGTGTTGAAATGTTTATTAGTAGTTCCTGGTGATTTTTTTGCAGAGCAATGTTTGCAAAATGCATTTCTAATGTCGTTTTTGCTAATGGTAAAATAATTCCACACAGCTGGCATTTTTCTAACTATTATGAGGGTGTGCAAAGCAATATGGGTCGCCATTTTAAAGGAAATTACTGGCGGTAAATATCGGCTAAATCCGATTTGGACAATGCATGTGTAGAAATTTCATCATTTCCACTCATTACTGCCTTAGGGTTGATGGTTTTTATGACCTATTTGATTTTACGATGAAATGGTGTTCTATTATTTGTTTTCCGACCTCTTGTCTTAGTTGGGGTCAAAGGCCTTGAGCCCACTGCAGACCACACTGGGCAGGATTCCTGCCCACTGCAGGACACATACATCCACTTAATAATGCATCACATGTAATTTAGAGACCCCAGTCAGCCAAATTTCATAATTTCACATCTGTGAATTGCAGAAGGGAACCCACCCAACAGGGAGACACCTGTGTGGGACACGAACCCTCAACCTCAAAGGTGTGAGGCAAAACTGAGCCACCCTTTACTGAGCCGTCAGCTTCTGACAATAGTGTGGTCATTGGCTTAGCTGAGGGGTGTTGAATGACGGCCTTATTAAACATGTATGAATCCACACAGTAAGGACATCTGCTGGTAAATCCAACAGAGTGTTTCCTGTGCCCTGCACTGCATGCTGCAGGTGGCACAGGTGCCTCAGCACTTGCACCAAACTTCCCTCTCACCTGCCCTACTAACCCATGACACCACCTCCCTGCATGCGGACCTCCATGGACTAAGGAGGGGAGGGGGTTAACTACCTCAGTTCATCCCATAATGGCTTCTCATTGGTCCAGAGTCGTGTCAGCTTAGCACCCAAACTGAGAGCCCTTTGTGCACCAGCAGGAAAAGGCATAAATCCTATTGTGTTGTGCTAAATGCACAATGAATATTGTTTTGTTAGCAGTGGCAGGTGAAAACAGAGAGCCAGATAGACAACTAGTATACAATATCCAGTCATTTTAAAACATGCAATCTAATATGAAGTTTTAACTTTCCCACAAACTAAATGAATGGAGGTGAGGCTGGTTCTTTTTTTTTTTTTCGCTCATTAAGAGTAATGGTCTACGGGAAAAGAGATATTCGGCTTCAGCAGAGAGCATAAATTCCTCCTCCAGTGATCTGAGAGGTCTCATCGGGGAATGCACTGTTGCCACAAGCTAAGATGTGATGATTAGAAGCAGCCCTGGACCACCCATGGTCACACTTCCTACAGGAGGCACTAGCAGATCCCTCTGCCCCATCCAAACAGGAAGCTAAATAAGTGAGATTTCATCTAGGATTGCAAAAACCTTAGACAGCAAGGATTCCCAAGATTTCTTTCTTCCTGGGTTTCCGGTCTGCACTTCTACCCCCAGACAGATTATGGAATTGTGCTTGTACCAAAGAAGACTACTGTATGAACAGGAAAGTGTTTCATCTTCCTCCGTGTTGCGTTCACACCCTATAAATTCCTCTCAGATTTCCCTATTTTATTTCGGACAGTACTGATTGGCGTTAAAGCAGCAATCTTTGCATGCATTCGCACAGAGTGATGGAGAGATAGGGAGGCTTTAACGAATTTTGAAAGAAGTGCTCATATCTTTGACCCTCAGCACCCGATGTCCTAGCACATTCCAGCACATCAAGTGGCGGACCTTCAAACAGACAGCCAGGCCAACCGAAGAACAGTCAGCACAGCTCTCTGCTTCGATATGCCCAATAAATTCCGCGTAACTGGTGCAGGAGGGGCCCAATTTAAGTCCTCTCTGGTCACACGTTTGCATGCTATTACAACCCATTTCCCTGCCACGGCGGCACCAAATTGTTGTCAGTTTGCTAGCGCTATTTATGTTGATGCTTTTACGATACAACATAATGTTGGAAGGTTCTTGCCCCTGTCTAACTCTAATGCAAAAACATGGAAAAGTCATTTAAAAACATGTTGCGGTGGTGTTGAGCTAATTAAGTAATTAAGAGGGCATGTCAGAACAAAGACCTGTGTGAACACAGCCTTCCTGGGATTGAGTTTGGCAAAACGAATGAAAATATCCCTTATCCACAAGATTCAACGCCTTCTGAATGTCGTCTTCTCTCTGAAATGGACTGGTGAAAATTCAGTGAGGATCCTGCAGCCCAAACTCATAAAAACACCTTGTTCTCAAACAGGCTTCCCACGGACTCCAAGCCAACTGCCCCATGCTCTAATGCGGCAAAGTTAACGAGGTATGCCTCACTCTTCATTAGTCCGCTCGTTATGCCGCAGACCTGACCTCGCTCCGCGGCCTCCACGCTTTGACTTCCTAGTGCCAGGTCTTCTTGGAGACTTTGCCAATTACCATGATTGCTCCTTAAGCAAATTGCTCCTTGGGGTCTAGATTGAAGGGAACTCAAGTGTAAAAAAGGTATCCACAGGAAGTGTACTTTTTCTGTAATGTGCATGCCATGTAGACTAAATTAAATGTGCCATATCTACTGCAATAACTGGACCTGTACTTCACCCTATCCACTGCTTTGTGATGTCAACAATTGGCTCTTCTTGGCACCATACACAGCTGCATACAGACATGTACCTAATGTGGGCATCTGAGGGATTTCCTCTGTTTTTTCATGTTACTTATCCACTCATTAATTATTCATTCCCCCATGACATCATAATGCACCCAAATGTAAGGTTTTGATGACATCACAACTATAAAAGGCCCCTACTATCAGTCTTCCAGCTCCCTGACTATTTAGGATGGGGGGCAGCCTATCCTGGCCTTAAACTGCATGTATCATTTTGTTTAAAATTACGTTTATTAATTTATGAGATGCTTTTGTTTAAAGCAATGTACCAGTGAGATGGATGATGCATCGCAGCTGTCAAGGAGCCAGCTTAGATACCAGAGCTACTGGGCTGAGCTTCTAATGAGGGACCAGTAGCAAGTGCAAGTTAGCAATGGAGTTCATATAAAGCATCGTGTGCCGCGTGCAGCCAGCCAGCAAATTGTCTGGGTTGGTGCGTGGAGAGGGGATACCCCCAAAAGGAGGTGTGCCTCGCGTTTCTTGGTTAGGAACCATCACTTTCTTGTGGTGGTATCTTCGGGATAGAAGCTAGAACTTGTTGCAACCGAATTATAATATTAATCATTCCGAGCCTCTGCAGAAAGTTCCAAAAGTGTGGCCAACAACATGCACGCCTGTCAGAAGCTCAAATACTTTCCAGGCGTTAGCAGACGCCACCTGGGTCTATTCTGATGCCATTTGTGTTTAACGCAGCGATCATCATCTCCACATCATCCTCTTAGTGTGTGTCTGCATACAAATAACATTTGTCTTCATTTTTTGGTATGTTCTATGTGTGGGTCTGAGCATCAGTTTGTCTAATGTAATAGAACAGTAATGCGAGGGGGGGTTGCATTACCTTTTGAGAGCAGAGGTACCTGGTCACCAGATGCTGGAGAGCGGTGACCTCACAACCTCCAGGCATCAGGTTACATGGGTCGCCAAGGTAGCGAGCTCAGGTTCGGGTTTCCATAGAGGGTGCCGTCACCACCACCCCCCCCACCCCCCCGACCCACAACAGGACGCATCACTGTTAAAGGGTCCTGTCTCTCTGTATAGAATCCCTTTGCTTTTTTGGAAGGAAAAGCCACCCGTTAGTTGTATGAGCCAGAAAAAAACTCATCACCTTCCGTTACCCCCCCCCCCGCCGGACATTTAAAGGCTACCCACATGAAGGTGGGCGAATGCAGAGGGCCTGCGTGCCTGGCCAGTCCATGCTCCATGACCTACGTTTATGTGGGTACAAGAACGATATCCCATAGTCTCAGAAGAAAGAGATTAAATGCCTGCCACTCCTCTCCCATTTTGTCTGTCAGGGATTTAAAAAAAAGAGCAGCATGGGAGTTTGGTGGGGGGGGGTGGACTTTCAGGGTAAACAAAAAAACAAACAAAAAAGACAACAGGAGACAGCAGTACTATCAGGAAGCCTGACATGGAATGAAGCCGTCCGCTAAGGGCCAACCTACTCCGCATATCACCGGGGTGTAATCGTTGAGGAATACACATTAGCCTCTCTCACTAGGTGGTGCGTTCATTAAAAAATAATTTTTTAGCCAAGAATCACCTCTCTCCCGCAGTCCTGTCAATTTTAGCATGCATAATTTATCTTAAGTTGCAATTCGAAGTTGCCAACTTATTTTTGCTGTCTAGGTTAAAGGCTAGGCTTAGAGATTTTCTGCACATAGAATAGGCAGGATGTAGCATAGATTTGGGGAATCTCCTCTGTCCCCTCTGCCACCACCACCACACACCCTCTTTTCCCCCTGGCATACTGCTCAACAGTCGCTCCGCTACCATCCTCAGCCTGCTCAACGACGTCAGAAGAGGCATCTGCCTTTCTTGCCAAGGGTCGGCTGATTGAGGGGCCTCTGTGATTTGCATTAGAAACACAGCAGGGACCTTGCCTGATGCTCACATACCTGTGCTTCCATATTATATAGCCTGTACCTCTCCCTCTTTTGCTGAGGAAGGGTTTCTTGTCTGGTGGCTTTACTATCTTCCCCAAGGGCAACATGAGTTGATCTTTTGTGCACCTTTAGCTTTCATCTCCACAGGAAGACGTAGTAAGTGCTTACACGCCAGCTTCAGGTGGTACTTCTTGTGCCCGTTTTAAGGCCGTGGCTCCATAATTCATAGGAGCCGTTAACTGGGGAGCTTAGAATTTCTGTTGTCATGGTGACCAATAGGGGAATTTTCTGATGTGGATCAAGTCAGGGTCAGGTACTGTTGTTGTGGGCTTGTTTGAACTGCTGATTAGTCTATACACCTTTTTCTTTGCCTGTCTTTTCGACATCTTGTCATAAGCTTGTCCTGCATTATTATTGTCATTATACGTTATTTTGCCCCTCTGGCAATTTTGGAAATCCCTATTACATCCGCCCCTTCCCATTACTGCCACCCCCAGTGAGGTCCTATAATCACCAATTTAATCCACAACAACTCTACCGAATTGTATTTATTAGTTAGTTTGTTTTTGCGTAGAGGTGCATCTCTGTAAAGACACCCTCAACGTGCAGTTGGTTTTGGGCATGTTGCAGATACTCTTCCACTGCCAGTTGAATACACACAGAGTTTTCCCTCCGATGGAAACAATTTAGCGGCACGAAAATAAAATAACGAATTCCTAGCACCCGTAGGCATCGCGGTTTTGAATGAGATATACGCGACTTGCAGGGCGCAATGGATTGTTTTCTAATTTATAGAGTGGAGAGCAGCCCGGCTCCATAATGACATATAATAACGGCACAATGATAAATGCAAGCGTTTAAATGCTCGATCCCCCTGACCTCATTGGCAGCCTGTTTGTCCCCCCTTTGATGACACGGAGCATGATTAATTCTCAAATAAATTATAAATAATAAATACATTAATTCCGAGGCTTGCTGATTACATCCATCATTAAGAGCAGTTTGTGGGCCCCCCCATGTCATTTCCTGCTCATCTCACTGGCGCCAATTCTTCGGTAGGTGTCACCCCAGATGTGCGCCCACCAAACGTGAAGAGCCCTTTGTGTCTGATAATGCAAGCCTTAAATACCTCCGGACAGCAGACCATAATTCATTTTCAAATTATTTTGAAGGATTTTGTCCAGCAACTTATCTCAGGTATACGGCACCAGGGTTCAGAAGTTTACATCAGGGTGTGGATGGGAGGCACGTCTCTGATTGGCCTACCGTTCTTCTCGATTGTGACTTCATGAGTTAAGTGCCGCTAATATGAATGTTTAAATATTAATATTTCTGGGCATGCTGTAGTCATATGGTTCACCATGAACCGCGGAACACATCTGAACAAGGGGGGGGGGGGATCATGGGGGGCAAAATATCATGTAAAAAAAAAAATATGATTATAACTCATGCTTTTATTAATAAAGTTACAAAACTTCCATCCATCCATCCATTTTCTGTACCCACTTATCCTATGCAGGGCGAAGGGGGTCCAGAGTCTATCCCAGAAGCTATGTGGCAGGGAATAACCTGGCAAGGGGCGCCAACCCATCCCAGTAAAGTTTTATTAGATTGTATTAAATTATTTGGTAAAGCTTTACATTAACGCACCTTCATAATGCATTCATTATGCATTCATAGAACATTCAGTACATCTTCATAATGCACTCATAGAACATTCATAAGCAGCATGAAAGTATATCTTTATATGTCTTAAAGCATTGCATTTATAATTCTTCCAATGAACTAGATTTGACAGCTGTAATAAACATTAATAAAATTATCATGGTATAATCATGTAATGTCTGTTATTAATGCATATTAAAGCTGTTATGGCATGCTGGGATGTTAAGGTTTACTTACAGGCAACATGAAGGTGCAGTTAATAAAGTGTTACCAGTTACTTGAAGGTTCCAGTTCCATGGTCCGTGTGGAAGATACTGCCTGATGTGGATGTTAGCTCTTTTGGGCTTGGCAAACAATTACACTTAGCCCCCAATTCTCCTGTAAGAAAGGACCTCCCTTTTGCAACAAAGAAGCTAATTATTGGCCTCATTTGCTTCAAGAGCACAATAGTGAAGTGGGTGATTGTGCCCATTGCTAATCACTGGTTTCAAACCCCCAACAGTTGCCAGAAGTGTAGCAGGACCAATGAAAAGTTAAGGGGGGTCAAAGAATAAGTAGGGGGTCAAATCCCTGTGCATTGTTGATGAAAGTGTCAGGTCTACCTTGTATTCATTGCACCCCACACTCAACCCCATTCCCATCATCCCAGTGTGCACCAGCCCCTTCACAGTTGGGTTATCATGGATACGTGTGGTACCCCATCCAGTCCACCTCCGGACCCCACAGCGGGGCATGAGCCACGTCACCGTCGTCTGGCGCACACTGCCCTCAGCGCCGAATCTGGTGCTTTGCTACACAAGGAAGGATGACATGCTGAAAGCCTCTTTTTTAAAAGGAAGGGTTTATTCTTGTTGCCATTATTTCAGATGGCGAATGGTTGAAATCTGGAGACAAAGAGCCAAAGAGGTTGGGGATTCCAGCGACATGGACAGTTGTTGGCTCTTATTGTGTGACGCCACCACCAGGGACACATGTTGAGTGGTAAAAGTGTCAGGCTTGAGTTAAGGGCCATTGTGATGGTTAGCTGTCTCCACTCAAAGCCTTAAAGTCTTTGTCCCAGTGTTGTACATCATTAGCATCTGACCATAACGAGACTTGAAAAAGAATTTCCCTTTAAAAATGCCCTCTGCTCCCTGGACCCCTAATAACTGTTCTCGGCTCCGAAGAAGGCCAGCTGACATCATCTGGCAGTGCGACCTGTCATCGATGGGTCATGAGCCACAACTTGAGGCTTTTGATGACAAAATGAAGTTGTGTTTGTATGATGCTAAATTATTAGTCACGTCTTTTTATTATTAACATTTTCATCAAAAGAATTATGTGCTGTGGTATGGTAATAGACTTTTTTTGAATTGCCAGTGCTTGTAAATCTGCAACATAAAAACCCAGTTACAGTCAGGTAATGGTCCAGTGCTTTCAGTCAGCCGTCATAGTGGTTAAACCTTCGGAGACATGCCCCCCCCCCCCAGGAAAAGGGTCCTCGGAAGGGTCAATGTCAGTTACTCTGAGCGGTTTGGCGGTTTGTCCAGCTGCCATAGGTGGGGGGGCCAGTAAAACCTGACAGATGGATGCAGTGGAGACAATGGGGGCCATCACCTCGCAGGGCACAGCGGCACGCTCACACTCCAGCCACTGTCCACGGGTGGCCTCTCCCCTGCACCTGTCTGCTCAGGCCTTCCTCACTGTCTGTGCCTACATCCTCTAAGGCTCCACCCAGACTGGGCCGGGGCAGCAGTGAAAACGGGGCTTATCTTCCCCCTGATCGATTCACTGATCCTGCCGAAAGATCCACTTCATTGTCTCAGACTTAAATTAGGTGACAGTTAGCCATGCACGTTAGCGGAGGTTTAAGCACAATAAAGACAACAAATACAGCCCCCCACCCACCCCACTCAGCTCCCCTCCCCCAATCAGAGTCTAACCTCAGACAGCAACAGGCTGAGTTCCCTGGGACGACTCCGGCACTAAAAAGACCAAGCCGGGGTAATGGGGCAAATGATTCAGGCCCTCCTTCCCGGCACAAGCCTAGCCATTGAGCGGTGTGATTGATTATGACAGCCTCACAATAGGAGGGTCTAGTGTCACGAGGTGGCTGGATTCTGTCATCTGAATAGACACCTCCCCCCAACCAGGCACCACCCCCGCACACTCAACTATACCCGCACACTACTTTGGTAAAGGGACAGTGTATGAGGTCCCACACTGGCCCAGTCGCTGAAAAACACTCATACAGACAGAATTGCTTTCATACACATGGACGTTTCGAGAAGCAGGCAATTATCAATTATGTATATTATGTACCTGCTCTTGTTACTTGTCTGATTTGTCCTACAAAGAAGTTTTTGGCTGTAGGTACTACCTGGCCACCCTGGAGAAGGTCTTCTGATGGTTAGTGGGGTGGGGGGGGGGTTCTAAAGCGATGGTTTTATAGCAATGTCTCTCCTAGCTTCTCACTACTTCACATGAAATACTTCTAGCTTGTTACAATCATAAGGCAGCAAATGAAATTTAAAATGGATGTTTTCCTGTAGTGCAGTCCTCCGAGTGGTCCTACAGTGGTCTCGACCATATTGAGTTTTATTGTGAAATAATTGCTGCATCATTGCTATTAACGGTAATCTTGTTCTTAGATTTTAATTAGCTTAAATTTCAGATTTTGATTTTTGATTTTCAGATATTGATTTTTTTTATAAATCACAGCAGCATGTTATTTTTATCTATCACAATTGGCATTTAAATCTTAAAGTACTGAATCTTACTATATACCTGGATAAATTTGTGTTTGTGTGTGTGTGTGCTCTCTTACTGCCCACGAACAATACCAGATAATTCACCAGTGCCTGTCAATCTCTTACTGTTGTACTGATTAAATGCTTGAGACACACACTGATAAAATAATACAGAAATGTATCACAGTATGTGTACAAGCATGGCAAATCCACAAAAAAATGTAGCTAGTGAGGACTGGAGGCCCGTCCTCACTACTTAAAAATTAATTTTATAAATATCTATGAGTGAACTCAGAGAAGTAAATATGCCAAATGTCTTTTATTTTGTTTGCGGTTACTTATGGTTAAGGGTAGAGCTGGGTAGGGGTTAGGAGTGTAGTGATTGGGATTAGGGTTTTTCCCATAGAAATGAATGGACGCCCGCGCGTGCATGCTGGTGTGTGAACGTGCGCGCGCGTGTGTTTATGCACATCTGTTGGGAGAATTGGCCGCACTAGTGGCAGCCGCGCTTTTCCCAGAAGCGAAATCTCGGTGATGCATTGCAGCGCGTCGCCCCGCAGCCGGCTTCCGGCAGATGATTCATTCGGCTGCCAGCACGCTGTAGCCGCGGATGCCAGGCACTGCGCGTACTGACGGCTGCGCACTTGACTGCCGGTAACGCGCTTTAGCTGACTCATCAAAAGCCATCAAGTTCCTAACGATCCCAACTTTTTTTTCTGCTGAGAGGTGCATACCTTTTCGGTCCCCTGCGCGACCCCCGAAATGGTAATCTGCCGAATTAAATAAATCAGACTTTATTTTGTTTGCTTTATGCTTCCCTCAGGGCGCTAGTTGATTGTGGCATTTCTGTTACTGCTCACACTTTGTCGTTATGTATTGCTGTGTATATGATTTCCGAGCGAGCCATAAATTTGGAATGACTTCGTAATCAATATTACCATTAAGTAAATATGGTTCTTGCATATGCAAAGACATCCAAATGCATAACTTTCCTAGGGGAAATAAGATTTAACTAATGAATAAAACTTTTCTCGCCGCGCACATCAATCACCGAGCGCCCTTACCGAACTCGCATACTGTACGGGGCAGTCCAAACCTGATCATGCGCAGTCCTGCGCGTGTGACTTCTGCGTGTCACATGATCAAATTTTAGCCACATGAAAACATTTTTTTAATGTGCGTTTTCGGCCGTAAGTGTTGGATCTTTCACCGGGCTTTTCACTTACTGATAATCTTCTTGATATTGATTCTCAGTTATGCATTGAGTAGGATGCACAGTTAAAAACATTATTAGCCTAGAAATTAGCCTTCATGGTAAATACAAGCCCCTTACATCCTGTATCTCTTTATAGTGGCAGGAAAGCAAAAAGCTCTGAAGAGGAAGCAAAGTGAGACCATTTCTAATTTTCCAAATCCTCAACAAGTCTGCTGTCTGTTCTGAAATCAGGCACACATGACTGCCTGTTTTGATTTTTAATAATAATGAAACATTTAGAACTACGTATCAAGTCCTATAGAGGGCTGAACTGAGTGCTCTAGTTTTTTTGCAGTGCTAAATGTATAAATGACATCTGGCTGACCTCACATTCTAGTTTCTTGTCGGTTTAAATTCTGTGTATACCCCTTGTTTTCAATACGATGTACATAAGTAAGCATTTAAGAAATTTATATAAAAACACTAATTATATAATGAAATGGGCAATCAGCGAACACACTAATAGTTTATTCAAACCACCACATTTTAGAGGTAGGATCTCTGAGTCTCTTTGCAGATATTTTGTCTTATTCACATTTACAATAATCCTGCTATACCACTGGATGCCAGTTAACCTGACTGCATGTTTTTATGGACTGCAGGAGAAAGCCAGAGTACTCTACAAGGAAGTCTGGGCAACATGGGGAGAACATACAGATGCCACATGTACAGAACAGATGTCAGGTAACAGGGTTGTCCAGCAAACCACTGTACCACTCTTTGCAATTGTCCTGTTTTTTTCTTTAATTGAACACACAGTTAACGCACACAAATATTGAATATCAGTGATAAATGCTAAGACAGGAGTTTTGAACAAAAGAAATGAACGTGAAAAAAGAAATGTGCTATTATCCTACCAAGCTCGATGTTATTAGTCAAAATGGTGCCTTTAGGCATTTTAGCGAAATACCTGTGAATCGTGTAAGGAATTGCAGCATGCAAGCATTGGCGAAATCCATCCTACCTTTTTTTAATCAAAAGTTTACTGCTCCTGTTTTCAATCTGTTCCACGCCGCTCCGCTTTGCCTCACATGGGCGCACAAATCTGTGATTTGCAAGAATAAAGGAGGGCGGGGGGCGGGGCTGATGGATTGGGGACGCGGTGACATTCGCCGTCGTCCCGCGGAGCAGCGCGAAGGAAAGGGCAGTTTCGCGCAAGAGAAGGGCGATGGGCCCTTGTGGCGGATGGACAGCAAATAGATCTGGAGAGAGGAAGGCCCTGCTTGGGGCTAAAAGAGGGGATGATGGTGTACAAGGGCCCGCATGCGGAGATGGATTGTGGAGAAAAAAGGCAGTTACATTTTGTGTTGGGCCTGTAGAGGCGTAATTGCGAAAAGGTCTCGCTCCCGTCCTCGAGGGCCCCTCACCGTTTGATAAAAATCCCAAAGGCGTTCCATCCAGGCCTTACCGCCGACCACTTTTGGCATTAATATTCATCGCGTCGAGCGCCGTTAGCACTTAGTGGCGGCTTAGGCCGCGATGACGGGGGGCCGAGCGGAGTTGCTGCCCTGGCGAGAAGCTGCCGGAAGATGAAAAGGGGACCTGCAGCAGCAGAACATGCGGAGTGGGCTGGCAGAAGCACCTCGAGCATCACTTCACCCTTCAGAAGACAAGTGTGCCAACACTTGCAGTCTTCGTCCGTGCGGGCGACCGAGCGCCGTCTCAGATCCTCCTCGCTGACCCCCAACCCCCCCAGCTGGAGAACGTGAGTGCGGGCATAAACGCGCCCCCCCATTGTCAGGGCCTGGATTGCAGAGGGCCTCTTGACAGGGACCCAGGTGTGTCATTTCTCTGCCAATCTGTGGTGATGAAGCCGCACGCCGGGGTAAGGGTGCCTGAGAGGCGCTGGATGAAAGCCTCGTCCTCTTTCATGGGAACTTTCAGCCAAAGCCCCGTGGGATGGCGGGCAGATTACACCTAAATGACACCGCAGCACCAAGTTTTGTTGAATTTAAGCTCAGCTGATTTTTTCTAAATCAAACGAAAAGGATTGTTTGTCTGCTTGGTAAATTTTGTATCCCCAAAGCACTTACGCTACCCAGATGACATTCAGCACTTACCAGTATAGTGGAGGATTTTGTGATATTTTTAGTTAAAATGACCTTTATTTTGAGGGAAAGCTGGATGTTGACTCAGTGGCTCTGCCTCACTGGAGCATGTGCAGCAGTGTAGCTGAGCCGCCACCTCATTTCTGCTTTTGCCAAAGACAATGTTCCCTTTGCCCATGGATGGAAACTGTTTACTTTTTACTGTTAACCCAATAGTACACCATATATCATTTCCAGCTTGGACTTTTGGCAAGCATTATTAATATTTCCTTGTAAAGCATATTTTAGAGAAAAACCGCAATGATACAAGACCACACTAATGAAGACATTAAACATTAAGACGCAGTCATCTTGAGGCTGAGTATTTATACATGACAAATGTTAATTATAAGCCATAGTGCAGTGTTTGTGACACGGGATACAGGAAACTGTACTAAGGTAGTGCTTCTTCAAGTGTAAAGATGGTGTAGCTGTGCGTAGTTTTATTTAAGATGATGCAAACTCACAGGACGCCAAAAGAAAAGACGTAACCAAGATATATGTCTGCTTTAGAAGGAATTCAACATGAAATGTTGTGAAATAAGCCACACTGTTGTTTTCCATATATTATATAATAATTATTGTCTGTGACTGCAATTTGCCTGCAGTATCTATCAAACTTTCACGTGTCACTTTGTACAGTTTCCCAGTCTTATTCCCACAGAGAGCATTCAGGGTCAGAAAATAAATCCATCCATCCATCTTACTACCAACCATCCAATACAGGGTCATGGAACAAAATATAAATGAATCCTTGAATTAAATATTATATCATTTAAACAGCTTAACCACAAGGCTGCATGCCCAGACTAAATAATAAGCACATAATCATATTTACAGAAAGGCACTCAGAAAAGCCTTGCAGATAATATAAGAATATACTTAAAAGCAGAACTAATTCCATCCAGCCAATCACAGTAAACCAGAAAACAACTATATGTGATACATCTTTGAAATATAGTTCATGGAATTTCAGTGTGCAAAGTATCTGTTTTAGCTTAACAGTTCAGTCGTAGCTTGGTGCATTTCAGTATCATATCAATTTTATATAATAGCTAAGGGTATTATTACAAAATTCAACAGAGCTTTTAGCTCTCATAAAACTATGATGATAACTATTAATAATAGTCAAAAATAGATTATTTGCATCAGACACAGTAATACAAATCAAAAATATATTAAATGCTTAATTCATACAACAGTAAAAATAAATAACCTTTGCTTATTTCTGAGAGGTGTCATCTGCTGTTTACTGAGAGGTGTCATCTGCTAAGGCTGCACCCAGTTTTAATCCCACATGGTCCACAGTTCCTTAATACTTACTGTTTGTCCTAAATAAACTTCAGCAAAGAGATCGGGGACATTTGATAGTGGATATGAAAGAGCAAATTCCTTCCTCGTTCCAGCTGTTAAGTCTGCAAAAACAGGGTATAATTACCAGGTGTATAAAAGTATTACAGGTGTTTAGTGTCTACAAAACCCAGATGCACTAAAAAGAGATGCAGAATATGTTTATTATTGCTGTTATGTAGAATAACACAGCTAAGGGGTCATTAAGTACTCCAAACACAATTACATGTGGAATCTTATAACATAAACTCTATTTGATTCTGATTTGGAATTAACTAGCCCTAAACCTTCCTGGTTTTGGCTTTTACATTTAAATCACATTTACATTTCTTTATTTAGTGGACATTTTTGTCCAAAGAGAAATACCAGTGAGGCAGATAACACATTACAAATGTGCAGCTGTCAAGGAGCCAGCTTTCAGATACATGTGCTGCTGGTTGAGCTTCTAATGAGTAACCAGCAGCAAGTGCTCGTTAGCGTTGGAGGAAGAGCTTATGCGGAACAAGAGTGATAAGCAACAGAGAGCCAGTGCAGGCCGCGAGAAGGTCAGCATTAGGAGGAGTTCACTGAGGTGCTTTAAGGATGTTCTCCTTGACCCATGACGGCATTTCATGGCCCAATGGCATGTCTTCACTTCTGTAGTTTAAACTCTGTGTGTAGTCCTTTGTGTCTCATGATGATGTTTTTGCACCCCAGTACCGTGTGATGCTGAGGCCATAATAACAGTACTGGAATGCTGGGGAGAAATATCTAACAGTACATAAAGAATGGGACTTCTACACTTGAATCATAAGTATCATCATTCCTATGGTGCCGTTTTACTTGTTACATATTTATATGTTAGGAGAGGTTTGATTATGTCTCGAAGTCTGATATATTTTAGTAGACCCATAATGTAAATCGATTAACAAGAAGCAAAAAAAAAAAAAAAACATGAAATTTGAGTTTTTACTGTAGCGGTTAATATATACAGATAAAAACGTATCTACATGTTTTGGTGCTCTAACATCCTTACAACATTATTCTATAATTTGTACGTGTACTATGTGGGAATTAGAGCTAAATGAGATTTAGAGGACTAATTGTGTGATCTTCGTCTACATGTAGAAATAACAAATGGGAAAGAGTCTGTTTGCATTATTTTATGGAAACATTTCTGTAGTTTCTAGATGGTGTCACAAAGTTAGCAATGCCACGACATTCCCAAAAGTTTGCATTTACTGTACAAGCTTTATAAATCAACCACACAAAAAAACCTTTAAAAAAATCACATTCTTCCTGGGACAATTGCCACTTCTGTTAGTGTTCCTTCTCGTGGGCCTTTTGTTGAACAGAGGCGAAGCATTAAAATGCAAACGCACCGCGACAATGTCCCGACGCAGCGCCCTATTGTGCGCGCTGAAAGATGGACACGTGTACAGCTAGACGGATAAGGGAGGCCAGCCTGGGCGCGGGCGCGTCGCGGGGCGAAGCGGGCACACGCCTTGTGCGCCGCTCGCCTTCAGCACCTTGGACAGTGGAGACCTTTCACTGCGCCGCGTCCCACTCTGCTCGCCCGCTCCCTTTACTATTGTTATGCTAAAACGGACACCGGTGGCAGCCCGAGGTCAGCTGACTCTTTTTAATTGCCAGGGATCTCCCCCTCCTTCCCCATCAGCCTCTTGAACCCACCGGCAAGTTGTAGCATTTTAAAGTTCTCTGCCGCAGCGACAGTGTCCAGTCAGTCTTTTTAGATTTTGGGCGATCATTGCACTTAATACTTTACTTAATATGCCTACCATTTCAGTGTTGTTTAATATAAACTGCTACATAGAGTAATTGCTATTGAAAACCACCTAGCGAATACGCATATAATTGCTGTTTTGTTAGTAATAGGGTCTTCTAGTACATAGTGGAAGGGTCTTCTGGTAGTACTATAGTAGTATAATACTATAGTAATATACTGTCTAATACTATAGTAATATATTATATGCGTTGATTTGGCGTAATAAAATAGAAATATTTAAATATAAAAGGCGTGTTGTTCAGAATGCTGCTTGAAAATCCAGGATCGAGTTGTCAGAACCTCGGGAATTATTCCAGATACGGCTCAAGTCAAGGTAAGAAACCTGTTCGCTTGTTAAAGTTACGACGGCTTGCTTTTGCAGTATTGTTCCTGTTATGCTAATTGTGGCACTTTGTAATGCTACAATGAAAGGCGTTGTGCCAATTTTACGCCCGTCACTTTCTCCTCGTTAAGCTGCAGGATGTAGGTTAGCGTGAAATCGCGCAATATACTGAAAGGCTCGCCCCGGCGCTGTGCGGAATCCGCATCTTATCTAGGCTTTAAATGCTACGTTGACATGACCACTTAAAAGATAAACGTTGATACACCATGCAATTATGCAATTAAAATCGGAGTTTCTCCTAAATTTGTCCCGATCCTTCACAATACACATACACCGAAAACGTTTTCTATGCGCAAATGTTACTTATTGTTATGTTTTCGATATCAATAGTTTAAACACAATTGTTTGAAGAGTAGGCTATATCTGAATAATTTCGCTGGGGTTGTCATTTATATTAATGGTTATACTCACGCATTTGAGTTATTTTATGCTGTTTGAAATAGTCTTAATACTTAATATACGGTTTTGTCGATGAGGAAAAAACAAAACAAAAAAAACATTATTGGTATGTGCTTTTATTGTGTTTTTTAGCGTCCAGCAGCCTTGAGAGAGAGACGTTATGAATAGGTAATGAGCTGCATTGTTAGCGCCCCATATGAGCAGATGTTAAGCGCTTGCTGTCATTTTACACCATTGCTCACTGCTGTCATGAGACCACCGCGATGCCGCTAAGCCGTCCCCCGAGTGCCGGGCCCGGGCCGACTCTCGGCGGGCGACTCCGCGCCAGCTTGTCTCCCTGCTCTCGGGACAAAACACTCAACAGGTATCGGATTCCATCAACAGTTGCAGCACCTGAGGTTATCTCGCGTATAAAATATGAAGAAGAAAAAACAGGAAAGAAAAATAAATAAATATATATAATATATATATATGGAGATGCAAATACGGAAACAGTCATTTGTAGGCTTTTCATGCGTCGCGAATTTAAGAAGAATTGTATAGGATCTGAAGCAACACGGGTAAACTGGACATTTAAATCGCAAAATTTCAGAGCTGGGTATACTTCTATTTTGTTGTTATCTATACTGTGTGGGCCTAGAAGAAAAACAAGTATAGCTGTCACTTTTAAAGTTATACATTACGAATTTATACCTTTAAACTGGAGGTGATGTTTCCCTCTAAAACCAGTTGAATTTATATATATGGGACTTTCTTATTATACGCTTATGGGAATTTTAATTTGTGGCCCCTTAAGTTTTCCCCAAAGTAACATCTACATCCCGGAAATGAACGCTATTCTTTTACGAATTAATACAGGCCTATTTAAAACAATTTCTCCAGGAGGTTTACTGCTTGTGGCGACACTAGACGTTTACGAATTCTGTTATTACAGCACAGGAGACATAAATATCTTTGTCACTGTTCACGGTAGGTACATTGACTTCGGTTTTCCCAATAGAGAGCAAACTGAAAATGAGGAATGCGTTTTCCCAAAGTGTGCCTTTTTGGAATCCCCCCTGAGATCCGTCCGTCTTCCCGTTCGCATCCTCAGCGTAATCATAAGCGCCAGTCGTTTTGTCCCATTACTGTCTTCTCGCCCTTCAAAGCGGCGCGATCAATGAGACATAAAAATATTATTAAAGTTCGAAACCTGTAAAGAACGTCGAAGCGCCGCGCCCCTTTCGCCAAAATGTATTTCATATACTCAGAAAACGCAGGCAAATGGGCCATTGATTTTGAATTCATCAGCGGGACGGCCCACAGTGGCACTACGTCTGATTTCCCATGGCGCTCTTCCGCACTAAAGATCCGTGTCAATAAAATTCATCTGGGTGTTGCCACACTTAACATTTTATTGAGCGGCCAATCCTCCTTAAAGTAAACAATTGTCTTTTGGAAGTCTCAACACGGAGAAGTGATGCCTTTTACATAACCCCCGCGGGCTGAAAAATACACAGGCGCACAGTGCCCCGGGGTGCGCGTACAGAAGTTCTGCGGCTCTTCCAGGGATATTTGTTGCATCGCAATGTTCAGTGTGAGATGCTGCAGCCCTACTGGAAATTAGTGACCCTCTGAAAAATATTTCAATTACGAAGGCACATTTTATTTTCAGATATCGGCTGTTCGATTTTAGGTGGAGACTTAATTATTTCACATCGATAACAGTTTACATAAGAACGTTTTCTAGTACCTAGTCATTTTGTTCACGATGAAGTATGGCATTGGATTAAATACTTAAAAAATACATATATAAGGCATTTGCCTTTTATGTTTAGTGGAAATGTGTAGTGGATGCAGAAACCGAAATGAAAACAATACATTATTTGTCAGGTTTCCTGCGATTTTTAATTTTTTTTATCTGGCCTTTTTATTAAGAGCCATTTTTGTCACGTGTATTTATTGCAAAAAATATGCAAGTGCAGGATATTATATTATTTTGTTTTACCATGTTGTTTAACGCATTTAATTATCCGCAGAAAAATATGTAATACTAAACTAAACGCCCAGTGCAAAATATAGAAAGGATACTATTTACCGGTAATTTAGCCTGGTTTATGGGAATAATGTACTGTTCATATGTGGTATTGTGCAGGCTGGTACGTATCATTTGTAAGGCAATCTTCGACCTAGGTTTAAACATATTTCCCCCTCTGGAACAAGACTATGAATTTGTTTATTCTGAGCGCAGGCTATTGTTTTTTAAATCATTCGTTTTCTGTGTCTTCTTCCGTAGCTCAATAATTAGGCTCTGGAACAATTAATCGCACGAACTTGACATTGGAACGTGAGCACAGTATTTAAACTATAGATTTCACACCCAGATGTCATTTACATGCAATTGTACATGGTGACGACAGCACAAAATTATGTAAATAGGTTACATCTCACATACACCACTACCCCAAATTTAAAGAGCTTGGTGTAGTTAAAGGAAATCTGTAACTTTAGGCCATGTGGTCACGGTACTTCTCGTTCTCTTACATGTTACACATTCATTTGCACTGGCTGCTCTGGCAGAGAGGCCGGACGTGAAGTGTGACGATTCACCGTCTTTCCCTGCTTCAGTGGCTGAGTCACCTGGGTAACGCGGCGTATTCCGTTATTATATGCGGACGGCATTCTCCGCCGCCGACTAAAACGCCGAAAAGTGGCCGAGCGGAGTTCATGTTCGGTGTGTGTGCAGCTAATTTTTTTTGCCACGGCTTTGTATGACAAGATAATGAGAGATGGATGTTTTTAACGAACGGATCTCTCCGAAAGTAGCGCACAATAACAAGGAAATACTGCTTGCATTATTGGTTCAGAACGAGGATCTCCGCAAAGGTAGCCAAATGCCTGATTTTACTCAGTGTTTACTCGGGGTTGACTCATGTTTGATTTGTCATTTATGAAAGTTAAGTCGCGTATGCGTCCACTTCGAAAGTCTGTACGGGAATTCTCTCCAGTGCTAACCTGGACATAATGGGATATGACGTTTTAGGACTTGTCATAGGTTAAAACTGTTGGATCGTTTAAAGCTTCTAAAATACGTGTCGTTGTATTGCAGGCATTTGTTGTGAGAAATATGTGGTATTTTAATAGGCGGATATACTTCTGTTTAACATTGTAGTCTATTATACATTTAGAATTACATTTCAAATCGAGACCTGGGTTGACAGACGCTTCATTAATTTAAATCAGATTCGAATAGATGTGTCTCCATTCTGTGTTAATTATAGTTTAATCCCTTTTACCTGCAATTCCCTGTACCAGTGCGCTGGCGGAGAGGTGGATATTAAGCGCCATATGATTAAAACCAAGACTTAAGATAAATGTTTTAATTCACACTAGCGTTAGAATTTCCTTTTCAGAAAATATTATTTCCTCGTATTTTTACTTCCGTTTTACAATACATTGTAAAACAACGGCGACACAGCAGACAGTAAAACTATTTTTTGAAGCGTAGATTTCCATTAAATCCAAATCAATATAATATGAAAATAATTACTACGACGCTTCGATGACGATTACATTAAAACCAAATAGAAATGAACTGACATGCATAGCATTTTTATCGTTAGGGTGACTTTGGAATATTTAGCTACATTTAATGCTTTAAAACAAACAGCTTTTGACCGATCCCACATTTCCTTACAGACAAGCTCATTGATTCCATTTTTCTAACCAATTCAACTGAAATATGGTTAGAGAATTCGAATATTGAGTAATACATTCATTCATACTTCATTCTCTTTGACGGCGGCTGGATTAGTGATGGTGAAAGACCGAAATATAGCGTAGCATTTGTTTTTGGAATTTCTGGTTATTTCTGTATTTTGTCATTACGTCGTACTGCTTAATGGCAACGCTTATATTCGTCTCATAAGTTTCGCTAAATAAAGGAACGGATGGAAAAGAAGATCCAGTAAATGACGTCTTGAGGTTTCCCCGACGAAGATTACTCGGTATCCTAAAAGATAATTTGACCATAAATCCACTACAGTAATCAATCAGCCTGAGTTCACTTTAATAGGAATAATATCCGAAACGTTAGCTCGCACTATTGCCTGTGAGTTTATTATGAATATTATAAGATCAAATAACTACGGTCTGAATGCGTTTCAAGAACATTCGAATAAGGCCGCCAATGACCTATTATTGTAATTAATATAAGACAGTAACACAATGATTATAGGAATATCACATATTATATTATTTGTAATAGTGCTGTTAATGTCTAAATAATTAAAATATCCATACTCGCAAGTTATAAGGCTCCGCGTTTCTCTTACGCTTTCAACAGAGGCTCACATAAAGTCAACATTCTGAAGAGAATGTCACTCCGCGCCGGACGTACAAAGCGAACTCTGTCACGCATATTGCAGAAATTGACGTTTAAGACAATCAGTTTTCAGTCTACTTTTACAACCGAATAATTGGGGTCTGATTTTTTTTACGTTTCTTTCCCTAGAAAAAATTGCGAGACGTGCATTAGGGCTATTTTTTTAAATTTCGTGAGAAATAGCAATAATCATAAACAATAATTTTCATAACTCTGCTTTGGCCCCTAAGCCAAATCAATTAATATGCTGGCATCGTTGAGTTATGGACTCGTTAACGATAAAAGTATCTAAATTTATTTGGCTTAATCCTCCAACTGAAGTTGTAAATAACTATCTAACGTTATTGCATTTTAATAGTTAAATCCTGTTTGAGGAATCATGTTATTAAAACGCTATTCACGTTTTAAAATCATGTCAGAAGTTAGTGGAATTTTAACACAATATTGCCATTACATCTATAAATGGTAGAATTGCATTCCCAAAAGAGCTATTAAAATATAGGCTGTGTTTTTAGTGGGTTTGGTGGCTTTTGTTTATATCATTTCGTTGCATTTTTAGTCTAAATACCATCATTGTTAGCAAACGCTTAATTTTCGCGTCGTTAATATTTAGGGGTCCAAAGCACGAAGTACATTGGACAACTATTGTTTTTTTACTTATATTTGATATTTGGATGATTACATCACATTAACCGGAATAATCCACCGCCAAGAATTTACGCCCATATTTAAATTCTCATAACCTCAATTTTCTATAATATAAAACTTTCTGACCGAGTTATAGAACATATGTTTTTAAAATGTAGTCTTGTATAAGCCGGTTTTACAAATTTTCCCAAAGAAAGCAAAGATTCCATCATGCTGAAAATGTCACCTGGCTACTTTTTATGTCTTCGTATGTACATTTCTTTTATTCTTTGTACGTTACGTTCCAAGCTCATTTGTGTCTATATGACGTTTGTATTCTGATTTACAAGAAAAAAAAACTATAACATATCCTTAAAAATGCAGAGTGCACAAAATAACAATGTAGGCTACTTGAGGGTAAGATAAGTTTTTATTTGGACCCTGGTCCAGGCGTCGTCCTGGAAAATCTTGCACGCGATCACTTATTAATACGTGGTGAAAAAAAACTTTAGGTTTTTATAAGCTTCCCGTTTATTACTGCTACCTAAACAGTGCTGGAAAAACAAGGGACGAGTGCTGTATGAGTTGCAGTTGTACTAGAAGGTCGCCCTGTAGTGCTAAAACCATGCATTAAAGTGAATATTTAAAAATACAATTCCTTCGTGAAATAAGGTGCAAAATCACGTTCCTTGTAAACACTAGTGAGCATTTATCGGAACCAGAAATCTTGCATATTAGGTCTTAAAAAAGAAATAGTGTCACAGCGATAAACCCCGTGATAGACAGCCGGCATCGTGTATCGACAGGTGTTTAAATCTTTCGCGTAAGTAATGCTTAGGCGGTCTCCGTAGTAGGTTTGAAATAGACACGTGGGGTTTTTTTTTAAATTTTATTTATTTTCTCTACCTGGTAATATTGGACGTTTACTGGAGACGAACCTGCGGAGCCACCTATGGCTGACAGTGATTGGCTAGAGGGGCTGCATTTGTGGGATTTTACTGGTCCCGGTGCAGAAGGTTGTTTCAGCATCACTCCGTTTACTGGGCAGGAACAAACTGAACCTTGCGTTGAGAGGGATCAGCGTACCCACCTACAATTAACTGTGGCGAGGGATGGGCTTTAGACTCTGAAACACACGGCGGAGGCGACGCTGTTTTTGTCTGTAATTTGGGGACGTGAAGAGAGGCTGCAGTCCTGGCTTGTTGGTCACATTGTCTTCAGTCTCTGAACATCATGCAAAGTAAGTGCCCTGAAGTTCAGCTACTCCTATCACTGGGGTGAAGGGCGGAAGCACGAAGAGGTGGACGTCTGAGTGATTATGCAATAATCGGTACGGATGTGGGAGATTTAATACTGTAGTTCGTGGATGATTGGTCCCTGGCTGATAGTGAAGCGTTATCGTTATGGCATCGCTGCGCTTTTTAGTGTAAATTTGCTTGGCAACATTGACATTCGCGGGAGAATCTACATATTCTCTCCTTGGTGAGAGACATTTCTGTCTATACTTTCCCATTAAAATTCTTATCTTTACGTTTAAACTGGGACCAATTTTAATTGAATTTCGTTCTAAATATTATATATGTCTAATTTATAAAACATGTATACGTGATTTTTTCCGTATACGTTTAGCTGTTTTGCTTAGATGTTCTGTAATTTTTCAACTGCATGATCGGTTTTAATATAAACGAGCCAGGTATTCACTCAGGTAAGTCATACACGACTTTCTGGATATACAGTTTGACTTCAACAGGAACCCTGACTCTCGGATAACTGGTCATCTTAAGTTAAAAGAATTGTTGGCGGGATAGGTTGCGTTGCACGAATCTGAGATTTATCCGCAGAGAATTGCAGGTATTGCATTTCTTGGGATGAAAATGATTCCTTCCTTACAGAACTCCAGACTCTCAGCAGATACGCAGTGTAAACGCGTGCAGGAAAAGGACGGTATATATTCACATTTACTTGTGAAAAAAATGTTACCAAACCTGGTTCGCATGTTTAATATATTTTATTTTATAGAAATATAAAAATACACAATTTGGTATGAATCTGTCCATTTAAATTTTAGCTGATGGGTGTAGGAAATCTAGGGAAGACCAAACCCTTCTTCCTATCAAAAGACTTTACAACATAGACTCTGTTTGACGAGTATAAAGGAACAGTATTTGTTTTATTTAACATATTTTACTGTCCTTGTGTTCTGTATTAATTCGAAGTTATTAAACATATACACTTGATATCCTGTATATTTCGGTTTTGCATTCAATATTGTCATGTTAATTTTGGCATCATAAATGTCATTGTCCTAAGACGTCTCTCCAGTTTGATTGTATCATCTGAAATTAATGAATCACGCCTGCTCCCTACTGTTTGATATATTGCTAGACAACTGTTCCATTAGTGAGGGTGCTGCTGTTATTGTAGGACAAACAGGACGATTGTCTGATGACAGGCTTTAAGCTTTTTATCATTTTTCGGATTGACCAAAACTTACCCCATTACGGCTGGATAACTGTCACACTTTCAGCTGGGGATTTTTCAGTTGAAATAAAAATTAACTAGTGAAATTCAAGCAGTTCATTTTATGCCATTTTGACTATTTACGTATTTAAATGTATGAAATTCAGTATTGTTGTTATGATTATTGCTATTATTATTATTATTATTGTTGTTGTCGTTGTTAATGTTTATATGCCTATTTGTGGTGTGTACAAAGTTTCTACTGCCTTTGAAAACCGCCTAGGCCTAATAACATTGCCTGTTGTTCTGCTTTAAACAGAGATCCCAGTTTGCGCAGGCTGCAACCAGCACATTGTGGACCGGTTCATTCTCAAAGTGCTGGACCGCCACTGGCACAGCAAGTGTCTGAAATGCAGCGACTGTCAGTCCCAGCTGGCCGACAAGTGCTTCAGCAGAGGCGACAGCGTCTACTGCAAGGAGGACTTCTTCAAGTGAGCCCCCGGCAGCGACCACCTGTAGTGGATTCTCCAGAAAACAGGAGTGGCCATGCATAATTTATCATTAAGGAATCTGGGCATAAAGTAATAAGAATAATCACTTAGTATAAGTTAGTACATGATGATTGTTCCATAGACAATTATGTATGATTACACCCATTTATCACAGAATTATAAGGCCTATTATCATTATTATTACATAATGAGATGAGTCTATGTATAGCTATTTGAGTTGAGTTGAAATGCATTTAATTTATACAAGTATACGTTTTGCAGTCTGAGTTGTTGATCTTGGTTGCATTGTTTTGAACAGGAGATTTGGGACCAAATGTGCCGCATGCCAGCAAGGCATCCCACCGACCCAAGTCGTGCGAAGAGCGCAGGACTTCGTGTACCATCTACACTGCTTCGCCTGCGTCGTATGCAAGAGGCAGCTGGCGACTGGTGACGAATATTATCTGATGGAGGACAGCAGGCTGGTGTGTAAGGCCGACTACGAGACTGCTAAACAGAGAGGTGAGCGCAGCAAATAGGCACGTGAACTGTGCACATCAACAGGCTCACGCGGTTCTGAAAACGGTTTTCTGGGTAAAAGAAATGTTTATGCGCTTTCTAGTGACATGTCCCCTTCTGCCGTGTAACTGAATAGTAGTATACTCTTGGTTATGCATACCTTTGGTTAAAAGCTGAGATTATTAAGAAATTATTCAATCAATATGCGGAGTTAGGAAATTAAACGAAATGCGCCCAAGTAACGTTGTTGCTTTGAAGAACGGGCACAAAGGGCTGTGCTACATAATTATAACCTATATTATCTGTTCTCTAAATTAAAGATTTCTCAGCAAAACGATTTAATAAATTATTACCGTACTCTAGACTTCCATTTAATAACCTCTAGCTGAACCCCTGCTCAAAATAGTGAACCTGAGGTCAAAAGGTCTTATAACACTTGATCCACGGGAGCCGCTACCACGAAATGCGTGTCTGTTTCCGAATCAGAAAGCTGCACAGCACCCATTCAAGTCCAAGTGCATCACGGGGAGAGACACTCAACACTAGTCCAAGCATGCGACGAATAGTTGATACGACTCCCCCAGATATAACAGAGAGTCAGCACAATATTTGCTCCGATTAAGCTTCGAGCAGAAACACGATTCAGCTTAAAGGCAAAAAATAAATAAATAGATACATTTAAAAAAATCGCCTGCTGACAAAATGCGATTTTCCCCAATGCCTTGTCGACTGGTGACCTCGCATTCCGGTATTTCAAGAGCTACTGACGTAAAATTCGAATATTAACAGGCCACCCTATTTATTCACTAGTGTTGACGTTACAATAGCCTTTTATGATATTAATACAACAATAAGAAAATCATATGCAGTGATACTTTCATTAATATATTTACCAGCTCTTCAAATTTAGTAGTCTGTTCAATGCCATAAAATGCGGGGTTTTATAGTCTACTAAAATACAATATCAGTTGTAGTGGTATGGTTAATAAAAATATTTAGGTTTAATTGCCGAGATAGTTGCCATTGGATTTTTTTCTTCTATTTTATTGATCCTCGTATTAAAACAAGAGTACCGCTAGACGTACAATTAGACTGCACAAATAAGCACCCACAAAATTAAATGAACTGCAATATAGCAAGAAGAGAAACCTGCGTGTTATAGGCTATTTATATCTACGGCTGTATTTCTTTGGCTTTGGGAGTCATTGCACGTTTTCAGTAAAAACACACAAGTTTGTTTTTTGATAACAAGAGGGCGCCGTTATTTACGACCCGTGTTGTCACGCGCACTTACGCACTTATGCAGCCAAATGCCCGCGTGTAAAAGCGCGAGAATTTAGGCTCGACTTGATTTATCGCGAGAGCAGCACGAGTAGCGATAAAATAAAAATAAAGTAGTGTTACATTTAGTAACGAATAAAACATTTTGAACTGTTAATTAATGGGTGGGGGTTTTAGTTTGCTTTTGCTTGTATGCGTTATTTAAAATAGTATTTTTATTGGTTTGGACCTGAGCACCCTTTTAGCTGATTTTTTTCTGTTTCTTTAATTTTATGTGACTTGCAACACAACTGATGAACAGATGAACATGCGTGATGGTCGTTTATTTGCACAGTGAAAATGAGTATGCCATTGACTTAATGTCTGGAACCAGTGTTTACTTGCTGATTACTACGCTGATTCCATGAAATTGAAATCTGTACAATTAATTGAGGTGTTAGATTGAATCATATTGTGGACTGTACTGGACATTTAGGACAGTGCACACGGCACACTGTGGCTAACCCAGTCCCGTGTGTCCCAGAGGCAGACTCTACGGCGAAAAGACCGCGGACCACCATAACGGCGAAGCAGCTGGAGACGCTGAAAAACGCCTATAACAACTCGCCGAAGCCGGCCAGACACGTGCGGGAGCAGCTCTCATCGGAGACCGGCCTGGACATGCGAGTGGTGCAGGTAACGCTCACCGTAGTCCTGATTAACCTTATTAAGATCCTAACTTTGGGGGCTGGTTGGGGCCGTACTGGAATCCTGACGTAAACAGATCAGCGTTATTATTTAAATGGAAGACCGGCGTTGTCTGATGGGGGTGGTCGACCTTAATGGCTTTAATTTGCAAAATGATACAGTTAAGTGAATTCCGCATTTGAAAGTCAGATGGCAGAGGACAAAGCCATCCTGGATTGTCTTCAGTAAGCCGCCTGTAGCATACTCTCGTCATATATATTGTTTTATGCCCATCTGAGGGCACGGAAAGATCACGAATGGGACTCTACTCCCAATCGGCATGATTCATTTACCTTTTAAGGGACCTGTAAAAAAACAGGATGTCAGCATGAATTCCCCAGTGTAGCCTAGTGAAACGATTGTGCCCCCCCCCCCCCTCATGTCCTGGGAAGTCTTAGCCTATATACCTGCAAAAGTGTTCAAAATGTTACCTCATGGTTTGTTACACCCTGTGATAAGAATTGTCAATTTGCAGGACAGGATGAGCATGCCAACTTTCCATCTTCTGCAAGCTCCCACAGGGAAAAGAGGCGGTGGCAAAGATGCGCTTTTCTGGGAATTGGGGTAGCCCCCATGCGTGTCCATTCGGCCCACCCTCGGTACCACTGATTCCAGGCTGCAGACTGCTCGAGTTTGTGGACAGGCCTTGGAGGGGACTGTAGCCCTCTTCACAGGGGGCCAGGCTGCACCCCTTAGCAGGCAGGCCAGCGTATGCTGGGTTTATGCTGCAGTTTAACAGGTCTTCAGGGATCTGATCCTCACTGAGTGGCTCAGGCGATGAACCGGTCGCTACCTGTTTGCTGTTAGCGACGGCATTATTAAAGCTCTGATAGTCACTATCTGCTCTGCACATGCTGAGAGGTATCTCCAAGTCAGCATCCAGCTTAGACGAACAGGTTGAAGGAGTTTCTGCATCTTGAGGCGTAGTTACAGCACTGCTGTCACAGGCTTGATATTCAGAATCTGTGAGCAAGAGTGGAGGTAAGATGGAGGTAAAAGTAGGTGAATGAATGCCTGGCAGACCCGTTGGTGGAACCTTCAAAGCCTCACTATCATTAGAGTGATATTCGTCATTTACACTGCAAGCGATTAGGGACTGGGAGGAAAGTGAGGGCTTTTCATTCATCACTAGCTCGTGGTTGCCAGTCCCTCGCAGGGAAGAAACCCAAGAGTAGGAGATGTTTTTATACTGTGAGTCACAGGAGCTCCCCGAACCCTCTGGGCTGCCTGGAGACAGAATGTTGCCTGACAAGCAGACACCACTCTCCTTCCTTGATATGACGTCCACATTTTTGTAGCAGCCATGGGTTCCTAGGTCAGACACGACTGGCATAGCAGGTTTAGGAATGAACATCCTGAAGGCCTCCTCAAGAATATTTTGCACTACGCTTCCCGGGATGGTCATCCCCTGAGAGATGGAATAGGTGCGAGCATAGTCTGATTGCGAGGATCCCTCAGAGTCCTGAGGATTCTTGGGATATAAGCCTTCTTCCTTATCACAGCCAACAATCAGAGGCGTTTTCCTGTTTGGGAAATATAAGAAGCTCAATTAGATTTGTGTAGGCGGCCAGCATAATGAAATTTGTCTTGCATATCCGAAACTGCAGTAGTACTCGTCCAAGAGATTTCTCTGTGAACTTGGAAGGGTTAGGGTTAGGGTTAGGGTTAGGGTTAGGGTTTCTCTGTGAACTTGGAAGGGTCTCACCGAGGCTTATCAGTTATGTCAAACTTCAGGTTGAGGTCCTCAGTCTCTGGTTGCAGCACCTGGAAGTAGTGAGAAGTCAGATTCTCATCAGAAAAGTATGGGACCATTTTTAATTTTTCAGTGTTATGTGTCTTGGTGCTTTGAGAGTAATTTACCATGGGCTTTCTGACAGTCATGGTTTTAATGTGTGCTTTGTAAGGGTTGGGGATTTTGTCCCACCACATGCCCTTCATTCTGCGGATTGAAAAAAATTAAGGCGTTAAGCAATAGTAAGACATTATTTAGCCACAAGTACAGATACATAGGAATTCCTCAACTTTCAAAGCCCCCCATCTAACTCTGCAATGAGACACACAAACATAAATGACAGCAAAGCTTGGCAGTCAGACATTTATCTAGTACCCCTGATAAAGGACAGACACAGGGCCCAACAGACATATATGATGTGACTCGGCTGACTGTGGGATTTGAGCCTACAACCTACCAATCACAGGCACAACCCTCAGAACCCACACCCCCCCTGACCCAGGACCTGGAGGGGGAGCTGCTAAAGGCCTCATTTGTACCTCTCAGATACAGAAACTGCCACTCTCTCAAGAGAAAAGTGTAAGAACATGACAGGACCAAAGGGACGGATGGCAGCCATATTCTTACCTCAGCAGGCACCAGTAGAGTGAACAGAGGATGAAGACAAGGGACACACACACAACAGTGATGGTGATTTTCAGAATGCTCTCCCCCGACATAACTATGGAAGCCACACACATTTTACAGCGTCAGTGAGCAATGTAGCTAGTTTCCTGCTAAACATTTCACAAGTAACACTCTCGTTTTACAAATATCAACTTAATTCTGCAGCAGGCATAAAGAAAATTATACATTATTACATTATATATATATATATACATACGTATATATACATATATTAATAGACATTAAAGTAGCAATGGAGACAGGGAACAACAACAAAATGAAGCAATTCATCTATATACCTGTCTTGGTTTACAATGTTTGTGATCACACTACAGTCTGCATTTGATTTACCTGCAGTCCACTCCACCTCATGGCTCCAGTCGCTGAATTCAGTCTCGTAGTCATGCGAAAACGATCTCACCTTCACCACATAAACAGCGCCTTGCTCGAGCGCGCTGCCTAGTATCTCAAAATGTATCTGTTCGGTATCAGTTGCATTCTAAAGCAAAAGGGAATTAGTTAACTTTTATTTAGCTGAACAGTTTTAGCAGTTCAAGAGCAGTTAGAAAATTTATAATGGATGGATGAATGAATGAATGTATAGATAGACAGATAGATAGATAGACAGACAGATAGACAGACAGATAGATAGATAGACAGATAGATAGATAGATAGATAGACAGATAGATAGACAGATAGATAGATAGATAGATAGATAGATAGGTAGATAGCAATTATAATAGGATATTCAGCTATGGCATTTATGGGTTAGCACTGGGGAACAGAAGGCTTCAGCTACAATACCTTGTCTTCCTCTCCTTTCTTTTTGTAGGAAACCTGATACCTGAAGTTCAGTGGAAATCCTCCCTCATAATTTGACTCCCATGTAATATAATAATTGCCATTTTTTTGCCAGGCAACCAAAATATTTTTAGGAGCATTTGGCTTGACTGCAGGAGACAGCAGGGTGAAACATTTTATGGTCATTCATTGTTAAAATAGTTGACTTCATCTGTATAACACCGTCCTCTCTAACATCACATTTCATTACAATTCCTTACATTCTATAATGATAAACAGCGTTAAATGGAATATCACATATCACAATCAATACCACACGGGCGAAATATCCTGCAAAATATAGCAGTTTAAATAATGTGACAAATGCAAAAACGAAAAAAAAAAAAAAATCGATTTTGATCATGACAGCGCACAAAAAGGGCTTCAGATCCAACTTACTGTGTAATGATGGAATGATGAAGTTTGAATAAACTGACATATTTCTTTCCAGTAAGTCCAACTTGTATTGTTCCCCAGAAATAAACTGTGGCATTTGTACTGTGCACCAACATATCCCAGCCATGTTGCTTGTAAAAGGACATTTGTAACTTCTGTTATGTCAGAAACAAAACAAAAAGAATCACACACATGACAGAGAGAGCTATAAACAAAGCACACAAACTCAAATATAAAACACAAAAGAAGGGAAATGAAGAGGCAGCAGATTGAGGTGAATAATTTTTAAAAAGTTACAAGTATGCCTGGGCAGGACAGTGAGTCGGTGTGTTGCACTATCGTCTCAGAATCACACTGCAATTCTTTGTGGAGTTTCCATGTTCTGTCTGTGCCGCACTTT
This sequence comes from Petrocephalus schoutedeni, assembly GCA_026780765.1. Lineage (NCBI taxonomy): Eukaryota > Metazoa > Chordata > Actinopteri > Osteoglossiformes > Mormyridae > Petrocephalus > Petrocephalus schoutedeni. Next base: position 4,437,138 of record JAODKL010000118.1, on the reverse strand, counting down.
CCTCCCACAGTCCAAAAACATGCACTTGGACTAATGTGTGTCTCTATACTGCCTGCGGAGTATGAATGTAAATATGTGCCCTGCGATGGACTGGCATCCCATCCAGGGCGTAGCCCAGTCTCAGGCACTATGCCGCTTGGAATGGGCTTCAGACCCCCCACCGGCCTTGAGCAGGATAAGTGTTTCGAAGATGGATGGGTGTGTCTCCCAACCACGGATCCAAGACAGGCTAACAGTGAGCCTGGAGCCTAGGTGGGCAAGTCAGGGGACATGCTAGCCAGGGCGAACCCCACAAAGAGCCAAGGATGGGAATAAAACTCATAAGCCTGCAGGTATGAAATCACAGTGCCACCATGTCCTTATTCAACAGAACGTTGAGATAAAATAAATCAAGTTTGTCTTGCAAAAACTCACCCACTGCTACCTTTCATCTTAAATTCAGCAATATATGTGCCACAGTTCAAGGCTGTGGGGGAATCCAGTGTGCAATTCATTGTTGTTATAAAGTCATTTTTGCAAGAAGGCACAGGTACTGTTGAAGGAACAAAGTAAAAGTTAAAATGTAATTTCCCCAGCTTAAATGTTTATCATCATCATAAGAATTAAGTCATAATTGCAACTGGAACACAACATAAGCTAAACATTACAAGGAACTGTCTGGAGAATAGAAAATCCCCCATATTTTATATATTTTCTTTTCGGTATGTTTATACGTGGCTGGTGAATGATGGCTTATGTTGCCTCTTAATTATACATGAGGCAAGGTCCAAGCTCATAAAATAAAAGGCAATTTCAATCGGGAATCATTGTAATGTAGCATAATCAAAAACCATATAAAACAAACAAGACGTTACATTTTTTAATCGGTTTAGTGTTCCGATTTTTCAGGCAGTCAGTATTGAAAGAGCTAGACTTTAAATAGTACGCGACTTAAAATATGTAAACCAAAAACAGAACTACTGTAATAGTAATTCTAAGGCATTACGCACCGAAAGAAATACTAATATAATTAAAAGGATTATGCAGAATGGTAAGTACATGAAAAAGAACAGTTAAAATTAGGGTTATAATGTGAAGTTATAATATAACTCACCAGAAGAAAAAGTGGAAATAAATCCCACGAAGAATAACAGAATCGAATAACTCATCTTTGACATATTGATATCGGTCCTTGAACCTAGGTAAAATGGGGGAAATGTGTGTGTGTATATATATATATATATATATAGCGTAGTTAGATCCTCAACATTATCACTTTCGATTGCCAGGATTCCATATCTGCTCAAGGAAGAAAACGTTGGACTTACTAAACGCCATTTCCCCGAAAATGTTTCTTGAAAAAAACTGCTGTGGTTTCTAAGATATATTTCACACCCTTAAAATTGCTTTAAAATTATTCCGGCAAATGAGAAAAGTTCACCTACATTTCAAAAGCGACTCGCCGTTTTATTTCAGCGCTGTGCAGCTGGAGGCGAAGCCCTTCACACGCAACATCTCCAGGTCCCTCTGAAGCTCAGAGAGCTTTGCGTTTAGACGGGGCAAGGATCCAGGGCTGTTACGGGAATGTCTGCTTCACACGGGTGACGCCCAAGTACACAATGAGGAACAGAACTGTAGGGAAAAAGCCAGAGGAACTAGTAGTACGCTAAAATGTCAAGTGACTAATATTGACATAAATAGTATATATATATCGTATTCCAATTGTTGCATTTATTGTTTGAGATTTGCAATACTGTAAGGATTTAATATTTTAATACAATGAAAATGCTGAGACCCGACGTTTTTAGTCTTTATTATTTAGTACTTTATTATTATTTTTGACATGAGTAGTGATCGTGTGGGAATTCGTATGACGGAACGATCTCTCGGGAATCCGGGTTTCCACACGTCCGACATTCTTAGAGACAAAGCTTAACCAAGTGAGAAAAGACATGTTCGCCAGTGTAAGTTATCATGGTAACACAGCGGGGACTCATTTAAACCGGCTTCATGGAACGGAACTAAGTGAGACTTATCGAAATAAGCTAGACTTTCCCTTAATCCAGTTTCTTGGAGCAGCCCCCAGCTCAGATTGAGGAACATCTGACCTGACTTTCAGGAACAGGAACTGTGCACATGGCGGGGGGGCACAGGTGAGGGGAAGCAGCGGGCATTAATGCACCGAGCCCGAGTCGGCGTCGGAGGCGACCACCGGCACGCCACGACGCGGGTGCGACACAAGGGCAACACTACGGGGGAACACAATAGGGGGGCATGCCACACTATTACTTTTAATTTAAGTGTATGGTTTGCTTAATATAAACACCGGGTAGGAGAGCGTCGGAGGCGACCACCGGCACGTCACGACGCGGGTGCGACACAAGGGCAGCCAAGGCTGGGCCTCTGCCAGTTAGGGCACAATAGGGGGGCATGTCACACTATTACTTTTAATTTAAGTGTATGGTTTGCTTAATATAAACACCGATATAAATCTTTAGCAAAGAAGTGATGCTTAATTTACATGAGAATGAACAGAAACAGTACGTCAGCTCAGTTTGGGTAAACGGCAGATGAGACTAAATAAATGATAATATGCGACACACATGAACCGAACTCCTACTGCACGTTTCAGTACCCTTTGTCCCTCGGGTGTATATCCTGTATTGTTTCAAGGTAGCCCAGAAACAGCAGCATTTGTATGCACAGTCAAGTAAATAACAAACAAACAAAAATAACCTAATAAATAAACTTCGTAATAGAATAGATATTGCAGATATATAGACTCCTCAGCTAAAATGCAGGGACCTTTAAAAATTAAACGATGACGCCAAGGAAGATGGGGATAGGTCGGTGCTGAAGGGGGTTTGTGTTTATTGTCAGGTAGGTTGGTGGTGAACTGTCAATGTGGTATAAGTGGACGTAGTTCTAAACAAAACAATATTGAATCTTGATTATATAATCACGACTTTATACTTTGCGCAAATATGTTCAAAATTACGACTGGTTTTAATTGGAAAAAGACAAAACAAACAAGAATTTTTTAAATCAAATGTATCTGAATTAGATAAATTCTCACTGTACTGTACTTAATTGTGCAAAACGTTTAGATCTCTATGCGTGTTTTCTTGTTAACGTGTCCAACACTGACATACTTCCTTACACTATCACACAATGAACTGTGCTTGAGGATTATTTGTAAATTATTCTATTTGCTATTTGAAGTGTTACTGAAGCGCCAATTAAAGCTTGATCGTGTCTAACAACTTTTGTCATCAACCGCTGTGAACAGGGACAAGTGTTGTGTAACCAACCAGATGGTCGTGAATCTGTCCATTTCCAGTTAAGCAGCCAACGGCACAAACTGGGGGCCACTTTATACGGGGCTGCCGGGAACCGGCTTATACACGGCGACGCGAAGAAGCGGTCAGCCACACCGGTAGAGGGCAGTAGCGCACATGGTGGGTTTCAGTCTCTCCTTCTACTACTTTTACACGAAGAAGACCGAGGAGGAGGGCTGCGAATTTATTTTACCGCCTTTGAATACTTGAATTTACACAAGTCTGGTGAACTGGTTTTGGTAAGATTTGTTTTTAGAGGTTTGCAGAAAAACCCTTGAAAGTACCGCTGCGGATCTTGCATTTTGAGTGTGGGTTTACCCCGCTTTCCCCCAGGTTTCCCCCCTTGGAAGTCGCCCCGCGTCATGGCTGCAGCTCTGTCAGACAGTCACCGCAGGTTCCTGCAGTCTATGATGTGTAACGGGATCGTCGACCGATGCAAAGCCGTCGCACTGCACCGAAAGTGCTGCGAGCTGCACAAAAGTAAGGCG
>JAODKL010000118.1:4416799-4427250 GCA_026780765.1 Petrocephalus schoutedeni | reverse complement strand
AAGCAGCTGGGGGAGGGATGGGAACAGGCTTTGGGGGGGGTGGGGGGGGGGTGACGGACGTGTCAAAGGCCTCGCTAATCCCAGGCCTGGTCAGTTTACCGCGCCCTTTCCTGGGAAACATGTCAGTGACACTCACGCAAAGCAGCGCGGAATGAAGCCTGCTGGAACACAGGGATCCTGTCCCAGGTGCCAGTGCCATTGTGTTTCCCCTGAAAGGGGCAAACGGCAGATTGATGTGTCCTGAGACCACGTCGTTACAGACCTCTGGATGAACTCCACTGTGCCAACGGGAAAGTGTGTTTCATCCACTTACTCTAATTAATTTTAAAACCTCATACCTTCTTGATTCAGGCACGGTACATCTGAGCTGTACATTCCTTTTATGGTCAAATGGTATAACAATAATATCAACGGTGTATTTTGTGTTTTTTAGGGAGAATCCATTCATTCGCTCATTCGTTCATTGATCTGCTGTATCGTTTGTACTAAACAGGGTTCTGGGGCTCTAGATGTTTCAATCCCAGAAACAAGGGGCACAAGACAGGGATTAACTCAGGATGGGCTGCCAACCCACTGAGGATGGAACAATGTAGTATCTTTATTACTGTGTTGAGTCTCACCAGCAATAATTTCAGCAATGTGATGTGTAGAGCTGGTTTCCATTGTTTGTCTGTGCAATGTATTTTCTTGAAAGTTAATCTCAAGCATACTCCAGTTGGGCATCATGGCTGGCAGGTAGATATTCTTCCAGAGACTAACCATGTGATGCAAACAACATCCCATGAGGTCTGGTTTGGCTAGAGAGCTGCTTATGGGCTGTGGGGTAGCTAAGCGTGGTGATGAGAACAGGGTTTTTTTTTCAATGAACAAAAATTATTCTGGCCATTGTCAAATATTTGAAAACACAAACCCAAACTTCCTGTCAACTCCCGGGTAACAGATTTGAATTTTTCCAATCACAAAATGACAGGCGCGCAGTAGACCTTTCCGTCATATGCGAGCGGCGTGACGGCGGGGTCTTCCTGACATGACGCCTATGTCTGCTCCCAGTTAGTGAGGCCAGCTGCCTCTCCTGCTCTCCTTGCCCCATCTTGCAGCTTCGGTGTCAGCTGGCTGGAGTAAATCAAGCCTGACAGTAACACCTCCCATGGGGGCTGTGGGTTGCTGCAACAATTCGGGGCTAATGGAGCAGATATGGGGGGAAGCTGGAGGCGGATGGCCGAGAATCTGGGGGGCCACCAAGCCTGTGTGTGCATGTGTGTGTGCATGAGTACGTGTGAGTGTGCACTGGTTTTGCTGTATACTTGTGAAGACCAAAAGACCTCACAAGGCAGCAGATCTTGACATAACACACGTTGTGAAGACCGGAGGCCGGTCTTGTATTTTGTCTTGTATTTTGTTTGGTTACTTATGGTTAAGGGTAGGGCTGGGTAGGGGTTAAGGGTGTCGTGGTGGGGATTAGGGTTTTTCCCATAGAAAGGAATGGACGGTCCTCGCAAGTATAGGAATATAAATGTGTGTGTTTGTGTGTATGAATTTATCCCATTACAGTGTGGGGACCCAATGTCCCCGCAACGTGATAAAAACCTGTTACTTTTTACCTTTTTTTCAGTCCCCACAAGGATAAGCTCAATTTTATTAAAATCTGTTGATGTAATCAAAAAACTAAAACAGCTGGAAGTCTTGTAATTTGTTAGGTTAGTTATGGTTAATGTTAGGGCTGGGTAGGGGTTAAGGGTGTCATAGTTGGAATTAGGGTTATGCCCATAGGAATGAATGGAGGGTCCCCATAAAGATGTGTTTGGGGGGGCTGGATACAGTCATGTGTAGCTGAGGGTCAGGGCAGGAACGGAAACATTAAACAGAAAAAGAAAACAACGGCTGAAAACTAAACCTTCCATTGCCCCAACCGGTTAATGTATAACACCCAGTGGTGGTGCTGCCCTTTGTCACACAGAGCTGAGCAGATGTAGGGTTTAAAGCTGGATGATGGTCTTCAGGGGAAAAAAAAACAAGTGAACTGTGTGCCATTGTTCAGACAACAAGGGCCAGAGACCCCGGGTTTAAGTGGGTGTGGCTGGGATTTGGGAGGCAGGGCAGTCCAACAGTCTGACTTTGTAAAAGGGTGACGGATATATGCATGACAGACGTCTCGAGGCTAGCCTGGATTCACAAATTCAGCTAGCCTCCTGAACATTATCAAATGAAATGTTTTTGAAAAAGATTACCAAATATATCGCCTAATTGGACAGATATCACGTGCATTATTATTATTGTTATTATTATTATTCAAACCTTCCTCTCGATCAAGTAATATGTTTGAAAATGTGCGTTATGGACGAAAATTAAAGGGTGAGCTTTTATTTTAGGAGGGGTTATGCTAATACGACCTGCGTGAAAATTACGGCAGTGATGCTTAGATGAGGCGTCGATAAAATCACTGTAACGGACGCCGATAAACGCTTTATCTGCGGCTGACGCCGGTCTCCTCATTTTTCTTATATACACACATCTACACACATTTATTCTGGAAGTTAAATATCCCCCAGCGGTGTCATCTTCCCCCGGGTCCTACACGTGGCGTGAAGTGTTAACAGCCCCCGTGGGGGATCTCCCCCGTCTGCCCCCCACTCCCGCCGCGATCCTCCCACGAAGGCAGATGATGGCTACACCCGCCGCCAGACCTCTAAAAGAGATGAAATGTGGGCGAGAGAGGTAGGCCTACGACTACACAGGGAAAGATTCTCAAAGGTAAAAAGGGATTTTAGAAAGGCGCAGTTTTTAATCCAGTTCTTGCAGAAGTGTATGATTTAAGAGAATACTTTAATCCAGGAAATCAACACATGCGGTGCAAAGTACCCACGAGCCCTTGCTTCATCAGACAAACACGTTTGTTGTTTCAATCCTAATTCTTATATATATTTTTTTTTTAATTTAACGTAATTCACACAGTTGCTACTTATTTACATGCACTCTTCCAGAACACGCGAGTGCGGTTTGGTCTGCACATATTTTATTTCTCTGCGGAAATAAAGCCTGTATTCAGGATGAGGAGATATGGCTGCGTCGCATCAGGGAGCTCCCGGGCGTGCAGAGCGCCTCGGTGGGGCTGGAGAACAAAGGCGCAGCGCCGGGGTATCAGATTGAAAAGGGTGATAAATCACTCTGGGTAATTGCGGGGCGGGCAGCTCGCTCGCGGCCCGCACACCCGCGCGTGCCGCTCTGCGGGGCTTCCGCGAGACACCGACGCGGCACGTGGGCGTCGCCTCCCGCGCCACCATGTGCGTTTATGGGGATCCCGATGAGGTGGGGTGGGGGTGCGTCCGATGCTCCTAAACACATCATGTTCACTTACACCCCGCCTCATTAAAGAGCCTGGCTGATTGCACCTGCGAGCTGTGGTAGATGGAGCTTTAGCTGCACTACCCACCTTCTCCACATGCGTACTGGTTTTATGCTTATTTCCTGGGGGCATGGGGTCTCAGTCAGGGGTGCTGCCAAGTAGAGCTGCTCGATTATGGGGGGGCATAATCACGATTATCTTGGTCAATATTGAAATCACGAATATTTAACACAATTACTCATATTGCTCATTGACTCTCTAAACACACTGTATTTACTGTACATATAAAAGCAAACATTTTCACTGATACCTTCCTGTTGAACTTTCCCTTAAAATAACTAAGTATAATATTCAAATATTATATAAAATAGTCAAGACAAGTAAATGAAATCAGCAGTGTAGTGCAGTTCCACAATCTCTTGAAACAAATAGAGTACTAAATTAACTTTTTAAAACACCACCACCAGTGAGTCTAAACATGTGAGCTTAGACTTAGGGAGGGGTGGAAGTGCATCATTCGGAATGCAAGACGGAGCATAATGCGGCAAAATGATTTCAATACGTTTTTTTTTTTCTTCATTTGGAGCCAAAATCAAAATAAAAATCCGATTAATTGCTCAGCAGCCTTACTACAAAGGGGGCTGGGAGAGTTCGGGCAATTCCAACTCAGGGGCCGTAACATTTTTGGAAAATTACTGGATTGATCTGGGCCCACTATAATATGCTTTCCTGGGGCCCAAAATCTCTAGCAGAGTCCCAGGTCTCAGTGACAGAGGGATTATCAGGCTGGTGGCCCACAAGGCACTGGATGCTTCATGTGGCTGTCCTGTCCTCTTCTGACAAAGAAACTTACTGACAGCCAAGTGTCTGATTAGCCGGTGAAATCTAGAGGCCCCTTAGCTATTTTTTCTTTCCCAGTGCTGAATATTAACCCTTTAATTCCTGCCCCTTTGCTAAACCGCTGAAGTTGAGTAACTGCTGTGCTGATTAGACAGCAGCCTGCACACGCACATGATGTAAGTCCCTTGGAGAAGGGCTTCCAGGAGATGAAATGGAAACAATGGGACCAGATGGCATATAAATCACATGCAGAACAGAGTAATGGTCGGAGCAGGTAAGCTACCGCGGCACTCTATTACACTGCCGTGCAGAGCAGCATTTCCAGTCCGGTCCTCGTGGGCCCACAGACAGTCCACGTTTTTGCTCCTTCCCAGCACTGAGAGCTGGGAGGCAGCAAAAATGTGGGCTCTCTGGTAGGGAGCTTAGCGCGAGCAAAAACATGGACTGACTGTGTATCCCCGAGGACCGGATTGGGAAACGCTGGCGTAGAGGGCTGATTAAAACAGCTCCATAAGCCGCTGTATTTTAATCTTGAATTAATCTTCAGCAGGAATATGCAAAGGGCCACAATAGAATTCAAGCCTCTAAAATTTGTTGCGATTTTCAATTTATTTTTTTTGGTTACGGCCGAGTGTATATTTGATAAATAGTCGGATTACTGCTGAATCTCAGTCTCATTCGTCATACTTCCTTTAAAACCGGCGTATGAAAATCAATAAACCAAACAGCGAGTGCTGGATGATTCTCCTCCCTTCTGCTCTCTTGTATCTTAATAACATCACTGTGCTCACATCATGTCACCTTTTCTTTGTGCTGTGACTTCGAACAGCCACCCTGACCGGAACTGGGCCCAAGCGGCAGCCTGGAAGCAGCGAGCTGTACCATCCCACTGAAGGCCGTAGGGGGGGGGGGGCGTGGCCATAGATCACATGATGTGGCCTAACTGATGTGCCTTTAAAAGGCCTGTCCATTACAGCTTCCTAAGTGGGAGCACTGGAAACATAATGGCCATACAGTACGGATCAAATCATTTTTTACAATGCAATTTCTGTCAAATAGGGCCATTAAATTAATAACGAATTCTACCTTTGAGCTGAAATATTCAGTGTAGTACATATATCCACACTGTTTCCATATCTATCTTCTGGCTTTTCACTTGCTGTCTTTTTATATAATGTATTATGTAATAATGTATATATATTTTATAATATGTAGTGCACTTATTTAATGGTTTCAAGTCTGCTTTTGAGGTTGTTCACTAGACCCTTCATTATACCCCTTGGGTAAATCATTGGTAAAGGCAGTTCTTTGAAAATTTACCGGCCTGAATGCTGTTGCATTTTAAAAATATAAATAAAATCACATAGGTGCCATTTTGGTCTTACAGTCTTCACACTTTAATATTTCATATGATAGTTTCACAGTTCTAGTAGCAGCCCATAAATACAGATTAATGTTCCCAAAAAATGAACATGGATGTCCTATGGTATCTTAAGAAGATATAGGAATAGAAGAGGTCTCTTTTGAGCATGAGAAAGTAATGAAATTTACAGACCATGCATGGCTGCCCCCCCACGCCCGAACATTTCTTATGTTGAACATCCTCATAAAAATCCAGATAGAATAGGTTTTAATCTGGGGCATTAGCTGTCTTTTTTTCGTTTTGGCTGACATGTCTTCCATCTCTGTAGCTTGCCGGGCATTAAGGCATAGCTAATCGATCAAAGGCAGCAGTGTCTAGCGAGACTCTGGGTTTGATTTAATCAGCCTCAGAAAGAAGGGGTGGGGGGGGCGTCGCTCATAATCTGGACGGAAGTGTCACTGAGTTTAGAAATGACACGAAATTAACATTTTAGCAAATCCCTTCTCTCGCCTGCTTTTCATGAGTAATGTTTTACCTCACAGAGGCTATTAAGGAGCTTCTTGGCTCTCTTGAGGTTCTGCCTAGAAACGGCTCTCAGAATGAAAAATGGCTCCCCCACTTTTTAATATTTTAAAAATTAAAATTTTCACGCATATTATTGTCTTCCAGGAAAACACATAATCCTTGAATCGACCATTCATTTCAGCAAAATGGCAAATCAGATACAGCGTCTTTGTATGCTAGTCTGATCCAGGGTAATCCAGACTCATGGAAAAGCTCACGGAAAGCAGCCTTTCACTCCACAATCCAGGGTTAAACATTATTCGATCTTTCATTCTAATTCATATCGGCAAGATTACCTTATCCGGACAAGAGGTTTGGAGAGGGTGTCCAGTTAATCCCCAAACTAAGATGTATTTATTGAAGATTAATAATATGACAGCAATCTCATCATGTCCTCTATGATTTTTATAGTGTTGTCCAACGGGGATTGGGGACAGTGTTCTACTGGGATGATTTATCAAAGGATATGGGGTGGGATTGTTGTGTGGTGTAGTTACGTATTCCATCCAGCCGGTATTCCATCAGACGAGCCGTGGGCAGCACTGAGCTGTAATGGGCGGGCCAACGTGTATTTAATAATCTATATGTAACTTCCTGACCTCCAGTTTCTGAATGGTGCGCAGAGGGCATGTCGATTCCATATTTCTTTTGACAGTCAATTATTTCTCTGCTGCAGAATGCATACATTTGCAGCAGATCCTGCACCTCTGCCAGTCACAGCCGTCCATACTGCGTCCTGTGGTCGCTCCCTCAACACGCTCATCACGCGCACCGCATGCAAATGTATCGCAATCGCGTCCCGCGCTGTCATTTTCCAGCATCTTCCAAACATCCTCGGGCTCACTAGACACTTACGCCAGGGACATCATCTGCGTCAATCTATATGCTTTAGAGTGGGAGCGAGTTCCCCTCACCCTCTCATTTACAAAACGAAAACTTGATCTTGCACTGCATATGCAGAATGGATGCATACATTTAATTGCCTTAATGGATGTTCTCCCTGTACATGGAACAGAGGGAGGGGAAAAAATTAAAAGATAAATTTTTCCTGGGGTAATGGTTCAAAGGTCAAGGTTCAGCCTTGATCCAAATTATTTATATCCCTAATAAGTAAGTGGATTGAATAGATTGGTTGTCCCTGACCTTGGTGTTCATAGAAACTTCATCCCACTATATCAGACAGGCAGGAAAATATTGTCTGATCTGATGACTGTGGGTGTGTGTGTGTGTGTGGAGATGGGGGCTCTAACGAGGGAGGGAGCAGATGTGAGGGAGAGAAGCAAGCATCGCTGGATTGGGGGAGGGGGGGCTGGTTTGCATTCTGCTCAAGGGTGTGTGAAGGACGCCTTCTGTGGACGTCCGTGACAGAGAGGCTGGTTGGAATCGCAGTGGTATGGCGGCTCGAGGTGCAGGCCGCCATGTGAGGTTCTCCACAACAGTGGTGACCATCTAGCCAAAGTGACAAAGTGAGCAGTCAGTTGGAAGGATGACATCGCTAACAAAGTGATGGATGGAAATTTGGTTTGATGGTCAGATTATGATATCCTGATATTCTGAGCCCAAAAAACCTCTGAATATGGTTCATTTGGTTGTCTTGAATTTAGTGTTTCTAAATGGAAATAAGTGATAGTTACCGTACATAAATAAGTGTCCTTAGGTATCATTTCCATTTGTTTTAGATTGTGCTCCATTTCTTAGCTTTCTGAGTAAAAGTGGCTTTCAGTTGGAATAGGGGCCGAGGCCGGGGAACGTCCAGTTCAATTATCTACGTGTCTTTGGGCTATAGCATGAAACCGACACAAGAGAGGGAGCCCCATGTATGAGGTAACAATGCAGCTTACCGGGTCACCCCAATTTCTATGAGGATTTTTAGATATACGACAAAAACAACTAAATCTTTTATAATGGGCACTTTATGGTGTTTTGTACTGAATCCTGCTACCTGATGCATATAAATGTTTTTTTTTCTGCAGGAAAAATGTAACTTTAAGGAAATCTACAATCCTTTTGTCTTTTTTTATGCCATGTTTAAGATCAAAAGATCCACTCGAAAAACTGCACGGGTCAGTAGTGGCTGAGCTGGGATTGGACCGAGGCGATAACACGAGAGCAGCCTGGCATGCGGGGCAGCCGCTCGCCTCTCTGGAGGTGCCTCGGATTCCCACATGAGAACTTGCGGAGGTCAGCTAACCCACTGGAGGCTGGATGCAGTAGGATGCCAAAGCTGGTAGATACTGTGGTCCTTCACATCAAATCAGAGAAGCCCCTTGAGAGTGCCCTGTGGGTGTTTATACACAAGTCCTCCACATTGCATTACATTTAGTTATTTTAGCATGCGCTTTTCCAGAGCAATGTGTGAATGATCCACCAATCTCAATCACACAGCGGTCAGCAGGGCTGAATTTACGGGGATGGGGGTCCCTGGATTAAAGTCATTGTTGGAGCCCTACCTACAGCATAGAATACTGCCCCCCCAACTTGGGGGCCCTGGACTACAGCCTAAGTCAGCCTGTGCATAAGTACAGCCTCAGCAGTCAATTTAGGTACAAGTGCATCTAGACGGAGCTTCCAATGAGTGACCAGGAACAATTTTTGGAAGCAGACAGTTGATGTTGACGTAGAGAAGGGGTGTCAGATTCCTGTTGCAGAGGTCTGGGTAATGCGTTTTAATTAGCCTCTGATTTACACCTGTACGCGCCAGGTGAAGCGACTTCCTGTCTGAATAATCACCTCAATAAAAGCAATCAGGAACCCAGCTCTGCTGGGTCGTGGCACACCTGCTGGCTGTCTAGGGTGATGCAACTATGACGCTGGGTAGCAGGTGGAACTCAGTTATGTGCTGTTTCGTTATAAAAAAAAGGAAAACGCAGACATATGATGCTACACTGGGTGGGCGAGTGGGTGGCGCTCGGAAGAGCCGCTGGATTTACAGTGACATAATGCTCACAGCTGGCGGGACCGTGCGGCGCCGGTATTGATCAGGGCGATTCTCGGCCCGATCCCTGACCCTCAAATAGCAAATGAATCTCAATCCAATAGACCAAAGTGTCTGAGCCTGGTCACCCCTGCCAGCCCCCCAGCGCACTTCCCAGGCATGACCGATCGATAACAGAGCCATATGATTTCCACATTATGGATCGGCAGTCTTTATATTAATATATATCGTGTGAGTGTATATGCTGATGCATAATGTCACTTTACACTTTTTTTCACCTCCAGAATGTCTGTCTTCTGTGTGTTTGTCCCTGCATATATATGTATATATGCAAACAAATATAAATCATTTAAAATGAATTTAAACTACAGTTATGACCCACTTTTGCAACATGCACGATTTTACACACCATATTGCCATAATTAAAAGATAATACGCTTTAAATTTTACACTTTTGTTAAACATTTTTTGGTAACATGCAGCATAGCAGTATGAATATTAAATTTGTATTTTACTTAGCAGACTCTGTCCAAAGCGACAAGTGAGGCAAACGGCACATTGCAAACATACATGCCATCGAGGAGTCAGAGATTGCAGGTAGGCTGAGCTTCCGATGGATGCTCAGGTACAAATGTTAGCAGTTTTGGAGCAGGAGCTACTTTGAATACTTTTTGGGCGAGAACCCGATAAGACAACTATTCAAAGACAGCTAATGGATAAAGTCATCTGCCTCAAGCTGATCTTCTCCAGGATCTCCGCAGTGGTTATGGAAGACCAATGGGATGGTTTGAGTCGGTATGATTGGCGTTATTCTTTGCACTTTGTAAGGGATTTCAGGCCTTGAGTTATCCTTGACCAGTTAGATTGGGAGGAGAGAGGCTTTTCACCATCATTATTTTATTTGCGCTGAAGTTCCCGTAACGTCGGTCATTTAATCAAGAAGCCGTGAGGCAGCCTTACAGATGAGGTCATTTTAATATTGCACTCTTTGCAGCACTCAGACCAGCTCGGCCAGCGTTGGGTTTAAATGGGTTTAAGTTGTCCAGTTACTCCCTAATCCGGTTGTCTTGTTTCAGTTTTATTAAGGGTGTTTTGAGAGTAAGCCGGGGGTCACATGGAGTCAGATCTTCATTTCTTAAAATACTGTAATTATTAAAATTGTGCCTTTTTCATTTTATTTATTCACCTGCATAAATTGCACATGCAAAAGCCAAGCTTGGGGGGCCTTCCGCCCTGTCAGGATTATTGTAATGCTGCTAAAAGGGTCCCCTTTTATTTAATGTGCCTGCCCGTCCCCCCCACCCCAACAGCTACGGATGGTCCCTTTGCATTTGCATAGATCAGAGAGTTCCCCCCCGATGCACTGACACACGGTCCTGCTCGCTTGCCTGTTAAGATCCCCCCCC
>JAODKL010000118.1:4394987-4409078 GCA_026780765.1 Petrocephalus schoutedeni | reverse complement strand
GGTCAGCCTCACCTTTCTCAGGTTTCCCTCGCCTTTCCCGTTTCTGCCTCATGTTTCCCAGGTCAGCCTCACCTTTCCCAGGTCAGCCTCACCTTTCTCAGGTTTCCCTCGCCTTTCCCGTTTCTGCCTCATGTTTCCCAGGTCAGCCTCACCTTTCCCAGGTCAGCCTCACCTTTCTCAGGTTTCCCTCGCCTTTCCCGTTTCTGCCTCATGTTTCCCAGGTCAGCCTCACCTTTCCCAGGTCAGCCTCACCTTTCTCAGGTTTCCCTCGCCTTTCCCGTTTCTGCCTCATGTTTCCCAGGTCAGCCTCACCTTTCTCAGATTTCCTTCGCCTTTCCCGTTTCTGCCTCATGTTTCCCAGGTCTGCCTCGCCTTTCCTGGGTCTGCCTCGCCTTTCCCAGGCCTTTTCCCGGGACTGCGTCACCTTTCCGAGGTCCACCTCATTTATCCCGGGTCTGCTTCACCTTTCCCAGTTTCCCACCATTTCCCAGGACCCACTGAGGCTGCAGTGACAACCAGGAAGTCATGCCAACTGACTTTGCCATTTGCTCAACACCATGATATTTAACTTGGCAAATACGGGGCCTCAGAGCACGTGTGAGTTTAGGGACGTCCCGGAGAGCAGATGCATAAGCACCCGACGCCATCATGCCGACAGGCAGGGGAGCGTCGTTAACCCCTTGAAGACTTCGGTGGGCCCGAGTGCGATGTGGCAGATGCCCTGGACACTAGCAGTTCATAGGAGCGGGTGGGAAGGGGTGGGGGAGGGCACGCCCCAGCCGGATGGCCAGCCAGCAGCCCGTGGGTCTTCCCTGGGTCAGATGTCAGTCTCCTCTTACACCTGCATCCCACCTGCTGGGGCCTGTGGATTATTCAGGAGCAGCAAAACGCTCCC
Organism: Petrocephalus schoutedeni; assembly: GCA_026780765.1. Lineage (NCBI taxonomy): Eukaryota > Metazoa > Chordata > Actinopteri > Osteoglossiformes > Mormyridae > Petrocephalus > Petrocephalus schoutedeni. Next base: position 4,408,183 of record JAODKL010000118.1, on the reverse strand, counting down.
TGTACCTCGCCCACGGCAACACGCTGGCGAATCGCGGGGACGCGGCGCGAGAATCGGCTCGCCAAGGAGGGTTAGCCTAGTCAGAGGCCCCCACTTTTTCATCTGCTTGCCTCATTAATATCATAATTTGGATAAGTAAAGTTAAAACACAAATATTAACGGCAGTGAAGCTGCAGGAAAATACCAATAAAGGTAGCATAAAATGTCGCATTTCAGTGCACAGATAACTAAGTATATTTCACACTATTTCCTCGATTTTCCGTTAGCTGATGAGTGTTCGCTGGCATGCAGCAGCCTCCTCGCCCATCGCCATCCTCCACGTAAGTGCCACCCTCTCTACATGTGTTTCCGTGTTTTCTTTTTCGTAACGTATTTTTGTCTCCTGTAGCGGAATTCTCATAAATATTTCACCCCCCCGCCAATCAGCCCTCCCCCCACCTCAACACCCCCTCCCCCAATCACAAAAACAGTCATGGCCCCCAAGAAGAACTATATCATAAATAGCAAACCCCCACCCCCATAAACACCCCACTGCCCCCACAACCACCTCCCTCCCCGAGTAACAGGAGCTCAGGTGGAAATAATGCCAAGGGGCAATTAATATTGGAGGAGGTGGAGGAACTTAAAACCAGCAAACCTGGGGTCATGTAGCGCCGAGTCTGAAATGTATCCAGGAAATTTTTACACAGAGGAAGGAATTCCAGGAGGGATATTTTTATACAGCAAGATAATGTGTTAATTTATCAATGCTCATGGGGCACACCGAACCTATAATATTCCCCAGTTTAGATTCTGTAATTGCAGCCGCGGTCTGTAATAAACATAAGTCTTTGATGAATTATGCTCTTTCCAAAACCTAAATTGAATACAAAATTAAGCTATTAAATGCCTGGTACTGCATGGCGGAAATTAAATGAATGAAATTAATAAAAAATAAATGAATAAAAAAAATGCTGTGCTCTATATCAGAAATATCAGTGCAGCAGTATAGCATTGTAATAAAGTGTAAGTATAATTTTATTTTTTAATAAACTTTTTAAATTAACCATAGTTAAATTGCTAAAACCGTGGCAGTGTTGCGTACATAGTGTATATAGTAAGTATATTATGTGTAATGTAATGAGGGACAGAGCTGATTAATAACCTTTACACCTGTTATCATATGAATCGCTGATTTAGACGTATTATAAAATGTTCAGTGATGGCATTCTGAAAAGTGTATAATCCAAAAATGACCCAAAGAGGTACCTTCTGATTAAAAAAAAAATGAAAATGAAAGGTGTTATAAAGCTGTTGTACACTTATTACTCACTGGCTTGCTGTCTCTCGTTTTCCGTCCGGTGACAATGTCAAACACAAGCCCCGGGGCACAACGGTGGCCAAGCGAGCAGGGGACTAAGGGGGGGGAGCAGACAAGAGGGGCGCGTGCCGAGCCGTCTGCCACCTGTCTGACCTTCTAATGAGAGGCGAGGGGTCGGGCGAATTTCGGGAATCGCATAAACACAGGACTCCACCCGTAATCTCCCCAGAGAGCTGTGCAGCGGAAAAATCAATCAGACACTTAGAGTCCTGGGTGCTGGGAGACTGGGCAGGGGGCAGGAGGCTGGGGGGGGGGCGTTAGGCTGAGGCGGGGGGGCAGTTGACACTTTGCTATTCAGGTACACGGCCAGTACGTCAGCAAAGGGATGCCCCCCCATAGTCCAAAAGGTCATGCAGTGAGGTTACATCACCCGCTTCCTGGTCCTTAACCTTTTCACCCCTGAGCTCATGACTGCAGCCTGTGGGTGTCGCTGAGGTATTCCTTACCAGAGGCACACGAGACACGGGCCCGGTCGCGCTCGAGGGAGAGCGTAAGCCACCCACGATATTTTTGTACTTGCTGTAACTTTAATGAGAGCGATAGAGATATATCTCCTGACTCTGGTCTCGATCACCTCTAAGATAGCTGCGTCGGTCTTGAATTGTGTGACTCACCGGGTGCCCCGTACTGGTCAAAATTTTCTTTGGGAGGGCGAAATGGAAAGGGTTTCCTTTTGTGTAAAGTTTTGGACGAACGCTGTTTTTGTTACATTATATGTCTGAAATGACGATATATTCGATATATTTTGCAATGACAATAAAGTTTGACTTGAATTACGCATTACTGTAAAAGCTGATGCTGAGTGCAAATCAACAACGGTTTACTTCATTCTGTAAATACCTGATTATTGGGGTCAACAATTTAGATGTATATTTTATTTGAGTTTGTTCATGTTTACAGCAGACCAATCACACATAACACTGACATATCACATCTTTTTTAATTCTTAGATTTTACTTTAACATTTCATAAGGGAACATGAAACGGGAGCATATCAATCTCGCCTGGTAAAAACTCAATGCTAAGGTGACCCAATTAAGTCATAAATCTCTGTGTGTTCGAAATATCCATTTAAACTGGTCTGGAAGGACGGACATTGGCCCTTTGTAAATCAAGGCGAGAGGTAAACATATCTGGAGGGCGATAGATTTTTATTTTTTTTTAACGCGGCACATAAGTCACGCGACGTAGAGAGTTAGGTCACTCCAGTTGGCTCCTACTACGATCGATGCGGTTATCGACCCTGGTGACCCCGAGTGGCCCCCCTCCGCTTAATCTGACTAATGGCGGCTCACACGTCCCAGGCTGACCAGGCTCACACCACGGGGATCTAACTCTGCCATTCTGGGCCGGCTGTGGACTTTAACTGCACCATTCACCACTTCCCTCCACAAGGGGCTCCTGTTAGCGATGACCTACCCCCCCCACCCAACCCAACGGGCCAGTTAAACTTAATGGCCCCCGTTCGTCAATCGCTTTATAATAACCGACCAAAGGAATTTTAACCTCACCGGTTTTAAATGACGCTGCGTTTCAGCTCGAGAGCTGGGACGCTGGAATCTCAGTAGTGCGATTCATGTGTTGTTACAGGGCCCATCTGTGTGAGGTCATATTTATGATTCTGGACTGTTGTCCGGGGCACGGTCTGAAGTGAACGGGTCTTTTGTGTTATCATAGTAGCACGAAGCTGGGAATTAAGTACTAATGAATACAGTGCAAAAGCCTCAAAATAATGTGTTAATTTCCTTCCTTTGTAGTGTTTTCCAGGGAAATTTTTTGCCATACTCTTAGAGGTTGAATTTTAGCCGACATAAATGGCTACCTGGGACCTTTTAGCAAAACTGGGAATCCCGTTCAGAAGGTGTTGGTACATTTTACAGTGCTCACGTTTCCTCCACAAAAAGATAACGGCAAAAAAGGGCGACCTCTTTCGGAAGGCAAAGATGCAGGTGGCCATTTAGGTGCATTACGTTTAAGTTCCGTTGACCACACAGGCAAAATAAACAAACCGTTATTGCGGCTCAGTCGCTACTGGAAGGAGGGAATCATACAGCAGAAACCAGACAACAGTCTCTACCCAACTGCCTCTCCTTCCCACAAGCCCTGCAGGTGATATGTCAGGGGGTCTTTAATCTGCCCACCATGAGCATGTCTACCAGCTGTGCCGACAGCGAGACCCCAGCATGCACTTGGCTCCACACCCCCGCTCTTCCCATGCGGCTGGATCTGCGCCGTAGACGTCTGCCGTCTAATGCCTACTTCCCGGGGGCCTTCCCGCGTCTGGGGATGCTCGCTTGTCTTTGCTGAGGCCCCGCCAAGTACTCAGAATCAACAGAAGCAAATGTGACTTCCTCTCCAAACAGAAGTTATTCTCCAGCAGCTGTGTGTGGCTGTAAATCACAGACTGCCGGTGGAAAAGGCTCCCATTAGCATATCACAGTTAGACACACATGTAACTCTCCATTGCTCTCCTACATAAGGGTTGAAGAACTATTTGGATTGACAGAACTATATCCTGGAGATGATATTACTAATTAGGGGAGCTTAAGCCTAGTTTTGCTTCTAGGTATTAAAAAAATATGTATAAAAAAAGCTTTCAAGTAGTTGTTATGTTGAATATTTATTTTCAATATACATTTTTTATACAAATTACTAAAATTTAGGTGTGAAATGATGGGCCTACGTATTCTGTGCTTTTGAAATGAGTTTCACTTTGATCACTGATATAAAACAGTCCGTTAGTAGATCGTAGTCCCGGATGGCTTAGCAATCAGCACTGTAACCATATAAACGATTTTTCTCTGCATGCAGTAGTGCTGGCCGCTGCAGTCAAAAATCAAAGCAGGTGAAGCTGAGAGTGTTCAGCCACCGCCAAATGAGTTTTATTGCGACGTGTATGTTATAAAATCTGCTCAGAAAATACTGGCTTAAAATTCTTAAATCAGAGCCATATTTACAGAATAATTTTGTAAGTGCTGAAATGAAATTAGATACTCCAAAGGATATTTCCTTAGCTGTTTAAAAGAGACCTAGCATAGAGAGAGGTTTTTTTTCCTGCTCAGATGACATCATATTATTCCCCTCTGCAGAGTGACTGGGTATTTCACTTGCACGTTTGGCACGGTGGCCACAAAGCATTTCCGACAGCCGACACTTTACAGCGGAAAATTTGCTGTAAGGTCATCTCTCCTGGGTCCTTTAATTAAACCTCCTTTAATTAAAGTCTTTCTGATTCTGTTAGTCCCTTTAATGGATTTCATTTCCTTTCCCCTACGCCTGGACTTTGACCGCCGCGCACACAATTAATTAATTAATTACGTCCGAAGCATTTTTGTTTTCTACGAGAAATTTTGCTGCGTAGCGCCCCATCGGAGTGACTAGTAGCTGGATTTTGATCGTGTTCGAATGTCCTCAGATAAACAAGCTCCTGCTGGAGGGAAATGGTATTACACAATTAGGGAATATTTCATGTTGGGCCAAAGAGGTAGCTTATGGGTAGTAGCTGGGTTCTTTTAGGTAAATAAGAATTATTTTTCTGGCTCTGATTTGGTCATAGTCGTAGTGTAAAAGAGCAATTTGCACCCAGAAAGGGACCATGAAATAAGGGAGAGTGATTTAAAATACCGCAGAGCACTTCCGGCTGGTGTGGAAACTGCATTGGAATGCATAAATTTTCAAACCTCATGAGCTCTGATCTGTCTGCCTTGCGCCCGTAGCCTCCGGGATGCGACCCCCCGCGACCCTGGACGTGACCCCCCGCGACCCTGAACAGGACAAGCGGGTGCAGACGGTGGATGGATGAAGCCTCTGATCTACCCGAGCGGTTTTATTTAACGCCTGTGATGCCTTAATGATAATTGGTTGAAATTATTATCTCTCCGTGACGTTTTAATGTTTGTCGCTTAAAAAAGGTTAAAGTTTCCCTTGCTGCAAAACTGCTGATTTTTTTTGCCGCTGCGATTTATGAAAATGATTTTTGTTAATGTGTAACTTGGAAAATGTTCAACATCGTCTACCGGCACTTAAAAATATATAATTTTTGCCGTTATGCCCTTAAGCATACATAAGGGTAAAAATGGTAGCTTTGGGAATTTAGCAAGGTAGGAATCTACAGCAGTTCAAAGTCCCGCTGTACAGTATTCAGCGTTGGTGATGATGCTTATTATCATTACTGTTATTGTTTTTGTTTGTGGTGTTTAGATGTAAAGGCACGTATTCTTTCTACATCTAGGAATACTGCATGCACGACCCGCACGGCCCGTCCCCAACTTGCCGCATGCCGTCACCCCATTCAACACTGCAGGCTCCCAACGCCGTAAAGCAAGTTCAGACAGACAGAAAATTAGACAAAGAGTTCCATCTAGTGGCAAAACTGCGACATTTCCGCCATTTTTAACTGACCACCTTTTTTGCAAAGGAGCACATTATTAGTACATAATTAATAATAATGTATTATTTTATAATGTGTTTATTCCGCTTCCATTTACCGTTAGTGTCAAGCGCGCCTATTTTCCTGCCTGAAAGCGTGCAGTCACATTTGAGTAGACCCCCTATGCTAAATCCACACAGACGTGCATTCTGTTGACATTTAGGATCTCTCTTTCCCCTGTAATACATGTACTCCGTACCTGCCAAGGCAACACAAAGGGGCTGAGTAATGTCAACACCTCCAAGCAACAGAGTACTTGTATAAGATAAGAGCTGAACATGTACTCAGTAGCAGGACACTGTATTTTTAACGCAAAAAGGTTGTCTGTGCAGAGCCGTTTTAGATTTTAAGTTACCAGATTATAGAGCTTGCTTTGTTAATGCTTTTTTAATGCTGTTGTGTTCGCGTGCTTCATTCTGGCACTTTGAATCAAATTTGCTGTCGGATATTACCCTCCAAATGAAGTGAAGCTGTATGAAAGTCATGTCTTGGGTGGAAGGACTTGTGTCGGGCTGTTGATGCCTTGTCCTTGTTCTGGTGACCTAAAGTGTCCAGTAGCACTGGATAGGAAATGGCTTGTGCGAAATGTAACGGATTTTCATCGCCACCTACTGATGTGGACGGGGGACGTCTGACATATTGACCGATGCTTGTCAGTACCTTCAGCATCTTTTTAACATCCTGAAACAGGTGACAAATGGTATTCAAAGAGAGAAACCTCAGCTTGACATCTGAGGAGAGCTAAGCAGTTTTTCCCTGATTTCTCTTTACCCTCTGTTGGTGTTAATTACTTTGATTGTGGCAAATAATATCCCTGATTTATTCTGAGACATTTAAAATGTCCAAACGGAATATACTACAATGCTTTAATACTGGTACACCTATTTTTAAATTACTTTGTCATGTATTCTTGTTTATACCCATCGGTTAGCTCCTTTTTCTGGACAGGGTCACTGGGGGGCCTGTACACTACTCCAGGCTGCATAACACTCGAGGCAGGGGTGCAGGGATATCTGCCTGTCACAGGGCACAGACATAGATATGTCCACAAACCACAGACAATTATAATGAATCAAGTTACCAGTTACTCCAATTGTATGTCTTTGGAAATACTACATTGGGAGAGCAAGCAAACTCCACCCACACGGAATAGATGTGTGGGATTTGAACCCCCCACTCCTGGAGATGTGAAACAACGATTGTGCATGATGCTGCCTTCAGACATCAGTTAATAATATTATACAGTATCATGCCAAATATTAAAATGCATCTGGTAAACAAAGGGGACAGTGTGTGGCACAGTGATGCCTGGGTGTGTGTGATCAGAAAGGTCGCTGGTTCAGGCTCCAACCTCAGCAGAATTGTCACATGCCTGTTTGGCACCATGAGCAAGGTCCATAAGGCCCTGAAATGGTCCAGGAGGTCTGGATTAAGGGCCTGGCCCTATACTCAGACCCCAAGCTTTGCTCTCAGTTGAGTGTCTGTCTCAAATAGGAGCAGGCTGGCATATGCAAAAATGGCATTCCAGACCACCTGTACTCATATTTATGCAAATAGAAAATAAACAGCTAAACAGACAAAAATGGGAACAAAAAATAAAATTGTGGTCATTAGAAAATTCCAGGTGTGCAAACGGAATCTTCTATTTGTGTGCCATAATTCCTCATCCTGGGGATGATATTTGAAGATGCGCGGAAGTGACCGAGGGCCAGGCGAGTCAGTCAGAGAGACTGACGGGCAGATATTGGTTAGCTGTGAGGGGCGAGGACGGTGGGGCGGGCCGTGAGGATGGAATGCAGAGAAGCTCTGCTTCAGGACGTCCTCCCACTTTAATCATCACCGGTGTCCCTGGACGGCTGCCTTCCTCCTCCTATCTCTACGCCCAATTTGGCCATCAATCATGGCTCATGCTAAGATTATTACACTGTTGATTAAATTAGTAAAAGCAATCACAATCTTCAAGCAACTTAATTGGGAGAATTTATTTAGCTTCAAAGACAGCTTTATGCATGTTTGATTAAGTATTATAAGGTTTGTTTTTCTGATTTTGCATAATATACCTTTAAATCCTCCACATACTGAACTGGCACGCCGTTAACGACTGTAATAAACTCTTTTTAAAAATGCCGCTGTTTATGATTTATCTGTCGTACTCATGTCTCTTCCACCAATGCCTGGCCAGCTGACAAATAGGCTGAATGTAATCTTTCGGCCAGCCCATAAATCCGTACGGTGGAGGTTGCCCTGTGCGTCAGGAAAGTTAGTGAGGTGAAAGTAAGTTTACCAGGGAGTGGCACAGACCCTCAAAAAGTGTCACGTAATGGAAATGGCATGCCGTCTTTGCAGTCCCATGTGCAAGTTCAACCATCATGTCCAGGTGGCAGGTTCTTGCTGACGAGAATCTTGCAAACGAGGGGCATTTAATTTCCTAGCTGCTTTATTTCCTACAGCCTCTTCCATCTGTTAATGGTAACTGAAATTGGGGTCACAGAGATGCACCATCTTTCCATCTATCTATCTCGGCCTATCTCGGAAGCTACAGGCGCAAGGAAGCCTGGATGGAGTCATAGATTAATTATTAAGGTAGAACACACAATACATATTAATACAGGGAAAACATGCAAACTTCTCACAGGACTGGATCAGATTCAAGGGTTCACCCGTAAAAATGGCACTCAGCATTTTTTATGTCTTTATTTTTTTTCTTAGGCCTATTTTGCTGGTATTTTCCTAAAGTAATGCACGAAATCTATGACCTTCCAGTCGTCGGTTTCAATTAAAAAGGATTTCAGGTATTATGTGGGGATATATTATGTTTGTTTTGATTGTGGAAATGATTTTTGTCTTTTATTTTGACAAAGACAATCAGAGATTAATGCTGGTTAAGTTACTGGTTAAAAGGTAAGCCTACATGCACACGGTATAATCCTGAAGCTAAAACGAGCGCTTGTCTTTCAATTTCATTGAAAATTTTCAGGCTCAGCTGCAGCGGTCCAAACTTTACGGTACCTTGAGATGCAGTAAATAAGTGGAGGTGACAGGTGAGACACAGCTTTGCGGCATCCAAGTCCATGACAAAACCTGACGGTCTGCTCATTAATGTCACTCACTTTAAACTGTATTGACATCAGGGTGACTGGAGACATCAAACCATGCCGTTCCCAGCTGGCGCGGGATTCGGTGGCTGTTTGCCTTGTTTATTGATTGGAATTGTGGGTTGGGAAAAAAAACACTGCTGGGAATATTATTTATGGCCTATGATTTTGGAGGTTGGTGAAAACTTGAAATCCTGATATGTGGGAGCCCCCAATTTTTTAAAGACACGTTATACTATTGAACGTTTGAGAGCAATGTAATGTAGGCTTCATTTAGACTTGGAAAACTGATGCCACACTAGGCTTTACTCGCGGTGGTGTACAATATCAAACAATATAAGCACAGAAAGTGGCAATATTTATTTGTCTGTTTGTCTATTCAGCATTATTTTGAATGCATTATTGGCGTGTCATATCGTTTACTTCAAAGTATAGTGGCTTCCTTGTTGTGGTAATGCTTGTATTTTTCTTCCAGAGCACTTGTCTTATCATTTATATGTTTGTAGCTGTAAGCACAAAACACTCTAGTTTGGCCAGTTAGGCAACTTAAATTTATGGTTTTGCTGAGCGTGGACTTTTTTGTACTTTTTTTTTGTCGCTTATTGACTACAAAGCAGAATGTAATGAAAATAGCATAAAATTGTTTCAAATAATCTATCTATCTATCTATCTGTCTGTCTGTCTCTGTCTGTCTGTCTGTCTGTCTGTGTCTGTCCGTCTCTGTCTGTCTGTCTGTCTGTCTGTCTGGTATGCAACCTTGTAGCAATTTTTTTTCTTGTTGCGTCTAATGTTTTTCCTGCATGAAAAATTAACAGGACGGCATCTTAAGAATTTCAAAGGCTGCCCTCAGTGTTTGTCTGTTTTCGACAAGCATAGAAACAAACAGATTTTTCAAGGGTCCACGTTGCCTGGGAGATACTTCCAGAGAGGCTGTACTTTAAACTTAAAGTACTGAGGCGAATGCACCTGCGAATATCTGTTTCCATGGTAATGGGGGCCCAGCAACAGCGCACTTCTGTGCTGCGGGGAACAGTGGGCCGGGCCTGTTCTTGGGCATTCAGAGGCCCAGCACTGGCCTTGCCTGTCTGTTTCTGGTGTTCCCGAGAGAAGCCTGCAGCACGCATGCGTACATACACACAGCTCAGCTGTTCTGGGTAGGCTGACCCTCTTCGTACAAATTTGCCACACTCCTGCTGTTGAGCTGAGCCTCCTGGATGAGGCCTTCATCCATCACAGAACGCTACGTACCTGGCCAAACAGTTTCAAGTTTGATACAGTATGAGATGTGCCAGTTTATACCCTAACATTGGTACAGGCTCTGCTGGATGTTGTTTGGAGGTGGATCGATATTGTCTTAGCAGTAGGATATCAGTAACATTCTCACTGACTTTGGTTATATGGTAAAAGTCTATGTAAAGAAGACATTTGTATATTTGGGGGGAAAAATCTACTGGCACGGAGCTTGTTTTCATTAAAAAAACTCACAGGTTATGTTATTTTTAGCATGGCAGTGCATATCTTCGTGGGATTAAAATTAGCATTAGTGCATTCCAATACTGTGACATTTTTTTCCTGAAGTCTTTAAAATGAACCTTTCCTGCTGAACATATAATTGAATTTTTCAGAGAAAAACAATATTATTTAAATGTACTGAAGGGGAATGCAGATAGGGGATATTTATTGAGTACTGTTTTATCGGGAAAGTGGGGAAAAGGCCCAGTCATGACAGATGCAAAAATGGTTTTCATCATAACTGCTATTGCATCTGTTTTTCATAATACTTTCCATCCATCCACCTTCTGTGCGCGCTTGTCCAACCCATCACAGGGCCCTTTCATAATAACTTATATGTAACTTTTATGTCCTGTGACGTAAAATCAGTTTATGTTTTGGAGCAGGTTTAGCCATGCTAATTATAGCTCACTGTCAGTAGCGAAAACTAACTAACGAAGACTGTCTCTTTTGGCGGAGACTCTGTGATTTCTGCCTCTCCGCGCTGCATTCAAGACATGGCCGGTATCTAAAAGTACCTTCTGTGGGGTAGAGGTGAACATTGACACTAAGAACGGGCACCTCTTTCCTGCCAGCACAATAACCCACGATGAAAAATGCAAATACATTATCCTGCTCGTTTCTGAGAATTGTAATGGTATAAATTTCTAGGCGTGATCTGAAGCACTTGCCGTGGTATTTTGTCATGTGTTTCATCTCGGGTCTTTATTTGGTCAGTGATCTTTTTTGATCTATACTTTAATGCAGCACACACTAATGTAGGTGGCCACTGTAATGTGTTGAACAATCAGTAATGTGTTTTGTGCTTCTATTTTAATTGAAGCTGCTTGTTGTTTTGGCTTCAGTTTGACTTCAAAAGATGTACATAAGCAGAGCATATTAAGGGGGCCCTGGCGAGGCTTTGAAATGTGACATCTATAAATTTTTTTATTTACTTGTTTGTTTGTTTTTGTGGCAGAGTTTCTTTACGCTGTAGTTTTCAGTGACTCTGCAATGCAGCCATACGAGAAAAACTCCAAACATCCTTTGCGATACAAACAGGAAGTCAGACCGGATCATATGACTGTCTGATCCCATCAGGGGTGTCTGTGTCAACAGATGAAGAAATATCCCTGTTCAGCTGATTTATTCGTAAGATCATCTGATGGTAGGGTCAAAGTTAAATTTGATGGATGCAGCACAGGAAATTCTGCTATCTTCATTTACAAAGAAAAAGTGTATTTCTAAATAAGCCCAGGATGGGGCACCATAAATAAATAATAACAATAAAAACTTTAGCAATTCATTAAAAAATTCTATTATCCGGATGTGCACCAGTAAACCCAATTTGCACATTTCTCGATTAAACTGAATTTCGCAGCTCCAAAGTTAAATCTGTAGGCTGATGTTCAAAAACATTCATAAAGAAACACCAGGAATTATCTGTGCTCTGACTCTAGGTACCACCACTGCCTTTCTTTGCATGGGTAGAGTCTTGGTTGGGTCACCATTTTCATTCACCATTGTCACCCTCAGCTGCTAGTGAATCAATGAAGATTGTTGTTGCTGATGGCAGCACTGCCATCTTGTGTCTAGGAGTGGAATTTTAGTGCCATGCAAGAGACACGTGGACAACCAGAACAGTGTGTTTGTTTCATTACAGTGCAATGGCCTTTAACACATCACATATGAAAACTTCCAGAATTGCACACTCAGTGCAGAGATGGGCTGAGACAGTAATAAAAAGCACAGAGGCAAAGTGGGGAACACCCTAGACAGGATGCCATGTTATCACAGGGGACGAAATTGTACTGCAGGCACAACTTACTTAGAAAATCTACTTAGAGACACATGTCTACTTAAATTGTATGTCTCAGAACTGTGGTAGGAAACCAGGTTACCCAGAGGAAACCCACATGAACATACAGTGAAAACATACATACAGTACAAACTGCAAACACAGAGCCAGGGGTGGGACCCAACCACACAGCCCTGGAGATGTCAGACTGCATTGATAGCAAATGAGCCATATGGTTAATTTCAGTCAGAAAAATAACAATAAATTCAATGTATGCCTGAACTCGCAACACCTGCATGAAATATAAATCAACTATAACATGCACCAGCAATGGAATGTCACAAATAGCGACAAAACTTCATTTTGTAAGCCAGGCCCAATGGGGTGGGGTTGTGTGCTATGATGCCTGGTGGAGGTAATTTTGTCCAGAGCCTAGGAATTATGTACAGCTGGCCTTATGTACAGCACACAACATGAGTAACCATTGCTGAGTAAAGCACATGTTCATATGTGATGCCAGGTGTCTGCCTGTCAGACCGACACGATCACAGTGTGGTCCCTTAGTACTTAGTACTGAAAGGCCTGAGGCCCACTGACTGCTGCAAGGTATGCAGATGAGACGGCCGGGTGCAACTCGAGGGCCAAGGAGCATGAGAATCCCCGAGGATGAGATCATAGATTGGAACAAGGTCAGACAAGCATCAAACAGAAGCCAGGATGCTAGGCGAGCTGGAGAACAATTAATGGAACAGGGAAACCAGAAACCCTTCGAAATCAGGTCCAGAATTACAAAAACCGAGTAGGTGGTGAATAATAAAAAAGAAACAGGTTAATGGATTGCTAAATGAATTGGAGGCGTGCATGACTGCCTCAGTCCATTTGTAGGTGGGCGTGGCCACGGAGGCTGAGCGTGAGGTGATCCGCGGGGTACTTGGACCGGATGTGAAATAATGACCTTATGTCGCTACAAGTGATGGGCTGTTTGTTATAAATGTGCTGTCGCTCATGCGGCTTAGCGTGCCC
>JAODKL010000118.1:4381696-4394977 GCA_026780765.1 Petrocephalus schoutedeni | reverse complement strand
CGCGGGTTTGGCTCCCCCCCCCCCCCCCCCCCCATTACTTTATAATATTATTTGTACGATAAATGCGAGCGCAGTGCTCAATAATCAGCCTTAAACACAACTTTAATAATATGCATGTAACTTTTAGTGTTCACCTTTTTACCTCTCCCACACATTTTACTTTCATGTTTCATAGCATATTAACACATAATGTATCGTGTTCACAAAATGACTCACCCAGACTCACCCATAATCACTACATTCATCTTTTTTTACCGGTTAGCCCAGTGCTATTCATAGGAATGTATTCCCTGTAATTATTTTTTCATTCACAACGCAAAAAAATGTTTAGAATTTGTTATGAAAAAAACAAACGATGAGGCGATATCGTCATTTTAAGGCAGCGGGGTAATGCGTTAACTGTGTAATAGTTCGAGGGATTCGGGTTTTAATTAGACGAAAGCTTTATTAATATTACGTGCGTCTTAAAATGACGGGGAATTAAACATTCTGTTAGGTGCGCCGCGTCTGCCGGAGCGCCCGGCCGGCCGCGGCCGCCCGAGTCCGAAGGATCGGGCTGTGTCTTTAAAAAAAAAAAAGCCGAATGGTGAATGATGTCAGGGGGGAGCGCAGCTCGGTCGCCGTCCCTGCGAGCTACAATCACTTCCTGGATAAGGAAAGAGAGACCGAGAAAGAGAGAGAGAGAGAAAAGAGAGAGAGGAGAGAGAGAGACGGCGCAGATCGGGCGGCGGGGCTGGCGAGCGAGGTGAGACAGGGGCCTGGTCGGACGCGGACCCTGCGAACTTTGCATCCGGAGAAACATCGCATCGTCCGGGCGGAGCAGATTTTATGGAGGATAAATACAACGGGTATTTCACCCCCACTTTATTTGCGCTAAATATTTATATTGCCAGAGGCCATGACGCATACGTCTTGCATGGTTTTTAAATATCTAAACAAAGTAACGTTAGTTAATGCCCTAATCTTTAATGTTATATAGAGATTCGTGCGCTTAATGCCATAAGGTTTCACCCTCGATGTGCGTATTTAATTTGTCTTGTGTTTTGACTACGGATGGTTACGTATCTGCCCCACAATGACATTGATTTGATAAAGGGACTTTATTTGGGACAATTGAAATGCGTCGGTTAAGGAATGCAGGTTCAGCCCATCTTTGTTGTTGGGTAATAACGCCTCGTTTGCCTGTTTGAAGGTCATATAAAAGTAAAAGAAATGTATTTAAATTGCGTGGCACATGTTTAAATTTGGACTTTTATTGGTATTTTACGTGCTTCGGTCACTGCGCGGTATTGGAGCTTGACGCGCTGAGATAACTATAATAACAGCAGCAACATCAGTAATAGCAGTAATAATGTAAGCATTTACAGATGCGTGCGTTTGTGTAAGTTTCAGGACGATACTTATGTAGCCACGTGTGACGTGACTGCGATCTGCTGCTCGGGCGTGATGTTACGTAAAGGTAAATGATTATAAGATCACTTCGTTATTATTATTATTATTATTATTATACTTTAAAGGGTTATTTCTGTAAGGGTCTGGCGGGGTGTGTGATTGAAAACGAGCCTGCTTCCCGTTATGTTAGGATAGCTGCGTGACACGCCTACGTGGTCTTCTGCGTCCCACTTTGTTAGGCTTGGACTGCTTAGGTGTTTCCAAGGCTGAAATGACAGGAAAGTGAATTTTTACACTTAAAATGAAGCAAAAAAAATAACAAAATATCGTCCACCCTGGAAGAAAAATGTCTCCCCGTTGAGGACGACAATTACAGTTACGCTGAATACATGCAAATATCCGCACTAATAATGGCATTCGCGAAGAAAGCGGACAGAGTAATGCGCTTTTTGGTGATATTTATGAGGCATTGAAGGTATTGCATGCTTGTAGATTTTGTTATAGCGTTTTTTGACACTGGCGACTGTTTCCTCATAAATGTGTGATTATATAAGATATAAAGTATATAAGATTATATAGGCGTTGTTACTTGAGGGTAATTTCAGTTATCGTGGAATACTTTTGCTAATATGGCATAGAAACGCGCTAGGCCGGCATGGAAAATCATTTTGAAATTCTTAATATATGAAGATAATTTTTGTTTCTGGTAAAATTCTATACAGATAGGGATTTAGTTGCATTTCCAGTTAATTGGCTGTCTAGGTTTAGAAATAGTGGACGGGCACATGTCTTCTGAGAAGATTCTGGAGGGACGGAGGAACAACAGCATCGCTCCTTGCTGCAATCTGTCAAGTGTGATTGCCGCGACGAAATGAGTAACGCCAGTGGACTCGACTGGCGGAAGATAACACTGCCATGGCAAATGAGAGTAGGAGAATTAAAAAAATATATAATTAACGCATTTTTGGAAGTGAAAATGAGGCCTACGAGAAATTCAAAAATGTAAAACTGAGGCAGCTCAGATTTCGCAGAATGCAAGGTGTTGCCCAGTTCTTGTTTTAGCTAACCTTCACTTTTCTTAGAAGCTTTAGTTAAAAAAAAAATCAGTTTTCCCATAATGCTTTTCACAAATTTGCATGAAAAAAGATTCTTGCGCTAAGTGAAGTCACTCCAGCTTCTGAATGCTTTGTAGACTTGCACCCCCCTCTCTGCTTACTTTAGTATAAAGTCATGCTGTTTACCTCCCAGTTAGTATGCGGCTTTGTGTGTGCTGTGCTCCACTGCTTCCTGTAATGGAAAGGTCTCTTTCTGGTCCCACTTGGGGAGAAAAGATGAGCGTCTGGTCCTTGTCATACCCTGTGTGCTCAGAGCTGTAAATTTCAGGCTTTGCTATAATGACTTTGGTGGATGTAGCTCTGCGGGTCTGAATCCAGCATAAAATGCAGCCGGCTAAGCTTGGTATAGTACGCTGTAAGAGCTCTGTGTTATAAAAAGGGCCCAGGAATATGTGTGAGGAAAATGTAACCAATGAGCCCAGGGTAACGGCACCTTTGAGTGAAATGAAGTGTGGCAGGAAGCGACTGCCTAAATCCATTAGGTGTTTATACTAGAAATGTATATATGCTGTTTCTTTGAACATATTAGCAGGCTCTTTGCTCAATTATCTCAAATGGTTTTGATTAATAGCCCCACAGGCTTCTTGGGGAAATGGCACCAACACACTCCACGTGAGCGATTCACTCTCGTTATTAGTCTGTCTGCTCCGTGAATTTTATTATCTATGGATCACTGTCAGTCGAGGCTCACGCAGTATTTCCCTGCCTTTTGTCGCTGGGCACCTTTGTCTGCCGTGCTAGACAGACGCAGACCTGCAGGTCTTTGGCGAGATGGGAGGCGACCAAAGAACAGAACGTCGGTTGGGTGGACCGGCACGTCCACCAACCTCGCTTCACCCCGCCGGACCGTGGTTCGGTTTGTCGGGCATTTTAATCCTCTGTATGCTGCTGGAGATCTGACCGGCGCCAGAACATTGACCCAGCTGTGGAAGGTTTTAGACAGTATTTTTTCAGTCTTGAAATTTCAGATTGGTCGGGTTGCACTCAGACTGAATACTGAAGCTCAGAACCACAATTATTTTCTTTGGTGGGTGGCGGGGTGGGGGGCTGATCCTTTGGGTCTGCAGTGGAGCAGGGAGTTGAAATACCTGCTGAGACGCCCCCCTGCCCAGCAGTCTGAAAAGGCCAGACGCTGGGCTTTTTGTTGACTCACAGAGGACTGTCAGAATACCTGGCTGCAGAGACTCGGTATGACTGGGTGGGGGGGGGGGATGTGGACAGACTCACACTCCCCAGCTCTGCTCGATCACCCGAGTTGACTAATGTATTCCTGCCTGCTTTTCATGAAGCCCCCAACATGTGACTAAACTCAATGTACGAATTCCTGCACAAGCTCGCATGTGCCTTGTGACCATTTCTTCATTTCCTTTCTCTCTCTCTTTATCTACTGTGTATCCCTCTCTCTCTCTCTCTCTCTCTCTCTCGCTTTCCCTCCCTCGCCGTCTCCCTCCCTACCTACCTCACTCTTTTGTGCTGGGTGGTTGAGGTTTTGGCGAGTGCCTGCCCTGCCAGAATACTGGGGGTGCCATCAAACGCCCATCTACTGTTTCTCATGAGGGTTTGATCAATGCTGTAGTGCCCCCCCCCCACCCCCGTCAATGTACAGCAGATTGCAGACAGCCGGGATGCAAGAGAGGGGCAAGTTAGCACACCAGCCCTGACCCAGCAGGGGCACGGCGGGTGTCCTTGAGCACCGTGGGACCTCTGTTTGCTGTAAGGTTTGGGCCTGGTCTCATACTGAGGGAGTCAGGCATGAAACCCTGCCAGGTCTCTGCGAGAAACTTTTGCCGAAATCCACTTTGCACGGAGCGGCAAGTTCCAGCCTGTTTGAAGCCGCGGCGGCTAAGCTCGCACAATGAGCCTACTTTCTTTTTTTGTTTGTTTAGTTCATTTTCTTTTTTCTACATTATTGCTCAAGAGTACGTGCGGTAGCGTTTCACTTTCCCTCACAGTGAGCTACCCCCTGTTATAAGTTTGGCGTTGGGCCATCGCAGAGTTCAGAGAAAGGAGGGCCTGTTCGTGGAAATTCGCTCAGCCTCCCCGCCGGTGCTGTCGTGGCACTGCCGCGTTCATTCAGCGCGCCGCCTTTGCCGTGCCGTGGCCTGTCCGGTGACAATGGAGGCACTTCTCCTCGTGCCTCTGATCTTCATCTCGTGCCATGTGCACCTCCCGTCCGCATGTTGTAAGGCACCCTATCGCCTAATATCCCCGTTTCATGCCACAGGATTGTGCTCTCTGAACCACAGGTGGCTGATACGATCGCAGGCGCAACAGCGCGCTACGCACTCTCCTTTATTCATTCTGCACAGTGTTTGTTTGTAGTTGGCTCCCCTGCCTCTGCAAATTGCATGTTTTATTTTGTCTGTTTGTTGTATGTATGCTTGTTTGTATCACTTTTGTCTTACTCTATGTATTTTCTTTTGTCTTGCTCACTAATATATCTTTGTTTGGGTTTTTTGTCTCGCTATATGTTTGTTGTGTTGTTTGTTTGTTTGTTTGTTTTGTCTTCGGCTGCCTTGCAGCCCCAGCCGTTGGTCTCCTCCCATGACAGCCTGAGCACCAGGGCTGGGGGATTTCAAAGCGTGTGATGTGCAACGTGTGATACAGACCAGGCATGCATAATTTCCTCGTGCATCATCCTCGTATTCTCTGTGGGCAGATTGAATCGGCGATATGATCAAGGGGACCAGCACAGCCCTGACACAGTTTCTGTCATAGGGGATGCGCAGACGTGTCTTTGTGTGGCTCTTCCAACAGACAGCATGCCTGCTGACATGAGACCTAATTGAATCATTATGCTCTGCGCAGATTACGATGTCACACAGCAGCGTTAGTGAGATTTGCCTTTGGAAGGGACCGCAAAGCAGCCGCAGTGATGTCTGATGGCTGTGTAAACAGGAGGTGTTTTTTTTTTTCTCTGTCTCTCCACACGCACGTACCGCTATCTGTGAGGGCGCCCGCGAGAGGTCTGAGTGACTTATGGGAGGTGGGGGGGTCTCTCTCGGAGCATATGCTTGCATGCTCGCGCATGCGTGTGCATAGCAGTCGCTCAAACGCTCTTCAAGAACATCCTCTTTTCCAGCGGCGTGGTCCAAAATCTGATGCCCAAAGCAGCACATTCATCATCACATTCACTGCCTTAGGCTGATCATTCAAGGAGTGACTTAGGGTAAGGTGTGAATTATGCAAGGATGCTTCCGCTGCGCTTTCCAAAAAGAAATAAGTGCTTTGTAAAAACTTAAGACTACTTTTTCCTATTTGATATAACCCCCCCCCCCCCACCCCCCATGTATGAAGTTTCTGGTAAATGACATTTCCTATCGCTGGCTTGATGCCTGGATTGGTCACATGGTGTGAATGCAACGGAATGTGGGTCTCTGCATGCATGCATGCGCGTGTGTGTGTGTGTGTGTGTGTGTGTACTTTCAACAGCGATGGAGGAAGGATGCAGTGAAAGAGTTTAAACGATAATGTCTGATCTTGGCAGTTTATATTTTTTCTTTTTAGTGGTAATTCATCACCTTTATCACATTTATCATAAAAAAAAAAACTACAATAGTACACAAAACCGTCAGAAGTCGTACAAGGCTGTGAATGATGTCCCAGAAACATAATATCTTTGGAAGAGTTTGTACATTTAATTGATTTAATATACATTTATTACACATCATAGGAGGATTCTTGTTAAAAATGCATTATACTTATTTTTCGAAGTATTTGCTTGTTTCTTGGATATTTTCCATCCATTCAAGGTTCAAAAAATTGTCGGGTTTGAGGCTGATCTTCCCTGCACCATGTGGCCTAGAGGAAGGGCGTCAAGCAATCTGACAGAATCCCTGCTGAGGTATTATTATTATTATTATTATTATTATTTATTACGATTGACCAGTCACGAATGCTAGCACCTGCTGCAGGAGTAGGTGCGGCTTTTGAAGCAAAGGCGCTTTATTTAGCAGACGTACACGTGAGGCAAATAACACATTACAGACATAGGAGGTGACTTGGCGTAAGTGCAGCTAGGCTGAGCTTCCGATGAACGCTCAGGAACGAGCGTAAGCAGCACTGGGGCAGGAGCTACATAAGGCCTTTGGAACACAGCGTGGTACAGCCTAACTCGCTAGCACTGGGGGAGGAGATTCGGCGTCAGCTAGCTAAGGTTACCCGGGGTGACTGAGCCCTTTCTGCCCCATCACATCCTGGTTGCTGTCGACAACTGAGGGCAGCTTACAGGCTTTTCAGGTGGACCGCTGCGGTATTTGTGGAATTGCACCTTCTGGCGTTTTTGTACTGTAGCACTTAATCTCGCATATTGGGTTGCATACCTGTGGACGCAGAGACAATGGCTGCTGTTTGGTTTTCAGTTTACGGAAGAGATTTCTAACTGGTGCAGTGCTTGAGGAACGTCACACGGTTCTTGCTCGATATTCTAACCTGTTCCACCGGTATTGGGGCCTTACAAACAAATGAGCGTGACGCAAATGCGGAACAAAGGATGCGGCAATTTTGATATTGGTCACCCTTGTAAAACTGCAACGTCTTTCGGGCTGAATTGTTAATGGGATAGTTGGCATCATGTGTATCTGCTTGGTTAGTTGCCTGAGGGAGTTTTAAAAAATCTTCTGATCATTTTTCTTAGTCTTGGTCACAGGCTGGATAGTGACCTGTTGCAGGCAGCATAGGGCACAGGACTGGGTTACACCCTGGATGGGTTGCCAGTCAATCAGAGGACACATACATACAGTCAATGGGCAGTTTAATGACACCAGTTAGTTTAGCTGCCTATCGTTGGATTGCAAACCCACATGCACACAGAACAGAAATGGGCTGTGACCCCCAACCCTGGGGGTGTCACCGCACTCCAAATAGATTACACACACTTAATTTTCAGATTTTAATTTGCTTTAGGTTATAACACTAGATGTCAGGATGTTATCCTGCAGTTAAATGTAGGTATTGTATAACTAGATATGACGTCAAATTGTATAAAGAAAAGAGAAAATTGTTGTGTAAATTCTAAAACCAAAATACCAATCTCAAAACACACATTTATGGCCAGTAACACACACTCTGCAATATTTTTTCAGCAGAATGCTTAAATAATCCATAAAAACTGCATTTACTTTTTGCTAAATCTTTTCTTGGAGGCCAAAGGGTAGCTTAGAATTGGGTTCCAGGTAATCGGCTGGCTATGAGCTGCAATCAGTGGGTAATCACCAGTTTATGGAGGCCGTGCACAGAGGCAGAGACATGCACGCACACGCGAACACAAAGGAAGACGTGGAAGAAAAAAAACACAAAAGAGAGAAGTGGTGAAGATCTGCTGTGTAAATCTCCGGCCACTTCCAAAGCCACACAGCTAAAATGTGCTTATTGCCTTTATTGACAGATGTAGGGCTTAATTTCTTATTTGGGGGGGGGGGGTGATATTATCTCATTTGTTGTGTCCAAACATACGATATATAGTAACGTGCACCTGCCCGCATTCTTTCTTTGGCCATTCCATCACTGAGTCGTCTGCACATGGCCTTTCCTCTGTAGCCTAGGGTAGATCATCGCTAGCTGAGGGACAGGCTCTGCTAAAGCGCCCCTCTGGGCCGCTTATGGTATTGCCGGGGGACTTCCAGATGTGTACCGCAAATGCTGCTGCAGGCTTGAGCCTTAACCCGGGCTGTATGCATGGGAAGGCTACCAGAGCCCCATGCCGATGCTCATAAACAGATCAAATGCTGGCTGGCCTGGCGAGTGGCTCCTGCACGTTACCTGCTCCGCGTCTCCCCCGAGACTCGTAACTGCACCTCCCCGAGCGTCGTGCATCTTTTCGCAGAAGCCATCACATTTTCCAAGAGCAACTGTCAATTACTTTTCAAAGTGCTGAGGAATGATTTTCCACATTGACGAGCGCGGGGTTTCCCTACTTGACCCGGGCTAAGCTTTGTGACGGCGTTTCTGGGGTTGGGGGGGGGGATAAAAGAGTTTGATTGATGTAAAAATTTTGGGGGATTTTCAGCGACTCTAGAGCTGAGTTTGTCAGATAGCATCTTCGTTTTCATTGTTACTTTGGAGTCTGTGGGTCACCCCCCTCATCCTCGCTCTGTGTGTTGGGCTGTCGGGTTACAGCTGCTTGTGGCATGGCGCCGAAGGCTGTCAGAGAAAGCCTGGAATCCACGGCGGCCCGTATCTGTCGCCCTGGAGGACCATGGGCCCGGATTGCGGCGGCCATGCCAGTGTAATAAAGCCCATCGTGTCACGGGCTGCCCCGTCCCCCATCTCGGGTTTCTCCCCGTCTTCGACCCCCCCCCCCAAAAACGCCTTGAGGTGCCACACCATTGGTCGGTGAGGCCCGCCAGTCCACAGGCTCCCGCCCCCTTTTGCCCTTTTTTATTTTACCGTGCAACTTTCTGAGATTTTGTTATAGCTTCCAGACCATGGGGGAGGAAAGGCCTGGCCGGTCTCTGCTCAGGGTTCATTTCGAAGGATTGCTTTGGTTTGAGGACTTAAGGAGCTTGGGCGCACGGCTGCAGAGGTTTGTGGAACACACTGAATGCCGTACGTGTGGTTTTTTTGCTTTTTTTTTTAAAAATAGGAAGAGGTCTGAGTTGCGGCGTTTAGCTGGAGCACAGGGGGTCATCTCTCAGCCATACAGGGTTTGTGTGTCCATGTGTGTCTGCCTGCCTTTCTCATTCTCTCACTGTCTCGCCCTCCTGCTTGGTCTCTCCCTCATTCTCCCTCTCTCTCTCCTCTCTCTCCCTCTGAACTGCTGACTCATTGAAGTTTTGGGCGGTTCTGGCTCAGAAGCAGAACACTGCAGCTGCCTCTGTTTTACCGGGATTGAGTCGCTGCGGCCCCCTCCTCTGTCACGATGCCTCCCCCCCCCAACCCCTGCCGCACCCCAGACCCACTGCCGGGGCAGTGAGGCAGAAACCCAGTCGCAGTGGGACGAGCTGGATAGGTGTTGAGCTGGATATGGCCGTCAGTTCTGGGTCCGGTCCAGTCCCACTCTAGGGGCCGCGTTCCCTGAAACGTGCCCACGTCGCGGATTCGGCGCTCGCCTGACCTGCCGTTCTAGGCAGCGGCAAAAGCAGCTTAAAAAGAACAAGAAAAGACACGCCGAGGTCAGAAAGACGGCCCTGGGAAACCGGTCTAAGAAAAGCAGGCTGTGAAATGAACATGGAGTAATTTAATACCAGCTGCCTGGACGCAGAAACCGAAGCGCCATTGGAAGCCTTGGCGTGGCCGCGGCCCAACTCTGCGCCTTGGCTGCGGGTAAATGGCCCGTTTGTGCTGCGCTCGCCGCACTGGGCACCCCGGCCTCCCGCTCGCGCCGGGCACCCTGGTCTCCCGCTCGCACCGGGCACCCCGGCCTCCCGCTCGCACCGGGCACCCCGGCCTCCCGCTCGCGCTGGCCTGCTTTGGGATCAGTCATCCCAACTTTTTGATGCTTATTAGTTTTCACCGCAAACATACCCGATCCAGCAGCCTGTTTCTGGGTGGTGGGATGGTGTACCTAGCCCTCCTTAGGCCGGGGATCGACTCACAACCTGGTTTTGGCGCCGATCTCCTCACTGCCTCGCCTCACTCTGGCTCTGTGAGTGAAAATATTTCGGGATCGGTGGGGGTGTTTGTCTCATATCTGGGCAGATTTCCACCCCCCCCCCTTTTCTCCTTGGGCCACTTTAATCTTTTTTCTTCTTTACGAAACAAAAATTGGGGGATGTGCACCGTTACCTAAGCAGGGTGCGCAGCGGCGAGAGCGACAGCCAGCCTCGGCCAAGGAGACGCCTCTCCTGCCGTCAAGGGCAAAAATATCAGGTCCTGAGCGACGGTCAGACAGCGGCGTCGGGCTCTCGCAGCCAAACAGGATGCTACCTACCTTGGGGAGGTATTTCTCTTTCGGGGGGGAGGGGGTCACCCAGCGGCCTGGTCTCGGGGGAGGGCATGTGTTCAATTGTCGCGTGGCTTTTCGGTTTGTGGTCGGGAATTGGACGTCGACCTTCCCTAACCTTCTCCAGATCTTTGCTCCCTTCAGAGCTGGGTATTAGTGCATTGGGTGAGGGGGAGAACCCTGTGGCATTAAAATATTAATGGAAAAGCACTTTCTCCCCAAACCTGCACATGCACCAATACACAGGCTTCTCTATATATATGGATTGCAGCCTGTATTTATGTGCCACTGTTCCATGCGGCATAAAATATCTGTGGGTGAAAAATTATAATAAATGAGGATGTATATAAGTACATAAGTATATAAGTAGTGTAGTGTGAGTGTATTTTTGAAGCCTTCTTTTTCACTGCCAGGAAAAGAAAGCATTTTCAAATATTGTCATAGTGTCCCAGGAGATAATATGTACTGCGGCTATGGGATAAATTCCTGATTTCCATACTGGAAGCTGATTGGCTGGAGCCTGAAGCACAGAGAAAGTAGGGAGTACAGCAGACTTTGCACATATTTGAGCGAGAAGGGGGTCACTCCCTCGCCATAGCTGGGAGAGCATGCGGTTTAACTGTAAGAGGAGCTGGGTGGCTCTTTCATTCACCTCCACCATCATTACTCTTTTTAATGAGCATCTAAAGCCGTGTATATGCACTGGGCAGCCTGTGGACATTGGAACTCCTCGGAGTAAAACCCACAAGCCTCTTTAAAAGAGCTGGCTAGAGGGCCGACACATCACGTGACGGTGGAGGGCTCAGAAGGCTGCTGGTTCAAGGCCCAGGAGATGCTTAGCCGTAGTGTCCTTGAAGGACCTTAACCTGATCTACTCATGTGAAGGCTTCCCTCCCCCGAAGCTACTAAAATGAAGTTTTCTTAGAGACGTGCATCTTTAATTAGGTGCAGTCCTGTTCCTGCCAAACGTGCCGTGTTGCGAGTCATCGCGGGTGGGTGGGGAAGTCGGCCCTGTGAGCTGCAGCGCATGGCACTGCTCAGCGTCGCAGCCTCTGAGATGCACTGTCAGCCGCTGCAAGGTGGCAGATGCCGGGCTCTGATTGGCAGGCCTGTTGCCAGGCGAGTCTGCCGCCTCAACGTGGACGGAATGTGTTGTCTGTCCGCTCAGACATGAGTGCAGCTGCAGGATCTGAATATTTATAAAGGACATTTGCTGAGTGTTTATGTAACAAACACATTGTGTCGCATGCAAGATTTCCAGCCGTTTGAAAATGGCACCTCTTGCAACAGTGCATTTATTGCAACGTCTGATGAGGCTGTGGACAATTTTTATTTACTTTTATTTTTTTTATGTTCTCAATCGGAAATACACCAGGTCTGAATGGTGACGAAAGACCGAGGTGACCTACAGGCTGCTTGCTGTCCAGCTCGCTGGCTTCAGTGACACTCCACTACCGTGTCATGGGTCCAGATTCTGGGTCCTAGTCTTGATTATAGGAATATTTCCAGTGAAGTCCAACCTCTAAAGGAATGAAAATTAGGAGCACTATTTGCAGGGAATGCCCCTGTGCATGAAGTAAACAACATTATTATTATATGTATATAAATACAACATGTGTGTGTATATATATATGTGTCTGACATATTAAAACATATTTGCTTATCTGAGATATTCAGTCTATATTTAGTGCGGAGTGATGTCTAACCCGCGTGCTCCAAACTCCTGGCTGGCACAGCCATGCACCCCCGCCCAGCATAACTGCTGCAATGCAGCGGCGTGCATCATCTGGCAGCGAGTCAGAAGCCTGAGGAAAGTGGTGTACAGTGGTGGTGGGGGGGGGGGGGTAGTAGGTGGTGCTGCTTCTCAAGGCTCTAGGCTGACTCCAGTGAT
Organism: Petrocephalus schoutedeni; assembly: GCA_026780765.1. NCBI lineage: Eukaryota > Metazoa > Chordata > Actinopteri > Osteoglossiformes > Mormyridae > Petrocephalus > Petrocephalus schoutedeni. Next base: position 4,382,697 of record JAODKL010000118.1, on the reverse strand, counting down.
CCGAGCTGACCGAGGGTCCCAGACAGAGCGGAGTTCGCAGTGTCGGTCTGGAGGTGCGGCGCGTAGCTCACCGGATACCCGACACTGTGAGCAGAGCTGTTCCCCCAACGCGATCAAACGGAAATCCATCTATCGACGTGCCTGCTTACCTTTGTTTAGGCTGCCTCTGCGGGTCGCTACGGCAGGGTAGGCGTCCTTGAGCAGATCAGAACGTTTAATGTGCCACATTTATTCCCCGGATAACGGCTTTCCGGGCCACTTAGAGAGCGCTGCAGTTGGGGGGGGGTAGCGTACATTTGCATGGAAAGTCTGGAAGGAGAGGGAAAAAGGGGCCAGGTGTCAGTCTTGTTAATTATGATGGGCCCTATTTGGGAGGGGATGAGCCCAACACCTCCACCTGCAGGTGCTGTGAGGAACAGACGCGCACAGCAGTGCAGAGGCAGTCTGCTCAAGGAGCCGTTGACCTTTAACCTTTTCCTGAGGGCTCGTTGTCAGACGCTGAAGTGTAGCCACATTCGTCTCGGCGCGGGCGTCTGCCCCCCCAACCCTCCGTGCTGGCTCCTGATGCGCCGTGGCCGGCTTGCAGGGTCCCCGCCCCTCACTGCCCCCTCCCGTCCAGCACCCTCGCTGCCTGTGCCCCTGTGAGCAAGTCGCTTTGCAGTTTGTCCTTAACTGACCCCTCCATGCACACTCACACACATCCCCCCCTGCCCCCCTTCTCAGCTGTGTGTCTGTAACCACAGCTGTTTTTTTTCTGCCCATCCCTCGCTCGCTCGCTTGCTCCCTCCCTCCCTCCCTCATTCTGCGACATATAGATGCAGCAGTGATTGGGCTTTAAGCCTCCTGCCCTCCTTTCATCTATGACACGCAGCCTCTCTCGCTCTCTCTCCTCCTCTCTGTGTCTGTCTCTCTCTCTCTCTCTCTCACCAGCTGCAGCACTTGTTGAATTTTCCCCATGGTGGGGGGGGGGGGGGTGGGTTGGGGGGGGTGGGTGTATGAGG
>JAODKL010000118.1:4356094-4381444 GCA_026780765.1 Petrocephalus schoutedeni | reverse complement strand
GTGGAGGGGGGTGGGAGAGAGGGAGAGAGAGGGAAGGTGATCTGGGCGGCTGTTTCGTTCAACTCCGCTGGCGTTCAGGATGTGCCGCTACTTTCGGCCACTCTGAGGACCAGTACGGTACAGGTCAGATCCCCCGGTGGGTAGGGGTGGGTATGGGAGGGAGGAGGGGCGGTGGCAGGGGTTATGCACAGGGTGGGGGGGGGTGGCACTGGGGCGGGGGGGATATCAGAATCTGGATTCCTGGAAACCCTCTGCAGAGTCACTCGGTGCCGAAATTTGCGATTGTGAGCGATAAAGAGAACCGCGTTTAGGACAGGAAAATATGCAAATACGATTGTGCTTGGCACCACGAGTGAGGCGCGGCCGGCTCCTGCGCCGGGGGCTCTCTTCTCTGCAGCTGTGGGGGGGACATCCGTAGCTGCCGCATCTGACATGTGACTTTTTTCCGGGCCGCCACCGCGTGCGTTAGCGGCCGGTCGCTTCACGGTCGCTTCCGCTCCTGGCTGCTGGTCACGTTCCCGGGCTTGTCAGGTGTGTGCCATCATCATTTTTGCCTATTTTTATGGGATGTCCCTTATATAAAGTGGAGGAAGACTGATTGTTGTGCATTTGTTTCAGAACTTTAATAAATTTCAGATTAATGATTCTCAGTTCTGTACCTAATGAATAGTCATCCAAAACAGCAGATTTGCATCCTAACCTGGGGTGCATTTCCCAAAAGCATAGCTGCAACTACATTAGCATCTTACATAGTTAGAACCATGCAACTGAATTAGTCCCGTTAGCAACTACGTTAGTTGCTAACGGGAGCTTTTTGGAAACACACCCCTGATTGGCTCCTGCTCTTCTCATGCCCCGCCCCTCTGTTTCCCCGCCCCTTTCCTCCGCAGCGGTTGGTCCTTGAGCTGGGCGTGTCTCCTGTGAAGCCCCAAAGCCACCACCATGTCCCAGTTGCTGCATGTGGAGATCCCCAACTTCGGCAGCACGGTGCTGGGCTGCCTGAACGAGCAGCGGCTGCTGGGCCAGCACTGCGACGTGTCCATCGTGGTGAAGGGCCACGCCTTCAAGGCGCACCGCGCCGTCCTGGCCGCCAGCAGCCTCTACTTCCGCGACCTCTTCAGCGGCAGCACCAAGGCGCAGTTCGAGTTGCCGTCCTCGGTGGCGCCCGCCTGCTTCCAGCAGCTGCTCTCCTTCTGCTACACGGGCAAGCTGACCATGGCGGCCAGCGAGCAGCTGGTGGTCATGTACACGGCCGGCTACCTGCAGATCCAGCACATCGTGGAGAAGGGCATGGACCTGGTGTTCAAGGCCAACTCACCGCACTGTGACTCGCAGACGGCAGCCGCCGAGGACCCGGGTTCCGAGCCGCAGAGTCCCAGCAACAATGCCACGCCCACCGCCACGCTGGGGCCCCCGCCCGCATGGTCACCCGCCGCCACGGCTGCCCGTCGCATCAAGCTGGAAGGGGGTGAAACCGTGCTCGGGCTGCAGGGACAAGGCGGCGCCAAAGCTACGGGGGCGGGGCCAAAGGGCACGCGGGGCGGCTCTATCTTCTACAGTTCTACAGGAGTCACAGGGGGCGGGGCCAGCGCCGCCATCTTTCCCGGGGCACAACCCTACCCCCTGTCCGCGGGTGAGCGCTGCAGTCCAGGTGCTTCCAGCCTACCCGCCACTGACAGCCCCACCTCCTACCAGAACGAGGAGGAGGAGTTCGAGGAAGAGCCATACGACGGCATGACTGAAGAGGGTTACGGGCAGATCTACGTGCGGGCGGCCAGCACTTACGGCAGTAAATATCACCGGGCGACTCCTGACATCATCCATCTTACCCATCCATCCATCCATCCATCCATCTACCCATCCAACCATCCACCCAACCATCCATCCCTCTACCCATCCAACCATCTATCCATCTACCCATCCAACCATCTATCCATCTACCCATCCATCGATCCATTCATCCAACCATCTATCCATCTACCCATCCATCCATTCATCCAACCATCCATCCATCTACCCATCCAACCATCTACCCATCCATTCATCCACCCATACAACCATTCATCAGTTCATTATTCCAACCCTCCATTCCTCTACCCATCCATCCATCCATCATCCATAGCCATTTATCCAGTGCAGGGTGCCTGTCCATCACAGGACACACACACTACATACACCATCACACAGAATGAGCAATTTAGAGGCTTAACTGCATGTTTTTAGTGTGAGGGAGGAAGCTGGACAGAGCACGCAAGCATGAATGTGCTGTAAGATGAATTACCATCACTTCAGGCAAAACCACACGGTCTGGGGACATCAGCTGCAGAATGACCAGCTTATGCTCCCAGCCCGAGAAGCCATCTGAGGGCTGGTTAAAAAGTGGGCTGGAGTGGGCCGTGCGTCTCGGGGTGGCCAGCCACACAGCACATTCCTCTAGGCAGCGGCGCGTTAGCCATTAATTACAGGCAGGAAATACAGCCATGGCCAGGCCAAGGTGCCACCGGAGGAGAGCAGCCCCCGGGTGCAGAGGACATGCTGCCACTCCGTGTTTCAGCTTTGAATTTTTCTGGAAACCCCCTCCCCCCCCCCCAGTGGCTTGAGTTTGACTTTGAGTCACTTACCAGAAACCACTTGAAAAAATAAAATCCATCCAGCATTTCTGAGGGCCCAAGCTCCCTCGCATCTCTCACGTCCTGTGGGTTTGGTAGCCGTCATCTTTGGTTTGTTTCCTCTCTTCCTGGCCTACCTGTGTTTTTTTTTTCTTCTGTGCCCTGTTAGCTTCCCTGTTTTTTTATTCTTTTGGACTTTTGTTAACCGATACAGACTCACATCTTCTTTAATCCTCCCCCCCCCCCCCCACAGTACAGGAGAAGTCGGACGTGGCCGGAATACCGTCCCTGGAGGGCCGCTCCTGTGTGCTGATTCGGCGGGACCAGGTGGCGCTTCCCGCGAGCCTCGTCAGCCAGATTGGATACCGCTGCCACCCCAAGCTGTACACGGAGGGCGACCCGGGAGAGAAGCTGGAGCTGGTGGCAGGTGAGTGGGGGGGGGGGGTGTCGCGGGCGTGTGCCACAGCATGCCAAGCTCAGCTCCCCACCATTCCGGAAACAGCTGTCTGGCGTTCGTCACAGTGATGTGGCAACACACTGACGGCCACATGTGCAGATTTGCTGCCGTAAACACATCTTTTCGGGGCAGCTGCTGATGTTATAAGTTTCTGTGAACATCTTGTTGTGGATTATAGAGCAGAAAAAAAAGCACAGAGCACCTGCTCTCTGTAACCGTGCAGCCAGGCTACCTTGGAGTGAGTGGGTTTGAGCTTCTTCACTGTGACCGCACTGAGTAGGCCCGACAGGTTCCGTGTTGCAAGCCTGATCTTCACTTCTGGGTTGTGGATGGGTGGATGGAGTTTATTTATAATAATATCATGCTCTCCATGACACAGACACAGGTGAGAGCAGGCTTGGCAGTGAAGGCGGCTGAGGGTCAGGGGCCTTACCGGATGTCCCACGGGCATATGACTATTCCACCAAAGTTGAGCTTGAACCGGCAACCTTACTGGCACAGGCGCAGAGGTTTAGCCCGGTTAATTGTAGTTCTGATCTATGGGTTGGCCCACCATTGAGAGGTCAGTTTTTGACTGATTGAGGCAGCAGCGTGAACCAGTGTTTTGGTGCTTGATGTGGTGCCCAGAGGCAGTTCTTCTGAGCTAGCGCCCCCCCGGTGTTTCCCCCCTGCAGGTACGGGCGTCTTCATGACGCGAGGGCAGCTGATGAACTGCCATCTGTGTGCTGGTATCAAGCACAAAGTGCTACTTCGCCGCCTGCTGGCTACCTTCTTTGACAGGTAAACAGCGTTGGGGGCATGGCAGAGCTGAGACAGCCCCATCCATCCCTCCAGGGGCAGTGTGGCCAGGCCTGCATAGATTTAGGCAACCTTATTTTGGACAGGTAATGCTTTTGGTCTAAAAATGGCCTTAAAGTGGGTTAGAAAATGGCCTTAAATTGCATTTTATGCATGTAGAAAAGCACTGTGTTGTATAACACTAATGGCGCATCAACATGTCCACTGCCCTCTGGTGGCCGACTCTAGGAACACACTGGCTAACAGCTGTGGGACAGGAATCCGCTCGTCCACCAGTGACCCGAGCAGGAAGCCTCTGGACAGCCGCGTGCTCAACGCCGTCAAACGTGAGTGTCGCTTCTAAGGTCCGCCCACCGCTATTCTGCCTCTGCTGAAACCACAAAAAAAAGAGAATCTGGTCAGGTCACAGGGTGCGGTCGCCATGGCGAGCGAGGCGGGTCGCCGCAGTCATCGCCGTCTCTCGATTGCCCCCCCCCCCCATGCAGTGTACTGTCAGAACTTCGCCCCCAACTTCAAAGAGAGCGAGATGAACGTGATCGCAGCGGACATGTGCACCAACGCGCGCCGTGTCAGGAAGCGCTGGCTGCCCAAGATCAAGTCCATGCTGCCCGATGGGATGGAGGTGTACCGGGCAGGGGCCGCCGCTGTGGGCCTGGGGCTGGCGCTGGGCGGGGCTCAGGTGGGCCTGTCGCTGCCCTACGAGGCCGACTTCAAGCCGCTACCGCTGTCAGGCCTGGCCTTTGAGCGCGAGCTCTACGCTGACCGCAAGGAGGCACACAGAACTCACCTGCAGCTGGAAGCGGGCAGCCCAGGCGACGAGGCTGCCGCCCCCCCGGGGGCAGAGCCTGAGCTGGGCGGGGCCCGGGTCGGGGAGGAGGAGCCGGAGGAGGCGGGGGAGGAGGAAGAGGAGGAGGAGGAGCCCCTTTTGGAGAACTCAGAGACGACGACGGCGGCGCCTTTTGGCCCCAGGAATGAGTTGGCGGGAGGCGGAGAGCCCCCCACACCCAAGGGACAGCAAGTAGAGGAGTTTGAGGAGGGGGTGCTACGAATAAACGGCCAGTAACACACCACCCCACCCCCACCGCCCTCAGAGCTTCCTGCTCTCAAAAGGGAACCTGCATATACAAGAAGACACGCACGCACACACACACACACACACACACACGCACACAGTTTCGGAGGGCAGACACAGGCATTGCTAGACAGGGCATGCATTGACTCAGCACTACTGATAAAGGGAAGCCAACTATTCCAAAAAAAAAAGTGCACATCAGTTTCAGTAACGTTTACATTACTGGTGTAGCGTGATTGGCACTTTTATCCGGCCCGAATTTAAAACCAGGAAAACTTCACGTGAAATAAGTACTAATTCATGGGAGTTCGTGAAATATCAAATTTCCCAAATTTCAATGTTTTTTTTTTCTACGAAGGAAAATGAAATGCATAGGTGACCTGGGAATTTGAAGCCAATATTAAACATAAAGAGGCTATATTTTTCTATAGCCATGAGAAAACGGGTCTATTTTTTGTGCGATTGATACTAAAAAGCCCGTTGAATGTTAAAATACAAGAGCTGGTACGTGGATTATTCCACGACATATCTTACCCATCTAAATTACCCCATACTAAGGGGGAAATATAGAGTAAATCGAAATTTGTTATGACAACTTTTAAAAGCAGTTTGTAATTGCTTTAAAAAAAAAGTAAAGTGAAACCGTGCAACTGAACTTCCCGGAAAGGACATGGAAAGGCAATGCCTGTGTTTCCCGGCGGCGAGCGCACACCCGCACGGACGCTCTCCACGATGCCTTCAGATACACGGCCCGCACGCAGGATGGCGCCCCCTGCAGGTAGTCTGCGGAACAGGGCCGGTGCCATGACGGTGCGGCGGCGCACGCACGACCCGCTTGCATGCCCAAGGAATAGACAAGTAAAGCAACCAATCCGCTCCGGCATCCGCAAAAAAAGGCGAAGAAAAAAAAACTAAAGCGCTTCTGCTGCCTGAAGACGTATCATTAAGAGTCTTAGAACTGATTTCCCCCCAAAACCCCTGAATCCTGGGTGGTAAATTTAGGATATGGGGGGGAATAATGGGGAGTATTGTTACTGTGTCACTGGGGTACGGCGCTGGTTGGTGGAGTTTCACTGACTGGAACCACGCTGGAGGCTCGATCTATGCCAAGTTTCGTTATTCTATTAAATGAGAGAAGACAGAGACAGAGCCGCAATGTAACTTCCGCTAGCTTTTCGCATTTGCACTCTTATGGGCTGTGGCGGCGCGATTAAGATGTCTGATGGGGATGAATAAGCCGGCTCTTTGGGACGGGAGCACCGGCGACGCTTGGCCTGCTTTCCCCTCAACCAGCTTCGTGGCGCGGTATACATTTCTTTGGATGGGGCAATAAGCAGGTGCGCTGCATTCGTACACTTTGTCGCATTTTTTTTATTTGTGCACCGCGACAATGCATAAAAAAGATATTGAAAGATTTACCAGATTACCGGAATAGTTGGGGAAGGGACGGTTCTTATTTTAAGTGTAACGTAACATGTTTGGGGAAGCCCACAACAAAGACCCAGATATTTCTTAATTAATGGGGTGCTTCAAATCGTCCGAAAAATGTTGAAACATAAGAAAATCACCTTGTTCCGAATATTAAAAGCACGTACGTTGTTTTACCTTTTGGGAAATGTGTGCCATAACAGACTAAGCGCCTGTTTTATACTATTCAAAAGATAATTTCAGATTTTTTTTCCTTTTTTTTTTTTGATTGGGAACTATAGGGAGTCCTGTTTCTGTGAAATGGAGTGGCAGGATTTTAATTGCACTAAAAGCATCAGAAATTGTTTACAGGAAGCATTGTGAGTGAGTTTTTTTTTTTTTTTTTTTTTTAGAGAGAGAGAGAGAGAGAGAGGTGTTTGCAGTCCTGAGGTTGTCATTAATCAGCCTGAGAACAATCAGAAGATCTGTATTCATTCAGAGTTCTGGTTTCTGAGTGTTTATAGGAATGGTGGTGGTTTGGAAAGGGTGGATGGTTCCCCATCTCTCCCTCCCTTCTAAATGAAACCATTTGCAGTTATTGGGTCGGGGTAGCAGCCTTGAAGTGGCTGTGAAGTGTCTTCCGTTGTTAAAAAGCACCGGCCCTCAATCTGAACCTTCACTGAGTGGCTATATCAGCCCTGCTGTATTTTTACCCAGATAGTTTAAGATTTTGCACTTTCCGGTTTGCGTACCAGTCCTGCAGTCTGCTTCAGCCCCGATCTGGAAGGTAACCTGCACGCAGTGTTTTTTTTTTTTAAAGGGGATGCTCTGTTGAGGCAGGTTCTGTGTGCTGTTGTCAGGAATGGGAGGCAGCACTCCCCTTTAATGGCTACTTGGTTCTGTGAAAGGACGCTTAAGTTTTCATAGCGTGATGGGCCGGGTGGAATTGCCACTGGGGGGGTGGTGTTCTTTGTTTTTTCACCGTAGCATGGTTTTGAGAAAGGTGGGGAGGGCTGAGTGAGAAAGTGCCTTATATTTTTTGGATTTTGAGTCTACTTTTGGGAAGACCTGTACACCATCAAACTGCTGCCATTCCAACCTTTTCAAATAAAATCCAAGAGTTGTTTCAGACCTCAAACTCATATAAGATTAGATAACATTTCTAGTGACAGCAAAGTCCTGTTTATTTTTCAGCAAAGAACATTTTGCAGTTCGTGAAGTGGCCTGTCCGTGTTCTTAAAGCATCTTAGGCAGTGTCCACTTCAGCAGTGCAAAATGAATGCACCATCAAGCCCGTGACTTAACACAAACCCAATGAAGAAAAAAAAAAAGCCACAGAAGATAATTATGTTCTTTTCAGATGGGCAAACTCATACATGTCAACGTAAGAGCTGGGTCTCTGAAGGTTAATGCAGTCACTGTAGTGGTTTGGAGGATCTGATCGCTTTCATCAGCAGCCGGAGCTCTCCTGCGTGGGATTACGGGGAGAGAGGTGAAGTTATCCCTCGTGTCATATCATTGCCGCGTGCGTCGCGGCTGTGCTGATGTGCACGTCACATTTCTGAACTCTTATATCATAATGCTGAGGGTGGGGATGGGGGCATTGACGTGGGGGGAAAAAAGACAGACCAAATTTTATTTGCACTTATATTAAGGAGAGATGGACACTAAAGTGGTAGTGCCGCACATCATCCCCAAATAAGGCCGCTTGTAGTTCATTTTGGAGATTGCCTTTATTTTTCAGGCCTTTTAAGCCTGCAGATTGATTTGTGTGCCTTTCTGCATTGTGTTGCTTGTTCCTTCTGAATTTTTGATTAACGGTAGCCAGTAGTGAACTAAAAAGTTTTTTTATTTTTTTTTTATTTGCTATGGCGTCTTTTATGAAAATTTCAGTCTGATGATTGAGAAGTCGATGATGTTGCACTATAATACGGAAATAGGTATGGGAATGTGGATGCTGAATGGGGTAGTGGGGTTGTTTTTTTTTTTTTTTTTTAAACCCGTATTGTTCCCTTCCTATAATGTCTTCAGAGTTGTGAGGTTTTAAACAGGGTTTTAATGTATAAAAATGTTGTTTTCACCAAAATGAGACCACTGTGTTTTTGTAGAGAACAGCACTAACATACCTGTCATAGAGTGAAGGTATCGAGTGTTGGGAAGAACAGGTGAAACGTGTGTAATTTTTTGTAAAAACGGACATACTTAAGTAAATGTGCTTGGTGAAATCCAGGCCGAAGCCCTTTGTCAGTCACATGGGGAGAGGCAGAGTGAGCGCCATGTGATGCTTCATCGGCTCGTTGTTGTTACGGGAAACCCCTCAGGACTCAGCAGTACCAAATCGCTCTTAATGATCTTGCTGTTATTCCTGGATGGGGATTTCAGAATCCATCTCACTGCGCTTTTTAGGCAGTGATGCCACCGCGCGTCCTGGTATCGTGTGTGTTTCGCTGTACGAGAACGGGTGCGGCCGCCGTCACGTGGCGCTCGGCTGTCCACTGCGAGCCCGTGCGACATGCCGTGGAGTGTCGGCCCATTTCTGCAAGGCGCCCCACGCAGACTGCAGATGTCGTCCTGCTTCATTTCACTTACTGAGCGGGCTGCTTCTAGGCAGCTAGGTTGGACCTCAGTGACTGCGCTGGGCTGAGGTGTCTGGCGTCCACCGTCATGTGTTGTAACGTGGAACGGCCTTTGCATGCTGAATCTGCTCACTTGTAAAGCTCACCATCACTCATGCTGTTGCTTAGAAAAGGTGTGTGTGTGGGGGGGGGTCCCAGGGAACAGCCTTCTAAGCCACATGGCCAAGAGCGTCTGACAATCAGGAAATGAGTCTTTATGCATTGTACAGGAAGGCTGTTCATGCTACGGGAATGCTTTGCTAAGCCCACGCTTTGTGTCCGATGCCTGTGGCACTCAGTTCCAGTCAGTCTTTCCTGGTCCTCCTAGGTTTTGTCTAACTAGTTTTTTTTTTTTGGTCACTCAGAAAGTTTATCGTCACCTGCTTGGGAATCTGTGAACAATGACAAAGAGGTTGCCACTGTAGAGACTGATTTACTCAAATTTAATTACATGTTCTATTATTATTGTTATTTGTGCTTGACTGATGCTTTTGCAAAGTGAAACGTATGGTTTTACCCATTTATGCAGCTGGATATTTTACTGGAGTACTACAAAAAAAGATTTTTGGGCTCTTGGCCGTCTCGCAGCATTTGGTTTAAGATGCCTGTGTCCTGAACTACCATACTGGCAGCTGTCCCGGGTGACCAGACGAGCGGAGGCCCTGGGAACAGAAGAGTCTTCACAGTTCATAAGACCCGAGACGACTTTGCTCAGCTTTGCAGGGTTGCAGCAGCCAGGCAGATGGAGGTTTTGGTATTTGCAATGGTCCGTGACAGGAGGAGAGCGAACTCTTTACAAAGAATGACAGCTTTACAGAATAAATGCACCTTTTAACGCAAGCAAAAAAAAAAGCAAGATGCCACTGTTGATGTTATAGAATATCTGTTTCTTTTACTCCTATATTTGGGTTGTTTCTCTTCTTCACTTATCAGAGAGTAAATAACCAGACCTTGTCTAATTTAGTTATGGGTGACGTTAGTGTGTTGCAGTATCTGTTCATTTCTTTTTTCCAGATGCAATACTGATTTTTCTCTCTAATAAAACTCCTCATTTCAGTATTTGCCTCCCTGTCATTCTTTTTTCCAACTTTTGCCAGGGATGGAGTAAGAGAATAGGAACATTGTTGCACTTTTATTAAATTGTATTTATAACTTTCCAAACGGCTCACATCCAGTCAGAAGGAGTCAAACAAAGCTTTAAAGAAGAATAAAAAGCATTATATGAAATATAAATCATACACGTGTGACATATATACCAAATGTATTTTTTTATTACTTAAATTATTGAACTTTGTAAATATATTTCAGTAAAAACTATTTCATATAGCTGTATCCAAAAGTTTGTGGCAATGTGAACACAAAATCTGCATTGAAAAAAACATAACACGTTTCAGCTATTTTTATCGTACAGCTGTGACATGTAATAAATTGAGCAGCTATCCAGTCAGTACTTTGTAACACATCCCCTTTGGCAGCAATCTGAGCCTACGGACTTCCCTGACACCCAACCAAGAGTCTTTTCTTGTTTTTTAAAAAAGTTCCCATTCCTTGCAGAATACTTAAAAATTAGAAATATTCATAGGTCTTCTTGCATTTACATTTGATCCACCAGCAAGTTTAATAATATTCAATTTGGGGACTTTGAAGGCATTTCAAATTCTTAATATTTTTTCCTTTAAACAGTTATTTCAAGGCATGTTTTGGATAATTTTCTTGTGCAACCCCACAGCATAAAACACCCACTGCCCGTGCTTTCCACAGCAGGAAAGGTGCTATTTTCGTGAAATGTCTTTTCCAGACATTGGTTTGGTGACTGTAGCCAGAGTTACATTTTACCTTCATCAGACCTCAACACTTGGCTTATTTAAATGTTGCCTTTTCTGATGAGATCACACGTAAGGTTTCCTTCGGATGACTCCTCCTTACAAACCAAAGCTAGAAAAGCTGCACAGTGGATCAATGCAACACTACACCAGTGTCAAATAAACCTTCCATAACATCCTATGCAGCGATATGGGGCTTTGCTTTTTCTTGGTGATCAGTTTCTGAGCAGCTTTTTTCAGAGATGTTTCTCGGTCGTCCACATCTCGTCCTGATTTCAACAGTTCTGCTTAACATCTATTTTGTATAACATTATTTATTATTCACTATTTAAAGTACTATTTCAGGCATCATCTTATTTATCTTTAAGTACCTATATTTTACTTTAATTATTTGTATTGTCTTTTTAAAAATATATATTTTCAAATGGTATATTTAGTTAAGTTATGACAGCACCTGCATCGAAAGAAATCCCTTGTACTTTTTGTACGTTTGTAAAGCACAACATCATGAGGCGTATGATGAGGAATTTATCACACTCTGGAATTGTAATTACCTGGCTAAGGCCTAACGAGTCAATGAAGTAATGAGACCTTGATAAAAAATACACCTGAGTCACCTGAAAGGCTGCCCAGACGTTTGTACATATGACATTTTACATTTGCTGTTTTTCCTTCTGAGAGAAATGTAGGTCAGATTAATTTGTGTCTGCGATCCGTCCCCCACTCACAGCTCGGCAATCGACTGCGCAGCCTTGCTCTGCGACGGCAAAACGTAGGACAAGACGAACGCGACGTCACTCGTCGTCGCCGCGAAATTAACCTACGTACGCTTCTGAAGTGCGCGCAAAGCGTGCGATTCTGCTCAAGTTTATTTTTATTTATTTTTTATTTTAGGGCACTTGTTTCCTTTAACGGAAGTTGGACATCCTTATTCGAGATGAGTGACGATCCGGACTCTGTCCCCGAAAGGGACATGAAGGTAGTTGAAATAAAAACGGGAGCGGAAAATTGTTTTCGGTTCAGAACGCTGTTTATCGGCGTCATACCCCTCGCGCCTCTTTCACTGCGGACGGTAATGTGGCGTATATAATGGGTGCAAATGACCAAAACAAGCCGAGCAGACCGTCGTGTAATGCCCCATCTTTATAGATATATGCTGACATGTTGCCTGGCTGCACTTAATGATTTATTACGTTATCATCAGCTGTTAGGTGGACGAGTAAGGTTGGGTTACAGCCATTTTCCCCCAGTTAGGCACAGAGGAGGACTTCGGCAGAGCATGCCAAGTGCGTGGGACGGTGTGTTTAATGTCTCCGACGTTTGCCTTCGGTCCTCTGCAGGAATTCCACTTCCGGCAAATGAAGAAAATCCGCGTCTTCGACTCCCCCGAAGAGTTGCCGAAGGAGAGGTCCAGCCTGCTCGCTGTTTCGAATAAGTTCGGCCTGACGTTCGTGGGCAAAGACAGGACGCTTAAAGTGTTCTTGACCCGTAACATCTTGGCCGCCAACAAAGTAGAGGGCAACCCGAATGAAATAGGTAAAGTAACATCGTGAGATGTTACATAGCTGGGAAATAATGCTGTGATTTCAATACCCTCTAAAACATTTACTAAATAAAGGAAATGTACATTTATTTTATAGCCCTAGTTTAATGTCTCATCAGGTGACACCCAAAACCACTTGGACTGAGTCAGAGCCTCTTAAGCTGGTGCATCTTTTCTCTCTTTTCTGTTTGTCTAAGTGGAGGGAGTGAAATCGCTGAAGGTCATTGTTGAGCTACCCATGCACAACATAGCCCTGAGCAGCGACGAGCTCACCCTCTCTGTCTGCGGGATGTCCAGCGAATGTGGTCTCCTGCTGTCCTTCTACGATGTCAGAACCTTATTCAATGAGGTACCTGAGAGAACTTAGCTTATTAGACTTAATTTGTAAGTGTGTATAATATTTCCGTTGGCCCAGACTCATTATAGTCTAAGTATTGCATATACTGTGTGTATATATTTTTTAAATGATCAAATAAAATAGTCTTATTGTCAATCCACTATATGTACAGAACCTACAGGATGATCAAAATGCTGTTTCTACTTTCTCTTAGTACTAGTGCCTGTACAGTACATAAAAAACACATATAGCATACAATAAATAAATAAACATTACGAGCTACTGAAAAATGATGCCCCCCGGTACTGGCTGACTTATCCTCTACTCTGGTCACACACCCCTGTTCCTGCATGTTCAGGCACGGCCCGAGAAGTTACCATTCACCTCCTATGCGCCGGTCACCAACCCGGGAGCTTTGGTGCAGGACTTGAAGTGGAACCCGGTGCAGGCCTCCGTACTGGCTGCCTGTCTCTCAGACGGCAGCATGATGGTGCTGGAGGTCACAGATAAGGTCATGGTGCAGGCCAAGCTGCCTGCATCCGTGGGCATTACCTGTGGTAAGCACTGGGGGGCGTTCTCCCCCCCCCCCTGTCTATTTGTGAATGTTTTTGTAAAGGAGTAGCACAGTGATTCAGTAAAAGGCATTTAATCAGGGCTGTGTGCTGGGTAGTACTTTAAAAATGCGTACCTCTTACAGTCTGTTTTCTTTTGTGTACTTTTTCGTTGGTATATTTATATACGGTTTTAATAGGAAAATATGCATGTTTTTTTTGTTGTCTGTCCCCCCCTCCCCCCCAAAAAAAAAGTTTGTTGGAGTCCCAAAGGAAAGCAGGTGGCCGCGGGGAAGCTGAACGCCACGGTGATCCAGTACACCCCCGTGAGTCCAAACGAACGTCATTTGAAATACTCTGATGGGGAGGTTTTCCCACCATGGTGAGCTCACAGTTTGTCCCTCCTTTGCGTTTGGACAGAGTCTCCAAGAGAAGAAAGTCATCCCCTGTCCCAATTTCTACAGCTCGGAAAACCCGGTCAAAGGTGTGTTTTGTTCGGCAGGGATTGAGCGCGAGTGGCAGCAGTGTGAGGTGCAGGAGGCCTGAGTGTCGGCCCCCGTGTCACATGCCTCTGTGTCCTGACGCTCCCTCTCTCACTGTCACATGCTCAGTGCTGGACGTCCTGTGGCTCAGCACCTATGTCTTCGCTGTGGTGTATGCGGCGGCTGACGGCTCTCTGGAGACGCCCCCTGAGCTGGTGGTGGTGTCCCTTCCTGTGAGTACTGACCAGGGCCTGGCCCCGCCCCCTCATCCTCACTCCCCTCTGACCCCTTCCTGTGAGTACTGACCCGGGCGTGGCCCCGTCCCCTCATCCTCACTCCCCTCTGACCCCTTCCTGTGAGGACTGACCCGGGCGGGGCCCGCCCCCTCATCCTCACTCCCCTCTGACCCCTTCCTGTGAGTACTGACCAGGGCCCTCTGACCTTAGTGCCCTACTCACACTGAAATATTTCATTTGACAAGTGTTGCTCAAATATGTATCAGTGTCACATTGTATTAATTTAAGAAAACCCTTCAAGGGAACTGAAGACATTTAGTTTTACAAGGGTTTACACTTAATGTACCCATATTAATGAGAAGGATTTCCCTGTAAACAAATATACAGGAATTTTTTCTAATGAGTGTTTTCAGTGCTGTAGCATCTGTACATGGAGTCTGTTGTGCCAGTGCGCTGATGCTAGAATCCTTGATGATGGACATTTGCATTATGATTTTTTTAAGTGAACATGAAGTAAACCATGCTTGTAGTACTGTGCAAAAGTCTTTAGCAGTCTAAGGAAATGTTTATGGCTATTTATATAGGTAGTTTAACATCATACGCAAATTAACTGCAGCACAAGGAGAAAAAAAAAAAAAAAACTTTCTTCTGTTCACCAGGTCCCAAAGCGCTCCTTAGGGGAACCTCAGCCATTCTGTGTATTTGTTAAATTTTACCTAGAGTACAATTAATTAATTAGTTAAATGACTGTCAGGTATTGATTAGCCGCACACGGCGCTCTGTGGTCAAATCAGAAATACATTGGTGTATTGCACTGATGCTGCAGAAATGGATGATTTTTAGGAGGGGTTTTGGAATGGTTAAGCTGGCACACTTTGACCACCGTAGCAGTTTTACTCCATAAAGACCATTTCAGCATTTGACATCTTTGGCTAGATCAGACTTTGCACAGTACTGTATATTCACCCTTTCCTGCACTGTGCCTTTTATTTTTTGGGGAATCTCATTTCGGATTGAGTTCCCGCAGTGCTTCCGCTTCGCACCTGTGCCTGACGGCCCTGTTGGCATCGCCGCCTGTCCTGACAGTCTCCCCCTTTCCCATGTCCCGCCCAGAAAAAAGACGAGAAGAGGGAGGAGCGGTACCTGAACTTCAACGACTTGGTGTATGGCGCCTGTACTAACAGACAGCATCACTACTTCCTGAGCCACATCGAGGACTGGTGAGGCCCGGCCAGTGGGAAAGGGCTCGCGGTGCTGTGCTGCCAGTGGCCTGCCTGCTCTCACTCTCGGTGTTTCCTCTCTGACAGGGACGTCGTCCTGGCTGCATCTGCCGGCTCTATCGAAGTCAGCATCATCGCCAAGCAGCAGGACAAGGTATCTCTGTGTGCGAGCTCTGGATGGGCTGGAAGAGCCTCATATAAGGAAGACACTGAAAGAGGCTTCTTCTTAAGCATGTGGTGGTTTGACTGTTCAGGGTTCAGAAGTGACAGGGTTTCCCTGCAACTGAGGACTGAGCATCTTAAAAGTTCTCTTCAGTAAGGCTCTCCTAATGAATTATTTCTTAGTGTGTTCTTCAAATTGCCGGAAGGTGGCAATTAATGGTTTTATACAATAAAGGCATAACAGTACCCCAGAGGCATCAAAATTGTCTTTGTTTAAATTAAACTAAGATGCACTGCTGGTTACTTATTGTTCTTAATGATTTACTTAAAGATGTTGGCCTTTTATCTTAGACAAACTGGGAACTGTGGTTGCTGGAAGATGCAAGCAGGGCGGAACTGCCCGTCACACTAAACAGTGACGACACCCTGCCTGTAGGAGTCGCTATTGACTACACCAGCCAAGACGAAATCCGCATCAGTGAGTGTCGGCTTCAGCCCTGGGGCATTGCACTTTGGGGGGGGGGGGGGGGGCAGCCCTCACTGATGCCCCCTGAGCCAATGACATTAAGCCTCCTGCTTCGCTTGCGTAATTGAATTCTGTCCTGAGATGCACACATGGCTTTGTGTGTATTGTCCATCAGATTGCAACTTTTATTGTGTAGTTTATATACATAATCAACATTACCTCTAAAAGGTGAATGTCAGACATTGGTACACATTGATTGTGTTGTTAATCTACGGCAGTGTTTCCCGAGCCGCTCCTTCGGGACCCACAGACAGTCCATATTTTTGCTCCCTCCCAGCTCCCAGGAAGGGAGCAAAAACGTGACCTGTCTGCAGGTCCCCAAGGACCGGCTAGCGAAACGTTGATCTACAGACATTTCTGAGTTGGCACATGGTTTTCATTGCTGCATGCCTTTCCCTTACCCCTCCCAGATGATGAAACCGTGTTGCCCCCGGCGCCCACACTGATGCTGCTGTCCACCGACGGGGTCCTGTGCCCCTTCTCACTGGTGAACCAGATTAAAGATGTAAAGCAGCTGTCTGTGGCTCCCACGGCGCTGGGCCTGGAGGGGGAGCGGCTGCCCGGCCCCGGTCAGTGCCCATGCGTCTGCTCCCTCACTCCCTCTGCACATTCTTACTCCTCCTGGCTCTGTGTGTCTGCGTGTTGCTTGGTCTGATTTAAAAATAAAATCATCCGTCTTCTGCTGCTCATGTGGCTCCGGGTCATGGGGGCACGCAGTCTAAGCAGGGGTACCCAGACCTCCTTCTCCTCAGCCACCTCCTGTACCTCCCCCCCCGGGGATACCGAGGTGTTCCTAAGCCAGCCAGGAGAGACAGTCTCTCCAGCGTATCCTGGGTCTGGCCTGGGTCCTCCCTCCGCTTGGACATGCTTCCCCAGGGAGGCATCCGAGATAGATGGCCAAACCGCCTCATCTGGCCCCCTTTGATGTGGAGGAGAGGGGGTTATACTTTAAGCTCCTCACCCTCTCTCTAAGGCTGCACTCTGACACCCGGCGAGGGAAACTCATTTCTGCCACTTGCATCCTGAATCTCGTTCTTTCGGTTACTACCCAGAGCTGGTGACTATAGGTGAGGGTAGGAACATATATTGAAAGGTAAATCCAAAGCTTAATCTCTGCTGGTCTTCAGGCCTTGTGTCTCAGGCTTTGCCCAACCACACCCTTTTTTAAAACATAAGGTATAAGAAAAATGCGCTGTCATGTAACCATCACTGCTGACCTGGTTTCTCACCATGCATTTTAGGGTCTCTCGCTGTGGCCAGAGCTTCTGCCATGGTGACCCCAGCAACAACGATCCCCATGGCAACTCCAACCCTGCGGACGATGCCCCTCACCCCAGCCTTTGGTTCTGCACCGATTTCTACTCTGGCCGCCTCTGCCGGCAGCCAGACGGCAGCCGTCTCCTCTTCCTCCTCCTCCTCCGGCTTCTCTTTTGCGCTGCCGTCTCTCTCGACCGGCCCATCCTTCTTCTCCATTCCCACCACGACGACAGTCTCCATGGGGACCGGTGGCTTCGGGACGCCTGGTGTGGCGCCCGTGCCCGACGTGGCCTTCTCCTTCCCCGCTGCCGCCAAGCCCCCCTCGGAGACCACGGTGCCCCCCATCTCAACCACCCAACGTCTTCCAGCTTCCTCCCCCGCCACCTCGTTTAAACCCCCCCCGGAACCTGCCACCCCGGGGGTGAAGGTGAACCTCAATGGCCGGTAGGTGGCACCTTCGCTTCCTCTTGCTCCCTCGTCCCTTTTCTATTCATTCTGTTTACCACAGTCCACCTTATGTACGGAATGCACCCCCAGGTTCATGACGATGGAGACCCCGGGGCCAGCTACCCCAGCCGGCCGGGAGTTCTCTGTTACCTCCACCCCTAAGCCAGCCTTCTCCCCCACCCTTAACCAGTCCACCCCCCTGCCGAACTCCAGCAAGCCTGCTGCCCCCCCAGGTAAGCTGCTTGTGTAATTTTATTACTACCAATTACATTACATGAGTACTAAAAATATGGCCTCGTTACTTCTGCTCTTCAGGATTTGCATCAGTTGCCAGTTACTTTCAGAATGGAAAAGTGTAAGGGGTGAACCACAGCGAGCTGCGCGGTTATCTGAAAGTAATCCACAGCGGCTCGGTGTACTGTGGCGCCATCTGGAGCACTTACTTATACGCCGGCTAACCAAAACTTATGGAGTAATCTAGTCGTGGTTAATAGCATTTAATAATGTTCCCGTGTGCTGTTCAAAATATGGTCCCTATAAGGATAGAACCTTTTGGTCAGGCTGCTCGCTGGAAATGGCAAGTCTAAGTTACCATGGAAGCCACTGAGAACCAATAAGAACCAATAAGAAATTGGTGTTTACCAATGCTGTGGTATATGTGGTGAATGTCGCGCTTACAATAAGCGCCGGTTTTGCCGGGTCCGTTCCTCGTCCCGCAGCCCAGGCCCGGCCCGCGCAGGGCAGCACCATCCTCGCCCCCGTGCCGAAGGCTGTCACGCCCGCCTCTGCCTCCGGCAGCACCCCCTCCACGCAGGTTGGCACCTTCCCCGTCAGCTTAACGTCACGCTACCGCATGTGCTGTTATTTTCCCTGACTAAGCCGTCTTCCTGCCCAGGTGACCCTGCCGGTCAAGGCCGTGGAGAAGCAGCTGCAGCAGAGGAAGGAATCTGATCCAGTCATGGCAGGCATCCTGGAGGAGGTCGGTCTCGCAACACCCTACGGCCTCCATCTTTAATTCCGTCAGATTTCAGTCTCGTCACTGGGATGTGCTGAGGCCTCTGCTTAGCAGTGCTGTGTTTCTGTGCCCTCTAGGGTTGTGAGTCCGTGACTATAAGGAGAAAAGTATATTGCAGTGAGACACCTGATTAATAACACTGGACCAAGTGGACCTATTTGCCCCTAAAATCCTCGCTGTTACTGTAGGATCTGTAGAATGGTCTCTGCCAGACTAGAATATTGTTTTGTTTTGTTTCCTCCTCCCCTGCGTATTGATGGCACCAAGGTATCGCTTGCTCTATGCAGTTGATGCAAATGGGTAATTGTCAGAGGATGACCTCACCGGTGCCGGGCTCCTCTCTGCCCTCAGATCGGCCACTTTCAGAAGGAGCTGGACGAGCTGAAGGCTCGCAGCGGCAAAGCAGACCTCCGCGTGGGCACGGCCGAGCAGATGAAGGAGCTCCGGCGGGAGGCCGAGCACCTCCACATCTTCGCCCTCGAAATCAAGGAAACGACGGAGGTAGAGGGCCGCGAGCTACCAGCGCTGCCTCCTCCTGGTCACGGGTTGGCTTTCTAAAGGACGCGTTAAGTGGCATGTAGCACAAGGGAAATGGCGTCAACACCTTATGTGTTTGGGGCTCCTAGTGTAAACTGGAATAGTCCAATAATGATGAGTAATACTGATGAGTATTAATGAGCAATTCAGGTGAGTACTTCGGATGCGAGTGGACGGCAGGCCTCGGGCAAAAGAATCAAAGCCGTAACCAACCCAGGGATGTTCTATTCTTTGTCCCAGTCTCTCCACGGTGACATCGGCTCCTTGAAGACCACCCTGCTGGAGGGCTTCGCCGGGGCTGAGGAAGGCAAAACGCAGCGCGAGCTCGGCAGGGACAGTCGCTACCTGCAGTTACTCTACAAGAAGCCGCTGGACCCTCGCCGGGAGGAGCAGCTGAAGGTGAGGTCACTGGAAGGGTGGGCCTTCCAGTGAAAAGGCCTGCAGTTTGGAGATCCAGTGCTGTAACTGATGCGACGAGGCTTTCTGAAGCTCAGTGTGGGCTGGTGTTATGCCCATCACTGTGGGGTGGCGAGGCCTGTTCTCTGCTACAGGTGTCGGTGTGTTAATGTGCCTCTACAGGAAATCCGGAGGCTGTACCAGTACGTGAAGTTCTCAGTGGATGACGTCAGTGACATGTTGGACCTGGAATGGGAGAGGCACCTGGAGAATAAGAAGAAGCAGAGGTTAGTAGCCGTGATTGTAACTCGTTGGGGTCCTGAGTGGTGTTGGATCCCGGAGTGGACGAGGCGTGAGGGGTGTCCCATTGTGTAAACGGCTGCCCCCTCTGCAGGCACATGATTGTCCCTGGGCGTGAGTCCCTGTTCACCACCTTGGCCAACAACCTGGACATCATCAACCAGCAGCAGCGCAAGCTGGACTCGCTGGTCAAAGATCTGCAGGCCCTGCGTCTGTACAACAAGACGGCCAGCAGCGCCTGGAGTGCGCCACGGCCTGCGCCGCCGTCGCAGCAGGGGTGAGGGCTCGGCTCGGGGGTGTGGCTTAGGAGCTTCCCATATCAATATGCTGGCCCTGGCCTTGACTGGTTTGTGCTCTTCCCAGCCTGGACAGTGAATTGGAGAGCCTGAGAGAGACTCTGTTGAAAGCCAGGCTGGAGTCCCCGCCCAAGGCTGCCTCCGAATCACAAGGTACCATCACCTTTCTGTACGCACACACACACACACACACACTCGTTTGCATTGATGTCTTTGTGTGGACAATGACAACCTTAACCCCCACTCAGCCCTAATCTTGACCACAAGTAACCAAATAAAATACAAGACTTATTAGTTTTTTGATTGCAGTCTTAGATTTTTACAAAAATGAGTTTCCCCTTGTGGAGACGAAGGGCCGGTTCCCAAAGATAATGTTTTTATCACATTGTGGGGACATTTGGTCCTCACAACGTAATATGTATATAACCGACACAGGCACAGCCAGTTCGGAGAGTAGAATAAATATTAGGGCATCTGGAGGAAATGGCAGTGAGATGCTTGTGTGCGGTCATTCGTTCACGAGCAGCCTGTTCCTTCTCTCCGTCTGCAGTAAAAATGTCTCCTGCAAAGCAGCACCAGCTCAGGAACTTCCTGTCCAAGAGACAGACGCCTCCGGTGCGCTCCACCGCTCCAGGTAACCTGCCTGCCCCTCCCTTTAGGTTTTTTTTTTTTTTTCGTGCATTTGGCTTGAAGGATGCCATTCATTCATTCACCGGATCACTCGCCCTCCCCCTGCGCCCATTCTCCGCAGCCAACCTGTCGCGGTCGGCGTTCCTCTCTCCGAATTACTACGAGGGCCTGGACGATGCCAGCTCCACCTCCTCCCTCTCCCAGGTGCTGGACCCAGAGGACTCGCGGCTGCTGGAGGAGGAGGTGTCCGCGGTGACCCTACCCGTGGCCCGCCATCCCGCCGTGGTCCGCACCTCTTCCATCCAGCCCGGCTTCGGGATGCAGGGCCCCGCCTTCGGCAAAGCGCCCGCAGGCTTTAGCTCCATCGTGGGCCCAGCCCCAGGTCGGTAACCTGATTGGACATGGTAATGGAGCTACTGTGCGGTTTACACGGTTTGTCCAAATGTCTATGTGGTCACACAGCAGAGTGGAACTGGGTTAGGCAGTGACAAGGTTTGACGACCTTGAAATTCCTTTATGGGCAGGGCTTAATTATTTTAAGACTGACCAGTTTAACCTGCTTTGGTTACTTGTTGTTTACCCTGTTGCTGAGGTAGGAGAACTTATAAAGGCGTGAGGGGAATAGTCACTCTCAACCAGTTCTATTGCAGTTGATTTAGTTATCATTTAGTTTTATATTTCCATTTGAAATCCAGTTTAATTTTTCATTGTACAGCCGACTCTTCTATATCGTGGGGTTGGCATGAGAAATTAAGAGGGAATTTTTTGGGAGTTTTGCGAAAGCCGTGGATGACACTTGAAGGCCTATACCCCGCGATGTGGAAGGGTCGACTGTAGTTCTGTTTTATTGATGTATATAGTTCTTATAAAATTAGTTTTTGTAATTTTTTATGGATACACTGAAAGTTATAGAGCTATTTTATATGTCTGATCTAGGGCTGTCACTATCGATTTTATATTTATAATCGAGTAATCTACCGATGTATCATCCAACAGTTCAAGTAATTATTTATATGCATTGCAATTGGTGCGAGGCAGGAACCAACCCACCACTGCAGGGTGCACACTGTCACACGGTCATTTTCGGCACTCCAGTTCACTTAGGTTGCATGTTTTTGGACAGTGGTAGGAAATCGCCAGATCCACCGAAATGCCGCGCGCACACTGTGAACATGCAAACTCCACAAACGGAGCGGGGGTGTGCCCCTCACAGTACTAGGCTTGCACAATGTGCAATGTTGTATCGACATGGCATTTTATGCATATGCAGCTGTCACATCACTAGGACCACAATAGTCCGTTGGGTTGAGACCAATAAATTGCACTAAAACATTTTTACTCAGTCAGTTTTAATGGTTGTTCCTTTATAGTATTATCTATAGGTTTGTCTAACTTGTAGGAGCATTGCATGTTCTCTCCGAGTAAACCGTAATCATTCTCATCCTTGCTGTTGGACTCACTCATAGACCATTTGGCGTGTCTGTGAGAAATCAAACCAGAATGAGTGAAATGGAGAAAATTGAAAATGACATTTGTCTGCCACTATAGAAATTAGTTGGCACTGCTTTGTGTCTGTTTTGTAGTTCTATTTTAGTTGATAACATCTATTTGACTATAATTAATTTTCAATTCCTAAATATCGCAAACACTTCAAATATCGCAGTGTGAATTTTTTCCAGTGTTAGGCACAAAAATAATAGTATAATACTGTAAATAGCTATAGTGATTTTGATATACTGGAATTGTAGAAAGTAAATTTTAAACAAAATGAATTAAGTAAAAATTACGATAGGCTGTGTTACTCTGGGAGGCTAAATAGCACATGTTTATAGCTAATCTCGTTTTATTGTGAGTCTGTCATACCTGATCGTTTTTATATACGATATATTTGCACTGCAGTCATGCTGTGGTGATATTTCAGTTCTGCCTTGCAACGCAGACAGACTGCATTTTCATTCACTTTTAAAGTGAAGTGTTTCCACACACATGATTTTGCTCTTTGTGTGATGAGTTAAAAAATAGGGTCAACGGAATGTGTGCTTGCAACTCTCAACGGCAACTGAAGGCAAAGAATATAACTTCTCTAATTTTCATGATACAACTTCATTGTCTTAAACAGGGGTGCCTGCACTTTTTTGGCTTGTGAGCTACCTTTAAAATAACCAGGTCAAAATTGTCTACATTAAAAATGCTAAATATATGTTGTATAAATGTATGAAGGTAGATCTCGTTATACTCATTGTCTGTTGCAAGTTACATGCAATAATGTTGAAAACAATCACTGTCTGGTTTTGTGTTTTTTTTTATCTTTAAACTGCTTTAAAATGGCAGTGCCTGTTTTCCGTTTGGGAATCATTAAATTAGTTACAAATTATCAAATTATAGTATACATAATAGGGTAATGTGAATTGCTCTCAAACACTGTTTCACTGTAACATTTAGTTTTTGCTGAAGGATTCTCATTCATAATTGTGAGAATGACCAAATATAAGCATGGTAGGCTACAACCAGAGCCCTTGTTCCACATTTTGCTTGTCAAAATCATTAAAGGTAAAACACCCTATTAATTGACCTCGCTGATGAGGGGAGAATATTCTTACCTAAAAAGTGCTTTTTATGACGTAAGTGCCAGATGGAAGAATAGACCCGTATGTGAATAGTGAGCTCATTTACGCTGGTTTCTGCCCCCAATCCCCCTCCCCTATTTCGCTCTAGTCAACAAGATTAATCTGGGAGGAGCAGAAAGCACAGCGTTTGCCACCAAGACTGTGAAGCACGGCGCCCCGCCCACCGAGAAGACGACTGCGACGACGCCAGTCACAGTGCCCCCCCAGCAGGCGGCCGCCACCGCCGCCCTGCGCAGGCAGATGGCCAATCAAAAGCCAGGTATCTCTGCGCAGGCAGTATTGGGGAGTCGCCGTCGTTTGTCTTCCCCAGTAAAAAAAAAAAAAAAAAAAAGTAGTGCAGTTTTAGTCTCATAGTTGTAAATTTTGCTTTGTGTGCCAGGTCAGTGTGCCACTTCGCTGCAGCTCGGTCTGATATTTCCAATGAAATCTTATTTGCATCCACGCAAAGTGCAGCCAGCGAGGCAGCAGACGGGCCACCTTACTGACCTGAACCTACACCGTGCGCCGCGTCTGACCTGCGGCGCTTTGTGTATCACACCTGCTTCTGTTATTCATATTTCAGCATCTGCACTTTTGTTCTGTTGAGGTCCTGCACATGTGGAGCATCTTCTCAGTGAAGATTTGAGCATTGCGGACGCGCAGATTGCATGGCTGATGAGGGGAATAGGCAGCCCCGTGAGGGGGAGGTTCGGTCACACACCGTTAGTTAATCAGTTAATGTACCACGCACAATGCCAGCTTGCTGGGGAGCGGCTGAGTGACATCAGCTATGCAAGGTTAATCACTTGAGTTTTTTTTTTTTCTTTTCTCTCCTATCTCGCTCTTCTTATGGGTTTGAACCCCTATGGGTGTGTTCCATGGGGAAGAAAGGTGCCTTAAATCTGTAGATTGTCTTATAGCTATATTGCCTTTTCCTCACAGATGTTTTTCTCCAAAGGAGACATTTTTAGGTTACATCCAGATATGGTATATCTCAGTTTGCCAAGGTCATGCATCTGTTGGGGTCAGGATCTCCTTACACCATGGTCTGATCCCAACCCATATCAGTCGCTCTTTTTTATGACTATGGGATTAGGAATGTAACGGGAAATTTACAGTTTGGTACGAAACCCTGTTTTGGGTTTGTGGTTAAGTACAGTTTCGGTGTAGCTAGGAAATGTATTCATTATTATTAGAACTACAAACAATTAGGAGCAGTTGTAAACCAGTTGCATTTGTTAATGGTTTTGTTAGACATGCGTATTTGCACATTGGAAATGTCCATGCATTCCATTTCCTTCAGCCACTTGCCCTGTTCAGGGGCGTGGGGGTGGGAGCCTGTCTGGGAGGCTGAAAGTGGGGAATCCTCCCACATACCCCAGCCCATCCCAGGACTAAATGCCGGGAAAAAACACACAAAAATAACAACAAATTTGAGTTCGGTAAAACAGAGCTGACAGTGCTGATGCCCTTTATTGGGAAGTCAGAATGTTCCCAAACCACTGATTATGACTGGCTAACATTTAGCAGCATTAGCTATGGTGAACTCATAGCCATAATTAGCATAATGTTTTCTGTGTTTGGCATCAACTTATGAACTTAGGTTCCACTTGTTTCAATTACTGTATTAGCTTCATTGTGCTTACCAAACCGAAAACGCACTGAACGCTATATGACGTATACACGTACCATTACTGCCCTTGCTGGCATGTGTGTGAAATTAGCAACGGTGTGTCCACTTTGCTGCCACCAGGGGGGGTTAGTGTCTCGCAACACTGTCACTGTAGCAGCTTAAAGGGTTTTTCATGCTGAAAACTTGCGTGATGTATTTTGCCCAGAGTCGTGTGTATTAAATTCCTGATTTGATTCTCTTTGGCTTTCTGGCAGGGATGCGTGATGTATCGTATCAGCACCTTAATCGCAACGTGCACAGCAAGCACATTGCATCTGTCAGCACTGCTCTGCCTCTTTGGTTGCTGGCGTTTTGTACATTTTGAGTAAGGTTACCCCCCCCCCCCCCCCCCCACC
>JAODKL010000118.1:4323059-4338421 GCA_026780765.1 Petrocephalus schoutedeni | reverse complement strand
CCCCCCCCCCCCCCCCCCCCCCCCTCCCAACACACACACAAATGTACAATTTGGGTAATACTATTTTGGTCAGTGTGTAATTGCATAATTCCATGTAAGGTGAAGAATTGTACAAAAAAACCTTTATGGGTAGGTGTGTCCAGACTTTTACCCAGTGCAGTATATCCTGCAAAATCAAATAGTGCCAGATAAGAAGCATTGGATCTCTGCTCCTACAGACAAACTGACCATCTTTGTTGGCTCTCCAAGGTTACATAGGATACATTTCTTTGGAGCCGTTTGGGTTAAAGGGCCATGTGGTAGCTCAGAGAGCATCATTGTGACCCGGCACCTCCGCGGTTCTGCTTGGTTCCTGCCCCAGGCTCTGTGGGGCCTGTGTGGATTTTAACTGGGTAGTCCAAGAACAGTCTCAGATATTGGTGCGTATATCTGAGTATAAGGTTAATTCTTTGAACCTTTGCAACTTTTCTGTGAATAGGTTCATGTTACCTGCCTATACCAGAATGACTGCTTTCATTTGATTTAAATACTTTGCCCAGTTTGCTGCTTGCTAGGGAGGTTATGGAAGGCTACTGGTCGCTTAGAAGTACATCCACTAGTTTAAGTGCAAGTTACGAATGGGGATGGTCAAAAACTAGGTTTATGTGTCTGGTCTCCAATTTAAAGCACTAAAAGTTTGCCATCAATGCAAGTAAGTCATCAATGCAAATAAGATTAATTTGGTTTTGAGGTAGTCTCACCTAGTGTTCTAACCCTCTCAAAAGCATGTTTTCGCTTGAAAATTTTTAAATTCCGTCTCACGATGTTTGGGAAGAATTCCGCTTGTGCAGAGTGGTACAAATCAGCTCACAATGTACAGTAAAAATTCCCCCCTCCGCGCCCACTGCTCAAACTGTGCAGCACATAGTGCGATGTTCATCTTGGAGGAAATGCATCGGTGTCTGAAGAGCGGCCTTTCTGAACATAAATGTTGGTGTCTGGCGGTGGAAAGTGCGTCACGCTGTGCTGTAGCTCAGCTCGGGGTACCTGCCACCACTGCGCTTCAAAGCCATGCACCGCAACCAGGGTGCCTTTCATTGCAACTCCCTATCTGTCTGTCAGGGCCGGACACACCGTCCCGCAAACCAGAAACGACGGCGTTAGGCTCTCGCTCGGCGCCCTTCTGGGCTTTGGTGAATAAGGCATGAAACACGTGTGGGGGTTTTTTTTTGTAATCTCGGCCTCGCCCGGTCACGTGACTTTTACTAAGCGTGGGATTTGTTGGGCTTAGGAGAGATTGATCGTAATTATGTAAATGGAATCCCGTGCATGTTCATGCAGTGCTGTTCTCATGTAGAGTTTTATAACAAGCACTCCCCTGCTTGGTTTTTAAAGCCCCCGCCCCCCCCCCCGACATGGCCCCAGTCCAAGGATTGCAGTCCAATTACATTAACCTAATCAATTATTCACCGCGGTAGAGACTCTGGGCCTTGCTGAAATTTCAGAGGCCATTCTTCTTACCATGGTTCCCCACTTGACAAGGGGTTGCCTTGCCTGCAGTCAGCTGGAAGCCCCTGGGTCCTAAGGCCAGCCCCTATAACGGGAGTATGTGCTGCCCATTGCTTTGGTGTTGGGGTTTGTCTTTTATGCTTTTAACAAAGCCTTCTGGAATCACCTTTTTGTTTTCTAAGCTTGCATGTTTCAAATACCTTATAGTGAGCATTAAACTGCATTCTTGCCATTATGCTTTTAACCGTTGCTGTACCTTTAACAGACAGTTATGGGGCCTTGTGGGTTTTATCGCGAGTTTCATCGTAATGAAGGAAATGCGTAACCAGTGGAGTTGCAGTCCTGCCAGTACTCACTAATGCGTCCTGCATCTCATCTTTGCCGTGGTTGGTTACTTCAGTGAAGTTTTTTTTTTTTCTCTCTCTTACAGTATCCAGATTTTTTTATGCTGCTGTGTTGTTCAGTGCATCCACACTTATACGTCTGATCCCCTTTTTCGCCCTATTTGTATTTTGCTGCTTAGTGGTTTTATTTTGGTGCATGCGTGATTGTCTCGCCCCCTCCCAGTTGCACCTGGTCCCCGAAATGCTTAATTTTTATTTATTTATTTATTTAGTCTTAAAGTAGAGGTGTACCATCTTAACTGGAAATAGCTGTGAAGTCAGACACGCATGTCGCAGGCTGCTGAGCACACAGTGTAACTGTGCGCACGTGTGTTCAGGTGCAGCTCTGCAGTAGCCCTCGGCCCATTCTGAAGGCTAATCCCCCCCACCCCACCCTTCTCTTCCCTGTCAGGTGGTTTTGGCAGCGCCCCAGTTTTCGGAAGCCCGCCTGCCTTCGGGGGCTCGCCGGCGTTTGGGACAGCCTCGACGTTTGGCTCGCCCCCGTCCTTCAACAGCCCCATGGGATCCGCCGCGAGCAAGGTCTTCGGAGAGGGCACAGCGGCATCCAACGTCGGAGGATTCGGGTAAGACGCGTGCAGTCGGGCCGGGTGTGGCGAGATGTCCCAGAAAATGGTCAGGGAGACCTTGGCAATCCCAAGATTGGCGCGTCGGCAGACCTGTTTAGTTTATTTGAAAGTGAAATTTTCCGGCGGAGTGACCTCGTGTTCCCGCGTCACCCGCGGCTTTCTGCGTTCAGCTTTTCTCGCGCGCCGCGGAGCTCTGCTCGCGCTCGCTTCTGCGAAGGCCAGCTGTGAAGGTCGGGCTCAAGGAGCGGATGTGGTGACTTTGAACACCTCTGACAGAGCGGCACCACGGTCACGGCCCTCAGTCGGCACTTTGTATTGTAAATAGTTTTGAAGTCCTGTGAGAGAATTAATCTATGCTAGATTCTACGGCATGGCCGTTCACTGTGTCCAGTTCTCATCATCGCACGTAGGCCGGCTCTGGTTGAAACTGCCGGCTGTTCTTTGGCATGGGGCAACGTGGAAACACCTGGGGGGTGTGGTGGGGGTAACTCCTTTTTTGAGAAGGGGGGGTGATGTTGAATGAGGATGATGTTGGGAAGTGCTCCCTGAAGAGAATAGCTACAGCTTTCTGCCCAGATCCTGCTAAACGCCTCGGTACCTACTTGAATTTTCAAACTTGGGATTTTGGTTTTTTTCTTTTTTTAAATGTATATTCCTTTGCTTTTTCCTTTTGAACTTTTTTTTTTTTAATTTTCGGATTGCTTTTAAATAATATGATTGGAAACTATACCGAATAGAGCAATTCACTTTGAATGTCCTCAAGCAAAGCGGCCCACAGGAAAATATTTTGTCATACAAATTGAAAAAGTCTTGAAACGTAGCTGGTGTAACTCTGAGTGTAATTAAAGAAAAGAGAGAGGGGGAGGGGAAGAAAAAGAAAGAAAAGCTTGCCTCAGGTCGAGTTTTACGTGGTCGCGCCATAAAACCTAAAAGTATTGCTAATTACTCAAATAAAATATTAATAAACCTCAAATTTACACCCGTTTCTCATTTATTTTAGCTCCAAAAATAGTTAATGGCCATTTGTATTTGGGAGCCTTTTTGGCATCATTAAAATTAGCAATCTGCTGGGTCGTAACCCGCGAGGAAGCGGCTCGACTTCAGCCCGTCTGCCAGAGCCCTACTAACGCTTTTCGCCGCAGAGCCTCCTCCGCCCCCAGCAGATCTGTAAGGCCTGCACCCCTGTGGCACATCAGTACAACAGTCCTCAGGAAGGGATTAGCAAGAAGACCTGGCACCCCCCCCCATTCCCCCAGCTTGGCTAAGTGACACATTTGTGTCATGTTTTATTTTGCATAATCGTAGTTAGTGAGACCGTGGGGGGTTTCCTCCAATAAATGGTTTCTGTTTTGACGTCTTCATCCCACGGCTGGGTGAGTGGCAGGCAGGCCATGCACTCTGCGTCTGTTTGTTTTCCTCCTCTAATGCGCTCTGTGTTCATTCCGGAGTATTCCGGAGGCTCGTCTTGGGAGCCATATTCCCGGCTCGTCGAGCTCATTGGCATGGAAAGATGGAGTCTTTTTTTATGCACTGGTGTCACTTTAGGGCTGATTTGATGGGAAATCAGTCTGGTAACCCGCTCCCCTAGACAGGAAAATAGATGTGTACATGAGGGGAGGGCCAATTGGGATCGCGGTACTGGTACTCTTGGCCTATAGATGTCTGATGTCCATTGTAGCATCTAATCTCACTATTTACAAAAAATCAGAGGGATATGAAAGACTTTTTTCCCCCCCCATTCTTTCTGGTGACGAAATTCTTCAGGACCATGTGCATTTGTACCCTTGATGTGGTCGCTGTAATTATACCGATGTGCTTCAGAAGCCTCCGGCCTTGAATGTGATGTTTAGAGCTGTAAACGTCATACTTTGCTTTCTATAAAAAAACCTTCTGTGCAAATACCTGCTGTGTTCCAGAAATGTAATGCTGGAGATGTGGCTCCCAGTACACCAAACCAATGTATACAAGTGTGCTGCTATCATGTCGTTTAAAAGAATTTGCAGCCGTTTCTTCTTAAAATAACATAACGGTTGTGGTTTGCAGTTTTTGTACAAAACATTCCCACATTTACATCCTTGTTTAGCTCACTTTGGGCAGAGAGGTGGCTTTGAGGCTAGGGATCAGTAATCAGAAGGTTGCTGGTTCGAATCCTAGAGCCCTAGAGCCAGGCCCTTAACCTGCAGTTGCTTCGTCCTGGGTGTGACGTTAACCTGCGTCCTGCCATGCAGGCAGGTCCTCCAACTTGCAGGGAAGATGTGGGGGTTGCTGGCAGGATTTGCACTCTGGCCAATGGAATAAACTTCACGCTGTTCCCTTCCATTCAAACTAGCGTGGTGCTGAGGTGTCACCCGCCGCTCGGCGGCACTCAGGTTCTCCTCCCTGACGTGCTTCGCCCGTGTGGTGGGCGCTGTATCAGTGCGTGATCCTGTCCTCCTTTCCCCCCACCATAGCACATGTTTTAATGGAGGAGGACAAAGGAACAAACAGTATGGGCTAATATCGAGCAGTGCCTTGCTTTACCGTCCAAACAGCTTCCCTCCCCTAGGCGTGCCCTCATACCTTTCTGCCCTGACCGGTGTATATTCAGGTAGTAGGCAATTCTTTAAGGAACTGGATGAATGTGTAAGTCTGTTTTGAGCTGTATGCTCGAGAACTTCCAATAAAAGTTCTTCGACATTTAGCCTGGCAGTCTGGGGAGGCTGTGGAAGGCTTTGGCTGGTTTTCATGAAACGACTCCTGAATTTAGCAGTGTATAGAGGGGCATTTTGGGAAACAGTGCTTGTACCGTAGGGTGCATCTGGTTCTGAAAATAGCTTCATATTCCTTGGCTGTTGAATGATCACACGGATTAATTGTTGGACCTAATGACTGCATTGGAAGACGGCTCATTCCATGATGCTCCCCACCTTGGTTAACATCTGGATTTCGTCAAAAGCATACCTGTGTCGAAAATGGGGTGGGTGACTCATCACACCTTATTCCTTTTTCCTGTTGCCCAGCGGTCCAAGTTTTGTGCTCCTTACGCTGTCTTTGTTCGATGACCTTGGATACAAGCGTATTTTCAATGGCAACCTCACCATTAATTCCAGCTTTATGAAACTCGCAATGTGAGGTTCTTGTATAGTTCGTTAGTTACATAGCTGCTGGCTCGGTTCTATGGCTGGTAGCTCTACAGTGGCATGTTTCAGGGAGTTTCCGGCCCGTGTGGGAGTGTTCCCGGCCCGTGTGGGAGTGTTCCCGGCCCGTGTGGGAGTGTTCCCGGCCCGTGTGGGCGTGTTCCCGGCCCCTGTTGTCTTTAGCCGCCTAATTGGCTTTTGTCCTGTATTACCTCACAGCTTCGCTTCTGCTTCTAGTGCCCCCACCTTTGGCAGTCTGGCCAATCACGGAGCCCCGTCCTTTGGGAGCCTCGGCAACCAGGGTTCCGGCTTTGGGGGTCAGACTGGAGGCTTCTCTGGCTTCGGTTCCTCGGGAGGTGAGTGCCGGCTGCCTACCGTCCTTCACTGTTGCAGATAATGAATGCAGTTGCCCACGGGCAGAATAGAGGCACGGCACGCGGAATTTAGAAGAACTGTCTGTCTGCAAGAGAGAGTAAGAGATGGAGCTCTTTGGAAATTATGTACCTGTCCATATCAACTACCTCACAGCAGAAGGCATCAAGCAGTGAGAGGTTCTGCGAAGGTCATTGTTCATTAATGGAGTGTTGGGGGGAGGGGGGGGGTGGGGGAGTCAGAAATTTCCTTTTACAACCTCACTGTGCCAAATATTAGTCCCGGCACGGCTAACCTGCCATGCGACTTGCGCACGCTCATGTGACAGGGATGGAGGAGGCCTGGTCCTGGCAGCGGGGCTCGGCGCACGGCATGTCAGTCAGCTCCACTCTTTATTGGCTGAGCTTTGCGTGGTGGTTGCCATGGAGATGACAGCATCCCACCAGCCAGCTCCTTATTAACCCACATTGTGAGGTGTCCCTGTACCGTCGGCGAGTCTTGGGCTCCCAGAGTAACATTTAGTGCCCCACTTTCTCAGAAAATGGGGAAAACCTCAGCCTCATTTGCTGTTCCCATTTAATTTTTGTTTTGGTAATGAAGTCAGTCAATTCATATAAAAAAAACTAATAAGAGCCAGTTACAGGCCAATTAATGGTTAATGGTTTACAGTGGGTAATTGAGATGGCATTGTGAACAGTGTGTACTGCCAAACTGTAATCGTGTTTACTAATTTTATTTCTTTCCTGTAATCTCTCAGCGTTCACTGGCAGCTTCGGATCAACCAATCAGTGAGTAGTAAGATTTTGTGTGTGAAGCGTCTGACCTTGTGAGAGTATGTGGTATATTGTGGTGGGGGGGGGGCTCTGTTCTCCTGCTCTCGCTGCTGTTTTTTCTGTTGCACCGAGCGCTCGTCTCCTGTGAGGAAACCCGTTTCTTGTCCTTGGCTCATTGTCAGTCTGCTTTTCCCCATATTGCTGCAAAATTTAGACTGTTCCTGCAAAGCCCAGACCCGACTGAGCCTTGCACTGCTGTCAAGTAACTGTCTGCTCAGTTCCACAACAATACTGGGGAGTCCAGACATGCACAAATGCACAAATATGTGATGTGCTGTATATAATGCATAATTTACTATACGCTGAAAGTCAGTGTAATAAAACTGATGATATGTAGGACATTGTGTAAACGTATAGCTTATGCAATAAATGACACCTGGGGCTTTAAAACTGAAGCTCTAACAAGGTGGTTCTACACACAAAGTACTTCTGAACCTGAAAGATACAGAAAGAGGGTATTTCATGTCCTCAGAGCTGCATGTCCTTGCCTTTGACAACCTGCAATCGCAGATCATGTTAATTTGACGTCATCTAGCCTAGCAACTTATCTAGAAACAATGCCTGGACAGGATGTTCTGAAGACCCCTCAGGTGGAATCCATCTGTCCTGGTTTGGGTTCAGATGCTGTACCCCATCCTTTCCTCCTCCGTCCGCTTCATGTGCTTTGCTCGTCCCCTCTCTTCTGATATCTGCCAGTGATCACCTTTCTGTGCCTTGCTGCCCACCTGCCTGAGCTTCCCCTTTGACCCCTGTTGTCCTCCATCTTGGTTCTTACCTGATTTCCTATGTTCTCGGTCACAGGTCAGTCCTGTTTGCTGAAATATGTGAAACGCCAAAATTGTTCCTTCAGTAGACCTGTGCCTTTGTCGTTCCCTCCAGAAACTCTCAAACATTTGGCGGTTGGAGGAGCTAGCCGGAGACCCGCAGATGGCCTGCCCACCCTGAGATATGGCCGGCCACCCCTCTGCAATCAGGCCTACTAGCATGGGGCCTAATGCTTGAAGCTGAGGGGGAGTGGGGGTGGGGCACCTGTCCAGCTAAAAACCCAAGAAGAGAGCTGCTTTTAAATAAAATATTCCTTTGCTGCAATTTTGTATTTCCATGCTAGCGATGGGTATCCAGGGAACGTCGATAAATGCTAGCGCTGCATGCATCGCGGGGCGAAATCTACACGGAAAGCCGCATCAGGGTCGCTGCAGCGACAGGCCTTAATGCGGGCAGTCATACGTTTTATTAGCATTCGCAGGCACTTCGTTAAATTGGTTTCAGGGCCCTTTTGCTTTGCCCAGAGCTAAATTCTTCTCAGCGTGCAAGCCTGCTCTGTTACTGCCATGAGCGTGTTTGTTTTTTTTTGTTTTTTTTTTAACCCTGTGTTAGTCCGTGCAAGGCTAACATGGCTCAGCAGTAGAGGTGTGGGATGAAATCAGGCTGGCTGGTTGTGTGTTATGTTCTTTGCAAAGCAGAGGCCGCCCTGTTTGGCTTCAGCAGTTCTCTTGGACCCCGTGGAGAATTGTGGCCTCCGCATAAAATATTGCATGTTTGGCAGGGGTGTTCATTAAGTCCTGACTTCTGTAGGTCTGCATTGCTGATATTATATATTTTTCTTTATTGGTCTGCTGATACATATTTTTCTCTTCTCAGTGAGGGGGGGGGCAGAAATTAAAAGGAAAATAGAAGAAAAAGTCGTAGTTTCGAATTTCTTTTCACGCCGCAAAAGTAAATGGCGAATTTAATCAGCCTGCTCTTCACTAGAAGTGTCCCTTCCACCGATGGATAAAATAGCCTGGTTTGTAGCTCTGAGTGTCTGAGCGTGGCAAGATCCGGGGAGCGGCCAATGGCTGAAGGTCCTGCCAGACCTTCACAAGAGCCTCAGCCTTCCTGCAGGACCACGCGTCCGAGATGCTGGTGCACCTCGTCGGGCACTTGGCACCATGTTCCCTGGGTTTAGAAAATGGGGACATATCGGTATGGGGCTTTTATTGTCTGTGTGTGTTTTTTTTTTTTCCCCCTGATTCTTTCGATGGTGTTTGCTGAGCCTGAATGTGGCAACGTTCCCCAGAGGGTAGCCTGTACCGTGTCCTTCTGAGGCTGGATATTTTATACTGGAAAATGGTAAATAAACATGTTAGATTTTTCAGCCTGTTTCATTCTGTCTTTTGTCTTATTTGTGAAACGCCCTGCCACGTTACTTCATTATATATCTATTTTAATTGCTTATGCAGCCTGTTCTGCCTTAGGTTGTATGTGCTGTGATAGTCTGTATTTTTAACCTATTTCCCTTTTAAATGACATTGCGAGTTTGGATTAGGGTTAGGCATTGGGGTTGATCAGGTGATCTGTTGAATGGGGTGGTGGAGTTCGTGGCCCACATCACAGTGCCTGGTCCTCATCTCCATCTCCGAAAGGAGGAATTCCCAGGCGTTCAGACTGGACTCTGGAATGTTCTCATTAGTCACACATGAATCCTGTCTTCGGACGCTGAATTCTGTCAGTGGGGATCTACTACAGCCTGGGTTGAAATGTCTCCATTAGAGTCATTCTGTCACCCATTATGTCAGAGCGGTTGAGGTAAAATGTTTTTTTTATTTATCTATTTTTTTAATCAAGCCCTCAGGCTTGAGCCCAGAGGCTTATTCTGACTCATGGTACTGGCATAATCTGGCATAGGCATGAATGCAAAGAAAACTCCCATATAGTTGAACTAAGTCTTCTAAATAACTTTCATGAATAATCTAAGATTTACAGATGTTTCCAAGATTCCTACCCTTCCACCAATTTGAGCTATAATAGTGCACAAATTTTAGTTTCTTTTAAGCATTACGGATGTACGTTTGTCCTTTTTGCCTTCTGTATGCTGACCTTGCTGTTTTTTGAGGCAGTGTAGCGGTTATGCACCGTTTATTCACCTGGGCGCACTGGAGCCGTGTGAAAGGAAGACGCCGCGTCCCACTTCCCGCCCAGGATAGCCGGTGCCGTGCTCTGGGCCAAACCGAGCTGAGTTATGAAAGCTCTTAAGATTTTCGGCCTTTATTTCTTACCCCACCCCCCCCATTAGTTTCCTTTTTCCCCATGTAATTGTGTCACTGGGACCAGCCAGGGATCTATTCCAGGTGAGACGTAAAAAATGAGCCGCTCCTCCCTTCGGTGGCTTCTGATAGCGAGCACTCTCGCCTCTCTCCCCTCCATCAGACCCGCTTTAGCCCCTTTTGCCATCTCCCAGTGTCCTCTTTTCTGCTGTGGCCTGCAACTTGCGGCTGATGTAATTCTCGACCAGCCGACGTAGAGGACTTTCTGGTGTGTGTGTGTGTGAATGGAATAGTACTTTGAGTTCCTAACCCAAACATGGCCGTGTTCTGTGTCTGCTGGCTGCTCTGAAATGAGGTTTGTCCCAAAAGTATTCAAAAAGCACAACTGAATTCAAAAGGTAATCAGATTCAAAGTGAAAATGGTTTCAGTTTAAGTCAGTGTACGAGATTCAGATGTGTGGCTCTGGTTTAACTCATCTCCTCTGAGCATGTTTCTGTATATGTTAAGGGAGCCTTATTTTCGCTCGACATTTGGAGAAAGTTATGTCATTTCTTGTTTAATGGTTATTTTCAGGATGTACAGTGGAATTTAAAAGCTAGTTTGTGTGTTTGTTTGCCCTCTCTCTCACCTCCCTAGTGTTTCTTGTTCATGACTTTGAAGACTATATCTGTATGCATTTGAGTTATATTGCAAGTCAAATGACTTTAAATGGGGTTATGAATTTGCATTTCATATTTGAAAATGATTTACCCGTGCTGAAATTCTCATTTTATCTACTAAAACAAAACGTAGTCTGAACATGGAGTGTGGTATAATTGAATTTGGGAACACCCCGCAGTACAGAGTCCACATTCTTAAATTAAATGCTGTAACTTTTGGCACCGAACTGGCTCCATAGGACACTTAGTTCCACTCCAATTGGCCTGAGCTCAGCTGGGTTGCAGCCCCTCTAATGGATGGGAGATCACATGTCCCCGATAGCGCCCTGGAGCAGTGGAAGCAGGTGAGTTACAACACAGAGGTTCCCTCATGTCTCAGAGAAGATGCTGTGGATATCTCTGTAGGGACTTCTGGGCGGGAATGTGTTACCCGCGGTGTGATACTGCAGCATCAGGCAGTCGTGAGTGGGAGCTGCCCTGAAATAGGAAATGCTTATTCCCCTGTCCTGCGGCGCGCTGCCTAATCACGGTCGGGATGCTCTCCCCCGAAATGCGTGTGACGCCAGGGCGTCCATGCTAACGTGTCACATCTGCGCTGTCCTGCGTGACTGGTTGTCACGCCTACACCATATTCACCATGTGCTCGTCTAACCTTTTTCTTGTGTCCTGTGCCTCTTACTCCTGCCATATAGGTGCACGCATTTTTTAAGTGTTTTCTTTCTTTTTTGATCTTGTATTTTTGTTTAGCTAAGCTTGTGAATCTGTGGTCTTGTGGCTAGATGGGTCCTGATGGGATCTCTGACGGTTTGGCAGGCACGGGGCACTGCGATGAGCTACTGCGTGTAAGTGCATGTATGCATGCATGAGAGGTTTGACCTTGCAGCCATTAGTGCGGCTGCACGCGGTCAACCCAGAGACTGGCCGTCTGAGTGGCCGTCCTCTCGGACGGGGTTTACACAAGGTGATCCGGTGTGATCCCTGTGTTTTTTTGGTCCCTGGGGTAGGGCAGCTTTATGAGGAGGCCAGTTTCCTGGCCACATGCCCAGCCCGGGGGGATCGCGATTGGGCGTCGCAGTGCCGGCTGCGAGCTCTGACGACAGACGCCACACCCTCCCGGGGCTTTTGCAGTAATTATATGCGAATATTTCATATTACCATGCAGCCCGGTGAGCTGGGGGCTCGGGGCTTCAGCCCTGCATCTTTAATCTTCTGTGTCTGGTAATTCCCGTCGCCACCCGACAATGTTCCTCGCGCTGAGTGTGAGAATCAGAAATGCCGTCTGTTGGTCTAAGCGGCCGTCTTATGAACTGGCCGTTTTTTGTTTAACTGAAAGCAGTATGTTGCTGTGGCTCCTTTTTGGTGTATTACAGATGATGTCCTGACTGCTGCTAGCATGCGTGTTTGTCGCCGGACTCCCCTGGGCTTCTCTTGGGCTTGGAGTGGCACCTTCATGCAAGCTAAAGTCAAGTAAAGTTCTTTTATTGTCGCATATGTCGCATTTTGCAATACAGCTAAATTCTTAGGCTTCAGTTGCTGGTTAGGGAAGGGTGGTGCAGGTAGGAGAAGGGGTGCAAGTACAGAACACACAGAGGCACCCTGGACAGGGGGCTATATGACAATAGTTCTAAGCTAGTTCTTAGGCAGCAAGTAGTCAAGGTGTTGGACCTTCTAACCTCTACAGTGCCAGATTAGGTCCTATAAGGACCACTGCTGTTTTTTTTTTTTTAATATTTCAGTAGCTGATGAATTTGTAATCCCTGCAGGCTGACGTAGTCAAAGCGTTTATGTGTTTTTGATGCATTTATAGGGTCAGTAACCTTAAAATGTTGTTAAAAGTAGTTATAAATGTACTTTGTGGTTGCTAGGGATGCTGTATCCATAGCTTTGAAGAGCTAATTAAACACCTAATTCTTAAGTGTCATTATATGCCAGTGTAAGTAGCAGCGTTGTTTGAATTTGCACTAAGTAGCTGAGGGTAGCTTTGTCAAAATGTGTATCTGTCCTCTCTGGGTCAATCTCAGTTAAAGTATGAGGGTTGCTCTCGCATTTGAGGCTTTGGTGTGGTTGAGTAAAGATGATCTAAGGACTTACTGCAGGGTTGCGATGTATAGGTTGGCCGGTGGTCCAGTCAAGTAGGTATGGGACCAAGGGAGGAACTTAAAAACTGGACCCCTTCGAGACCTAAGCATTACACTCTGTGTAACTAGCTCTGTCCCCCACGATACTAGCACATCTTTACAGTCCTGGAGTACCCTGATCTCGTTGACATTCCACACTGATAGAAGATGTTTCTATGACTTCTAAAGTGCAGGTACTGAGCTTTTCTTCATTGTACAAATGAATGGTCAGCACCATCACTAAAGGCACATTTGTGCCTTTAGAAGATTCCCCCTCTAATCTGTGCTTCCTCTAGAGGCTTTGTCCACAGTGTGGTGTTTTGGTAACTGTCCCAAACAGGTGAAAAAATAAATGATTTGCAGATCATAATCTGAGGTCATTTTAGATTTTTCACACATATGTTCAGTTTACTAAATGTAGTGTTACCACCTTGACTCTTAGTCTGTAGCAAAGGATGCTGTAAAGACGCAGGAAAGTCACACCCTCCTACACTAAGAAGAGGGAGAGTTGGGCAGGAAGTCTAGCACTTTTAAAGTCATGGGTTCAGTATTATGTTAGTTTACATTTACCGCAGGCTGTGAGTTGACTTAAGTAAACTTCTGCATTTGTACCACCTGATTGCTGCTTTTCATGCAATGAAGGTCTAGAGTTTATATTTCATTTCAAAGCCCTAACGTGCAAACTAGTCTGAAACTATAAATGGTAAAAAGTATGATCACTGATTCCCCCTCACATTATGGGCATATCCCTAATGATTTTTCCCCCCTTTAATTTATTACTACTAATTATGCAGCCTGTTAGGGATGGCTGGCCTCCACTTCTAGGAATAGTTGATTACTTTAAAAAGCCATTGCCTTAGGAGTACTGGAATACCGAAGGATGAAGTGCTGGTATTTATCCGCGATTTGAACAGAGAGACCTTCTATTTGCTGGTTTGACCTTGATGAGAACCCTGAAAATCTCCTTTGGCTTTTCCCACCTTTCTGGTCTGAAAATCCAGCAGTTCTTTGGTTAGAAACGTGTGTTTTGAGTAATGTTAGTTTGCCTTGCATCTCAAAAGCTCCGTAGCATGTTATACTGAATGAAATCACTAATACTGTGGAAAGGGCATGTGAAATGTGTCTCGTATGGGTTTCGTATTGCTTTAAGTAGGGCTCCTGGGGGCTTTTCAGCACCCCCTCATTTGTTTAGTCAAAGAACATAGCATCACGTCAATTCTCGCAATGGCTCAGAGGTAACTTTAGGAGTATTTCCCTGAAAAGACTACGATTGATAGCTACTGATGGTATAAAAGAACTTCAGCAGATCTTTCCAAGTGCCTTTGAGTGGCTTTGTCTAGTAGGAAATGAAGGATGTAACCTGTGATGTAATATGAAATATCAGTATTGTTAGTCTGATAACACTTTACTTGAGGGGCACAAATAATATAGCATTATGCCATTACTTATGTATTAACTAACCACAAACCAAAGTCTTAGTTACATACTGATCTTGTGTTAATTCATTATTAATCGTGTTAATTCATTATTAATAAATTGTGACATCTTTTATCTCAGTTACTATATTTGTTACTATATCTGTTAATTCCGTAAACCTTTGTACACTACTGAAGGAACAAATAATGAATAAAACAAGTGAAATATTGATGTTACGTTTGTTCATCATTAATGAATCGTTTTGTATCTTATCTCGAGTAGATGCTATATTTGTTCATGGTTTGTACTTCAGTAGAGACTGAGTCACTATTAAGTATTTATCCCCCCTCAAGTATAGTGTTACTGTTAGTCCTAGTATGAGTATTGCTAGTCCTATAGGCTTGGAAATTCCTGTTCGGATCCGCAGGTGGCATTCTGCGCACTAATCTGCCGCTCCGTTCCGCAGCCGACATGCCAAATCCTTTCCGACTGATGAGCTGTCCGGGATTTTGAAGATGTCATGTAAATGAAGCTGAACAGTTACATATTTATGACGTGCAAGATGAAATTTTGACAGGGCAGAGGAGTGGGAGTCAAAGCAGGTCATCTTTTCTGTGTTTTGAGATCCATCTCTGGCTTCTCTGGCATTTCGGTAATTCCTGGCACCGCTTTGCCTCACCCTCCCTTTTTTGAGGAAGCCGGAGAGATTACTGATCCTTGGGTTTTCATTGAAGGCAGGCAAATTCATATGGAATTATCGATGTCTAAGTAAAGCTGTTTTCTTTTCTTTTGGAAGATGTTATAGTTTTTTGCGTGATTTAAAAACACTTCCATCACAGTATTTCCCGGAGTGTCGCTAACACCTCAAGATGTTGGAGCTTAGCCCAGAGACCTGATCTGTCCAAAGGTCTCTCTCTCTGAATTTGAGACGATTGTGGCACTACAAAGGTTTTGTAGGACTTGTGACATATGGAATTCTCAAACTGAGACCATGGTTGTTGAAAAACAAAATCATTTGGGGCTTGATCAGATGCATTCTCGGCTTATGGCCCAGGCTCGTGATGCATCTGACCATTTCCAAAGACCACAACATATCTTCCCCCCCCCCCCCCCAACCCCACTCCCATGTGTACTATTTTGGGGAATGAATGAGTGGGTTCTCAAAATAACACCTTTTCTAAACCCGTCATATGTCTTGTGGAGTTAACGGATGTGCTTTGCGGCCTCTTCACAGAAAGCAGTTTGTGGGCAAGACATGGCTCAATCATGAGGCTGCATGTAAGGAAAGGAATTGTCACAATTGGAAGGTCTGTTGCTGGCAGCAGTAAGCTTGGGGGTGGGGGTGGGGGGGGGGGGGGGGGGGG
>JAODKL010000118.1:4301503-4318331 GCA_026780765.1 Petrocephalus schoutedeni | reverse complement strand
GGGGGGGGGGGGGGGGGGGGGGGGGGGGGGGGGGGGTTTGTAACCCCCCAATAATCAAAACTGGCTAATCTAACCCTCCCAATAATCGTTTCCCCCTGAGTGGGTGAAGACCTCAATGCCCGCAAAGATCAAAACCAAAGTTACGCCCTTGGATTGAGCAGCATGAACATTTTTACAGCTAGCCTGGCATAACGCCGCAGCGTGTTCTGATTTTTAAGATTCACCAGCCGGCTTAAAGTGAAAGCAAGCTGGTCTTCGCATGGTCTGAAAAACGAAGTGAACTGGGAACAGCAGATCCCATGACTACAAGGTTTATGATCGCAAAGCAAATGACCGTGTGCCACATTGAAACAATGACGATGGCCAGGATCTTGGGGTTCCAGTTACAGATCATCTTATGATTATGACAGTTTCTGGCAGTACTAAAAGCACACTTAGAACATCTGAATGGGAAAGCGTAACACCAAAAAGAAACCACCTAGTTCAATCTTTACTCATTAAAAATTTTATTGTGATTTTTGTCCATTTTCACAGTTTCATATTTGCCAGAATAATTCTATTTTCAAGTATCAATGTCAATGACAAAAGTGTCCTTTTTAGCAATTCAGCATAGCAAAAAAAAGAAAAAAAAAAACAATGCAACTACTTGTTTTACTTTTCTTTGTTTGTCCATTTATTAGTTGCCACTATGCAGATTAGCCCTCAAACAAAATAAAAATGTCAAACCTGTCAAAAAACACAATGTGCTTGGTACATATAAATAAAACAGGACGGAAGAGCAGATAACACAAGTGACTAGAGGTGGGATTCCTAGCTGCGCAGCGTGTTTTTACAGAGGTAGGGAGACTTGACGTGAAAAGATTACTGCAGCAGCTGGGTCAGGACAGCAGCGGAGTGGTCCTCGGTCGCATCTCGGGTTCGAGGGATGTCGCTGGAGTGTTTCTCACGGCCTGCACCGTGGGAGACTGAGTTGGTGCTGATCCTCGCCACCGTGTAGCTGGGCTGCTATCGCTGCTGCCGCCGCTACTTCCATGGGTGTCCCATCCCACTCCTCCTGCCCAGGGGGGCTTCTTCCAGAGAGACTTCTAGATCTAGGGCAAGCACTTGGTTACGTAGTGGCCTGATGGGGTTGGGGTGGGGGGTGCGACCGCGGGAACCTGCCCAGCTAGCTGCGTTAATTGCGCAGTGGTCTTCAGCGTGGGACTTTCTAGTATGTTTTCAAATGCGAAAACAGGCGAGGATGACAAAGGGCGTCGTCAGACAGCGAGTAAGTGCTAATGTCCGGACTCTGGCTTGGGGCTCTCCCTGTGATGTGGCGAGGCAGGTAACGCTGTGGCGGGGAGTCAGCGCTCACCCACATCGCAACGGGCTTCCTACCTTGGGAAATCAAAGTCGGGGATGTGCGAGAATCAGGAGGCACGCTGTGCGCCATGGCAGCCCGACTGTGTGAAAACGTGGCGATTCTGAACATCCTGGGGTCCTGCCCCCCTCTGCCACCCCCCTCTGAATCCAGCAGAGAGCTGCTCTGAGCTCTGGCTTGGGGATGCGATATTTTGGCGTGCTATCATCTAGAAAGGAGCCCTAACCGAGTGTAATGCCTTTGGAGACACGGAAACATTGACAACAAAAACCTGTCCTGTAATCCTTGGAGAGCCCATAAAATAGAAGCCTGCATGAACCAGTTAACGTTCTCCTCTGTAATTGGCATAAATCTGGAGTGCCCCCCAAGTAACAGCACCATCTGACCCTGCCCCCCCCCCCCAACACCAGTTTCACTGATGACTGACAGCCCCTTTCTGCATTTGCATCCTTATTACATGGTCACATTAACGCCAGGGCCCACTAATGATACATAAGAACATTTCATCACAGAGAGTGCGTAAAGGAGAAGCACGCATCACCCCCCAGCCCCGCAGGAACAAGCGTCCGGTCTGATCTGGCCCTTTGTCCATCTCACGCCAGCGTAATCTATGGAAATCAGCATTTCGGGACAGATTTGGGCCCTGAAGGACGTGATGCCTCTCGCCTAATACACGGGAAAGTGACATTTGGTATCCTGTTTGTGACGTTGGGGCGTCTGCCGGCTGCTGGCATCTCTCTCTGACTGTACCGACAGCCTCAGAAGCCGAGCGCGCCTGGGCTGGGTGCGTCTGTCTCTGCTTTGTGCGAGAAAAGAGCTCCGCGATGCA
Organism: Petrocephalus schoutedeni; assembly: GCA_026780765.1. NCBI lineage: Eukaryota > Metazoa > Chordata > Actinopteri > Osteoglossiformes > Mormyridae > Petrocephalus > Petrocephalus schoutedeni. The sequence continues at coordinate 4,316,142 of JAODKL010000118.1, read as the reverse complement.
CATTATAGCAGGCGCTAGAAATAAACATGCCTGTCGGATTTTAAGGCCGAATTAACTTGTCAGCTTCTTTCCCTCTCAGATGGGCGGGGGGGGAGTGGGTGAAAAAAATGCTTTCTAATAATTTAATCATATTTGGTACGGATGGTTTCACTATGTTGACTCAAACACAATTTGCAAATATAAAACGCAATTAAGAAGTGTCTTGGGGTTTAACTGACAACAGCTGTCACAGCGTACCTACATAGCTACAGCTGTGGATAAGGGTGCGTCAGGAACGCATGGAGTATGCAGTCTGATAAAGACGGATGTAGACCAAGCTGGGCTTATCGGGCACCAGGCTAGTTCAATGACCAGCAGCCATCTATAAAGAAATCCAGTCAGTCCAAATTGGTAATTGTTTGCGACGCTAACAGCTTGATGCTAACGGTACCGCTGCGCCTCCCTTGCGCTGTCCTTCCAGCCCAGCAGCTCTGCTCAGCTCGGACTGACACTGAACAGCGAGACCCGGCGACTCTTCTCAAAGGGCAGCAGAGTCGCCTCGCAGTCAGATGTGTCAGAGACGGATATACTGCTTCGCTCTAACAGCGAGACCTGGTGCTGGTGACGTCTTCGCGTGAATGCCGAACTTCCTTCCTGTCCTGCTACGGTACAGAAAAATGTATTTCTATTCAAATGAAGGCACGCCTGCCCTTTTTCAGCCGCAGTCGGCCCGAGAATGTGTGGCTTGGGTGTTATATCCCGGCCTTCATCTCCCGAGCAATTTGATTCGTAGATTGAGATAATAAAAATACAAAACGAAATGCAAATACTGTATGGGGGCCCGACTCCAGTCCGGCTTGAGACGGCCGCGTGGTGCCTGACGGCAAGCCTGTCCTTGCATCAAGTGCCATCCCAGCAAACTGCAGCAATCTAATTAGATGGGGAAAAGGGAGGGGGGGGGAGCAAATGCTGTGCACATTCTCTAGCCTTCAGAAGCTGCAGAGGTCCTAAAAGTGAGAATGATTTATGCCACTGACGCTTCTCAGAAAGTGCCGCTCCACTGCCAGGGTTATTAAATGTTTTCATTAAGCCTTCCAGCGGACTCCTGGCGCACACGTCTGATTGCTTATTAATATCGGTATCGATCAAGCGGGCCGGTCATCTCTACTTAAAGCCAAAGAGGTGGGGGCAGGCTGGCTGGCCTGGGGGCAGGCGAAGGGCTCACTGGTGGGAACCGACACTGAACTGGAAGACTCTGCCGTGAAGGTGGGATTGACCACAAAAAGCCAAGCAACCTGGAGGTGGGTGGGGGGCACATCTGGACCCTCGAAAGGGTATCAGACTAATCAATAGATCTTTGGCTGTTCCTGCCACATGAGTTGATAGATTCTAGTCATGTACAGTACCATAGTCTAGTCTGCACCAGGATCTGAATCTTCTGTTACGCAGGGGCATAGCTAGGAATTCTGAGCCCCCTGATAAAATGTCACCTATGAGCTGCTTTGGCGGGGGGGGGGCACAGTAGAGGCAGAGGCCCCCGTAAAGTGCTGGGCCTCCTGAATCCGCCAGGCTACCCACGCCCCTGGGTAAGTGTGTCTGTCTGCTGCGTAACATCATCAATGTTTGGTTTGCCTAAAACTGGTTCTCAAGTTCCAGGTTAATCGAGGGTTCGAGGTATCCTTGTGGGTTTGGGCACGTTCCCCGTTGGCAAGCGCGGGCCCCCCCGTTTTCATCATCCTGAACCGTTCACACCTCAGGCATCAAGAACGAAAATGGCGGGAAACGCGGGAAGCTTATCGCTTAAGGCAGTAATCTCCGGGTGGAAAGCGATGTGAACTTAAGGCAGTGTGGGTGGGCGACTCGCGCGCCAAACGAAAGCGTAACCATGAACAGCATCACCTTCCATGCACCTTGTTAGTCCATATTTAACGGAGCACAATGCCCCCCCAATACAAAAAAAAATATATATATATATATTACTTTCACTCCATAAATAAACCGGAAAAAGTCGAATACAGAAGGTGTGACCTTGGGTGTTTGTTTCCAACATATACATTAATCACACAAGAATAATGTTCCCAATGAAAAGCAAGTCAAAAAAATGCAAGTCTTGTTTTTCTTTTTTTTTTGCTTTTGCAGTGACTTGAGCACAGTGATACTCGACCCTCTTTAAAGGTAGAACGGTTGCATTAACTTCCATTTTGAAAATGAAATTTTTCCACATCCAGTTTCATGTCTTTTTTGTTACTCTAAAAGTACAATGGGTCACCGTGGTCAATATTTGGGCGGGATGACCACTATGGGTTCCCCGATGTTCGGCCGCCACATAAGGACCTGGGCATCGTTGGCATTGGGTTTGACCATGGCGTTGGCAGGAATGGGCTCGTTCTTGCCAAGGATCTGTGGCTGTTCCTGTACCACGGGCTCCAGCAGCGTGGCCCGTTCCCCCAGAGGCTTGTCCGGGTCAATCACTATGTGCAGCTGCATCCTCCAGCGCACTGTCTGTAACACCAGAGTTTCGCCCGTACCCTGGTTGATGGCCACTAGCCACGTGGTGAAGCTCTGGTCCCGCCAGATGCTACTCAGCAGCGGCAGGTTGCTGTCGCTCACCGGCACGCCCCAGGTCACGCTCGGATAGAAGTTGTCGTTCATGCTCACGGTGAACTTTGTATCCTTCTTGGTGGGTCCCACAATGGTGCATGTCTCCGTGGTGTTGCCATACCAGGGGTAGTTCACTCCATCTGAATCGCTTATCGCCTGGATGCTTCCATCCCTTAGGTCTGGGAGCTCCCAACTTGACCTAATCAACAAAAGAGCAAAGTGAAACAGCTGGTGAACATCAAGCTTCTTGACAGGAAGATGGCAACCGAATAAACTCAAAGGGCTGTCCCGGAATATCTCCGGTCCTTCAATTACCATTGTTAAAAAAAAATGAAAGTTAAGGTTGTACAATCAGGACACCCATCAGGGGATCAAGTGGTAGTGCACGCCAGTGACACCGGACCCAGAATGTCCATGTCGGCCCGGTCTGACCCGGAGGAGAAGCCCGGATGCCAACAGCATATCGCGGGATGTTGGCCACCCCCGACAAGATCGTTTCAAAAACCAGCACTGCCTGAGACACTAGTGCATTTCAAACCCCCCCCCCCTGCCTGCTCGTCTATTGATTCGTTTGCTGCAGGAAGGGGGGGGGAGAAAAAAGGTGACCTTTCTCCCAGAACCTGAGCATCAGCAGAAAGCAGCAGATAGCAGTTCCTGCAAAGCGTCTCCCCAGGAATGACATGATACGCGTGAGTGGACGTCTATTGGAAGGAAGATAGATTACAATCTGGGGATAAGAAGAGGCTTGTTGAGGAACTGGGTTCACTCTGAGCCGTGGATAATGTGTGTCAGTTCGGGTATGTTGATTATTGGAGTATTTGTCATGGGTTGAATAACAAGAAATGTCTGTGAAGGTCTTAGTGTTCTGTAAGCTCATGACAACACAGGATGCCAGTTGCTCGGTTTTGAATATTGGCCAGTAACCACTGCCCCTCGTTTTCATACAGGGAGGTGAGTCGGATGAAGACTGTAATCGCCTAACTGAAGCCAAACATTCTTCAAAAAATCAGTAATAGCCCAGTACCCTGAACCCACGTCTAAATGACTTCAGTTTTGCTTGTCATCAGCTTTTCACCTCCCATTGGGATGTCTCTCCCTGGGCGTCTCTCATCCTTTGGGTTGGTACCCTGATGTCCTGGCTAAAACTTCCCACTATAGCCCTTCACATTCAAGCCTCCTAACCATCCCCAATATCTAACTGGTGCATTCTCTCCTGCCCCTTCACCACCATAGCTGCAGTGTGCTGAGTGTACAGGTCAGAGCTGTCACGATTACTCAGTTAAACTTGATTGCTCAATTAGAAAAAACAGTCGACTAAAATTTGCCTTCTCGATTTTCGATTACTGGGCAATATGGCTGATGCAAGACGCAGCATGATGGACGAGGGTCCAAGTAAAAAGGGAACCAAAGCCCCCATCGTATGAGAGCACTTCGAATTAAATGCAGCTGAAAATGCAGGCATCTGTAAACACGGCGAAGCAGAACTGAAATTCCATAACAGTGCAACTGCACTTAAGAAGGTTAGGCCAGCAGTTCTAAACTTCCAGTCAAACAAGCAGCTGAAATAATAATAATATGAAGTAATTTACCAGAATAAAGTATACTTCATTTTGCAAACCAAAGGGCCACAAGTCACAGTAAGACCTCAACTGACTTAAAATGGTTTGACCTTCGCACGTCTTTAGCGAGCTGTGAATTTTTAGAACTATATTTAAACAAGGCTGATTTGTGCTTTTATATTTGACTTGCTCTGATCAGCTTCACATACCACTACATCTCTTAAAAGCTTCAGTTCAGAGACGGAGAGAACTGTTTTTTGATCAGTGCCATTTTATTTATTTGGGAGTCTTTAAACCTTCTTCTTGGCATTTGTAGTTCTGAGATAATGAAATATATATATAAAAGGCCGCCGCATGCAACTGTGGCTTTGCCGTCGTAAAACAGATGGCTGCTTAGTTGTCCATGCAGCGCATACCACCCCAACCGGCACTTAATGCTAGGAGAATCACCAGGGGGCCATTGCAAGAAATTAACAGGTATGCATTTAGGAGTTGCGGCCCTTGATTTCCCGACAGCGTCTAATGAACACTAGGAGGTGCCAAGTAATTATCCAGGAATACCACAGCACTGCGTGTGGAACAAGATACAGATGAAAAAAATACCACCCCCCGCGTTTAAATGGAAACTCGACCTTGCCTTGCTTTTGTGGCCTTATTAAACACATTAAGGATTCCCCTCCCGAGGTGTTCTGGGAAAGGTCTCTGTGATGGCACGACTGGGCCGTCCTCACATTTGCCAGACTGGACAAAGGGGTGATAGGTGGCTGATTCACCCCTAGCATGTGGATGGGGTAAAGGAATCGGTGGGGCCTGAGATTGTATTGCTGGCTAGACACATTTTTGCAGCCAGCTCCCCCACTATATATGTATGATGTTCTAACAGCTACTACTGCATTTCCCGCTACTACTGAGTCCCTGGAGTCATATTGTCACAGTAGAGCTTATGATAAAAGAGGCAGTAGTGGTAGTAATTTAAGTTAGATAAACTGACTCTGTACTGTAACTATTATTAGTTTAAAATGTTTGGGTATGGTCCAGAAACATATCTAAAGCCATCTGCAGCTGATTAATCGTGAGAATGTATTGGATGCTTTGTAAAATTACTATATGTGGGTCACTTAAGTCAAATTCCAAGAGAGACAGAGCTTCAGACCATCCCAGGAAGCAGTGGTGTGCAGTGCCTCCCTTGCTCCTGGGTGTCTCAAAGTAGACAAACTCAAGGCTCTGTGCCCTTTCAATAATTAGTTTCAATGACGCCAGGCAGAGATGTATTTGGGAAGCACTGTGATGTCTGCCCGCTTCCTGTTTCCCACGCTGCAGCTGAAAACTAACCCAGATCCATTTCCTCAAATACCTTCATTCAGTTTTTATAACTAAACCTTCTCCGGGTTTAAACGATTTAAAACACATTACCATTGTTTGGGGACCCAGGAAAAGGAAAAACGACAAAATAGAACTAAACTCAGCGCTGTGGTTAAGTGCCATTTTCATACATTAGTCAAAAGTAGCATCTTTTTGGGTCGTAGCCATGGCAACGGAGAACATGTCCACGTATAATTGGTTTGGGAAACTGGCATATTTGCTTAATGGCGCCAGGGATTTTTTGTGTGTACATTCTGGTGTGTGTCTTAGAAAAATATACAACCAGTGCTCCGTAACTTGGGAGGGGGTGCAAGCACCCCCCCCCCCCGATAGGTGCTGCTACCAGCAACACTGCCTTATTGGTACTTAAATGCACGCCCGCAGTTCAGAACAATAGATCTTGCCGTGCAGCGAAACTCAAGGTCTCCGCCGGTCCCAGTGGGCTTGGCGGAGAAGCTGGGGACATTCCTAACGCCATCAGCAGTCACAGCCCCCACCTCTGCTGTTTCACTGGCTTTGCTGATCAAGCTGCAATCATGACTGGCTCAGTGTGTCGGGGAGGGGAGAAAGAACTCTAATTGTTTCAGGCCGGTTGCTGAAACTGATGATTTGCAGCCGTATTTCTGCATTACTTAGAATCGCGCTTTCATTTCATAAACTTATAAATCTAAAGAACATGAAAGGAGTGCTTTGTTATTATCAATGTCTTTTGGCTTGCCCAGTGTCTGACCTGCTATGATTATGTAATTGTATTTGTGTTGATGTATGGGGCTTTTTTTTTCAACTCATCTCAGATCCAACCTATTGATCAGCTCCCATGTTGTGATGTGTTACTGTTTCAGATAAGTTAATACTATCTCTTCACAGGAACCAGCGTTCTCATGAGCACCATCATTTTGTTTGCCTTTCTGTTCAGGCCAGAAGTTAAACGGTGCTCTCTGGAGACAAGAAGCACCTGTCCATCTCAGGAAAGCCATTTAATTTGACACTGGGCCCAGGTAGACAGTCCTGGATCTGTTTGGTGATGGCATGGTTTCCATAAAATTTCCACTCAGTAATGCTTGTAGGGCTGAACACTACAGAGTCAAAACAACTCTGTAAGAGACTGGAGGGGGCTATATCAGACAGTATTTGTAATCTATGACTTACAGCCCTCTGAAGCTGCAGGCAGATAAAGCGATTGGCCCGTTAAACAGCATCACTTTCAAAAAGACATTTCTGGAAAATGCCCTCAGAGGATTTCCCGTTAGAAAGTAACTGTTGTCAAATTCAGTTTACTTTCATGCACATACACCACTAGAGTGATATTAATAGCAGTTTATGTTAACATTTATGTTAATCATTTAGGCATTCGAATATCTCATTACATCTTTCAGCATGACCTATGCTTCAAAACATCACAGGCCTGGAGCGCAGTCTTATATTTCATAGGTACTTAAAATATTTCTGCATGTGGGAAGCAATTGACTTTTCTAAGTGAACTATCTTTTTAATAAGTTGTGTGTTAGCGATTTTTTAAAAGTGCAGCTTTTTTTTAAAGCTTAACTAACATTTTGAGAGTGAAGTGGAGGACTCTCACTGATGCTCACCTTCTGTATTAATAAAAATGAATGTTGGCAACCCCGGATTAGGCTCACTGCAACTCTACTGGTCTGGATGGGTGGATGGATGGATGGAAAACAGGGGTCGCTTTATTTTTGATGCTCCTCGTCGGTATTATTATCCAACCCTAACTGGAAAACTGACCCTGCACTCCAGTAGGCTGTTGACACACTGGAGTTAACACCTCTGCAATGTACCAAAAATACCCCCATATCCCTTGTGTGCCGAACTGGCATATCAGCTGGCCTTATGATATCCGAATCTAAGACGTTTCTGAGCGTGTCTTCAAAATAACAAACGCAGTTTTCACACAAAGGTTTACACGAGGAGTACACAAAATGAAACAAGGTCTCTAGTGATCATTACCCGTTAGTCTTAATGTGGGCATTGAAAATATTTTATGGCTTTTAGTGCCGATTTCGTGAACGTCGAAATTAAGGCATTTTGAAGAACGATGTGGTGCTGATTAAGCTCTACCCAAAGTGAGAGAATAACTCCAGAATTTTTCCGGAATTAACGCTGTAGTGAAACAAAGCAAACGACAGTGCTACATTGTCATTGCTGATATCACGAATACCAGCAAGTCTGCCTCGTAGAAGTTAATTTCATAAATAATACATAACAAATGTTCCTGAATGTTATAAAAAGTATAAAAAAGTTGCACCATAATACAATTACCGACACGTTATTTTGACATGAAGTGCATACAATTACATTTTATCTATAAAAACTGAATAATTCGTAAAAGTGAAAAAATAAACAGGCGTAATAGAATAAATAACAGTAATTCACACTTACATTCCCTTAGTCCCGTAGTTGTTGTAGAATTCCATGTGATTGCAGGCTTGAATCCAACCCACAGTCCAAGTCTCTTTGCCAGCCACTGGCGGCACCAGCACCCGGGCCGACGCTCGAAAGTGCGGTGTCCGGTATCGCAGAACCACGCTAGAGGACTCGTCGATACTGGTGGGATTGGAATCGATGGAAGAATTCACTTCGAGCACGATGATACTTTCGCGGAAACTCTTGGGCTTACACCTAATACTCTGGATACAGCCCATGGCATTAAATATAAATAAAATCCACAAGAACGTCTTGCTGTCTGCAGGAGAAAGAAGCATTTAAGTTCCAATAAATATAGAAAAAAAAAAATTCCCCACACTCACACAAAATACATCTCTGATAAGCCCCTTGGCAATTAGGTGATTTTTTTTAGTAGCTGTGTGTTTTTTTCACAAGTTAAAATGTGCGGACGTTGCTGTCTTCCTAAATGTTGTCCATCCCAGGTGATTATCTTTGCGCTTTTTCATGATTTTTCAGTTAAACCGACTGAAAGGTGAACATCCGCATGCTTTCCGCTTTTCTTCACTTGCTTATGATGTTCCTTCGGCTGTACAACAGAAACCTCTGATGCAAGTTTCTTTTTCCGTTTCAAGCGGCTTCCTCCATCAGTTGCAGTAGCTTTTCAGCCTATCATCTGACTTGCACGCAGGCTTGCAGACTCTCGATGATTTTGGGGGGTTTATAATGTTTAACATGCAGTTTGCTAACACGCACCTTGCAGGTATGTATTTCTGTATTGTTACAAAGCAAAATTGACGTATTGTAGCGCGCACATAGGTAACCGGAATCCAACGCAAGGTCCCGGCGTTACATTTAACCCTATGTTCAGCTACTTTAGTTTTAATTAATAATCACCATTATATTTTAATTAACGAGCATTTCTTTAACTCTCGAGATAAACGGATAATTTTGCGTCTGGTAATGAACGCATGTGATTCTTCTGGCACGTAGTTTACTCACTAATAATAGTTTGCATGTCGTTTTAAACATTACAATCACACAAATGACATTAGTACGCACTTTAAAAATGCCGTCTACCGACCTAATGTCGCGTTTCGCCAGCTACGAGAAGCTAAGCATCAAACGCACAATAAACAAATCTTAAACAAAAACACTACTTATATTCATATCGTTTACAGCATTAAAAATGAGCTGTCATGACACATAATGCGGCCGTCGCATTTTGAATTATAAAAAAGTTCTAAATTCCTGCCTGTTCAACACTGCAACATCCACTAAACAGATGCATAGGCCTTAGCTGAATTCATTTATGCTGGAATACTTCTTCATAAATAAACAGCATTAGTTAATAGCATGATCGGTAGTTTAAATGGCATCTTCCCACACCGTCCTGCTTTAAGGTCCAGCGAAAGAGATAGACAGTGAAGCAGACAATGCATACTGTCCCTGTAAATTCTGCAGTCGCATTTGTTTGTAAATAAATATATGGTACATAATACTTGTCCGCTGAATTAGACTGAGTATAAAGAAAGTAATCAGGCTTAAATTGAGTTCGTCAAACTATTCAGTCCAAAAAGCGTCTACTAAGGGACATCAGGGCAATTACGTTATCATCCCGATCTTTAAAGAAACAGACGTCTTCTTGTCTTCTTGCAATGAATTATAATATCCCGTGTAGCTGCCATAAACTTAAATGTATTTCACGGAACAACACTGCAACATCCAAAGGCAACCAGGTCAACTTTCCCCTCTATGTTTGCATCTATTTCTTGCAGACAAATAATTAAAATGAGGATTCTGGCATTCTTAAGAAATTTCTGGTCGGCAGTCCGTATTTCTTCTTGCATCTAAGCAACATTTCATAGATAAACGCCGAGCAGTCCTTCATTCCAGTGCCGGAGTCCCAGTCCCATCGCAGCTACAGCAGGTTCCCTCTTCTGTAAGTGTACATCGGATACTGGAGCTGCAGCTCTTTTATTCAATTAGCTTTGAAGCGACACTTCCCTTAGGTGATAGTGGCATTCTGGGAAATGTAGTTTTTTAACAAGTCGCTTCGAGCCCAATTGACACTTCCTCATTGTATATTAACGACGATTTACAAATTATTTATATATTGCATTTGTCTTGGTAGTTGCACGTTTTGGAGTTTTATTACCCCGGCTTTGTATATCAAATTTATTTCAGAATAACATATGCTATATATACACCACAGACCGAGTACCTTTATAATATAAAATTACAAATACAAATACTAAATGTACGTGCTTTATCGTATTTAAATGTTTGCAATACCTTACTTAATCCTACTCTGTTACAGGCTGTTCGTTTTTATCTTAGGAAAATATCCTATCGTATTAGCCTATCATATTAATACATTTAAAACGTTGGCCATGAGTGTGATAATCCTATCAATATTAATATTTTACTAAGATTTTATAAGGAGTACCTAAACAGCGTGTTTTTTTTATAATGTACCTTTTTGTTTTATTTAAGCTTCAGTTGAGAAATGTATTTGAATTCGCAACAATGCATGGAGTGAGCGGATAAATATGTGCAATATCTGTAGTTATATTGTTTAACTAACGTGAGATAACTGAACCGCTTGCCATCGGTATCAGCATTCCCGTCTCCCGGCGTCCATTTTTCGTTTAAGCACCATGGAGAACTCCTAAGTGGAGCTCAGGGCGCCGGGGGGGAGGGGGGGGGAAGGGGCGGAGTGGCCTGGTATTGCAACAAAAAAACCGAAGAATGCAGGAAGGTTATGGATACTGCTGGTTAGCGCAATTTTAAAATTCTTCAGTGCCCCTGCGCTGCGATCAAGGAGACGCAGATGATAATAACGCCGCGACAGGGATCTGTGCGAGCATCCGTAAAAATAGAAATTCCTGCTGCGTTCTCTGCATGCCACGCGTGACTGGGATCGCTCCACAGCGGCACGGCAAATCCAGGTGACAGACAATCCGCTATGAAAACAGAATTAATAACAACTGTTATCTACGTCAGTCTCAGCCTTGGCTAACTGTAGCTGCGTAACTGCAAATAAAACGCGTCTAACAGCGTAATACTAAGGGGGGGGGTCACACTGACGTCCTGGTTCTGAACCGAAAAAAAATACAGTTCCCATCATGCACCACAACGCCAAAGCAACGATGTACGAAATGGTCAAGTAGTAAAATAGCCCGGCTCTTCCAGATGCCCGAAGCCTATCAATAGCTCGGTCGCTTCAGAAACTGACTTCGTTTTGTTTTTTCCCCCATCTTAAATACACGCCAGCTGGATTGGCCGGGGCAGCTGCCAGTCACTTTACTTCATTCTGTCTCGGAGAGAAGAATAGACTGCAAGGCGTACATGCATGTCATCCTAAGTATATCTGAGTTGGGGATTCAATCGAGATTTAAGGGAGAACACGGCAGATATTTCCCTGGCAGTAATAGCCTTACAGCGGGAGGGCGATTACTTTATCAGCAACTGATACGGAAAGTTTGGAGAGATAAAGAATGCCTGCACCTCAACACAGATCCAGAACAAGAGATCGGAACAATGTCCTCAACAGACCGGAGTTTATGTCACTGAACCAGCCGCTGAGGACGAACGCCGCGGAGATGCGCGGCTCCGCAAGGCGCCCGGGCCAGGCGGCGAGGCAGCAGCAGCAGAATCCGCAGCCCGAGCATCCCCGGGAGCCGGCCGACGGCGCCAGGGAGCGGCGTGAGTCCCTGAAGCTGCCGGAGGAGGACTGCATGCAGCTCAACCCCACGTTCAAAGGCATCGCCATGAACTCCCTTCTGGCGATCGACATCTGCCTGTCGAAGCGGCTCGGCGTCTGCGCCTACGCGTCCTCGTCCTGGGGCAGCGTCCGCTCCATGGTGACGCTGCTGGCGCTCACCGGGCACGGGATCACGTGGATCCTCGGCACTCTCCTCTGCCTCACTAAGAGCAACACGTTGGCGGGACAGGAGGTCCTGGTCAACCTGCTTCTGGGTAAATAAACCAGCGCGCCCTTCATTATACTAATGCAACGCGTTAGACTTTAATCGAATTTTTTTGCAAACCAGCTTGCGTGCATCTGGACGTATAAGAGTGCCAAAAGTTCTCCAGTAATAACCTTTCGAGGGCTAACACTGTTGTACTCTTGAGGAAAGGATTTTCACCTGAGTTGCCTTAGTAAGCATATCCGATTATGTCCTTACCCTAAAAATGGGGGGGGGCGGGGAAAAACGTACGACAGCATCTGCAAAGCAAGTGAAATAGCTCCAAGGAAGATATATGTTTCGGCATTTCATTCAAGGCAAAACCAATGCATTACAATGAAAGCATGTTCATTTCTCAACAGCGACTAAACTGGTTCAAAGCTGGCCTGAAAGATAAGCCTTAAAAGACCGTCTTAACTTGATTTTTTCCCCCGTGTGTGGGGTGCTGCAGTCAGAGTCTCACTTTGTGAACTATGATTCATCTTTTGTTGCATAATTTGTGTTTAGCTGCATGGATTTGGCCTTACACAGAATGCCCCATCTTCTGGGCGTTGTGTGTTTTGGTTTAGCCTCCTTACTGCGCTGTGCAGCAGAGTGGCTCTAAATTACACGGTGCCCTTTTCTCTGTGTCAAAGTCAGGCCACTCATGCCAGCGGGATGTTAAAGTTGGCTCTCTCTATGCAGCAGGCGTCCTGTGGTTTATTTTTGCTCCCTTCCTTGTTGCCTAGCTGCAGATGACGGCGGAGAGGGTGGCCGTTGAATTCCATCGTTTGGAGCCATAGAGACTAATTGCGCTGCACAGTGGAAGATATTGCTAGTTAATGTCGAAGCGCGTTGTCTCAATTATTTCCTAAGTGAATAGCGGTATTGTATTAAGGTCCTTTTTATAATTGTTGTGGAAGGATAATTCAGTATATGTATACAATTATTAACAATCATTCTCAAATCACATTTAAGCATTTAAAATGATCCCCCTGAGTATGGAAGGAGTGTGTCAGCCAAAATGTTACAACTAGAATTAAAAGCATTCATTTCGTTCATGTATAACTGCTTCTCTAGTGCAGGGTCACTGTGAGCCGGTGGTTTAACAGAGGAAGTACAGAGCATGAGAACAGGCACCTAAACCAATGTATATTGTGTAAAATGGTCATTTAAAACAGAGTATAGTAGTTACCATTTAACCATTTACCATTTTCTTATAATAGTAACATTTTTAGAACATCTTATTAGACACTTGCAAGTATTTGCCCAGAAATGGACTGCCCTCTGCTTCATGGGAGAGACTCCAAACCTACCGTATTCTGTATGAATTAATCTATGGCCCCTCAACCCAGATCAATCCAATTATGTTTGAAAATGACTGAATCCATCCACCAATATAGAATAACATATCTGTTGCTTAGGGAGGTTATATTAATTTTTGTAAAGGTTGCCATGCATCCTGTAAATGATGCGGAGTACTGGTAGGTAGGAGATTAAATAAAATCCTGTCCAATCTTGTCCATTTTATGATAGTATTTGCAGAAACAGATGTTTTTGTTAATCATTCGCACAGAATTTCCAAGGCAGTCCATCTGATCCCAAGTGGTGCACTATTGTCCCCAAACTGCCTATGAGACCAAGGCTTCTAAGTCTGTTTGTTCTGTCATACACTCCTGGCCTGATTTTTAAATCTGCCCAATGTTCCCCTAGTGTTTCTGTGTTCCTGGACGGGTGTTGGAGAGGGGTGCCGAAACAGCTCCATATGAGCAGTACAAGCAGTTAAGATAAGGGTATCAGTGCACTGGAATCTCACAGGGAGGCAGAAATAAGTACTATTCAGCAGCTGAAGCAATAGCGCTGTGGAGCTCACCCTCTTCCACTGGCACCCAATTCACTTCTGGTTAATGGGGCGACGTTCGCAAAAGATTCTTTCTTGGGGAACAAGTCCCTCACAAGTACTAATTGTGCGTTCCATTATCCTCGGAACTCAGAATCCGAGTCAGATTTCGCGTTTCGAGGCCGGAAGTGACGACATGCACGCTCCCGTTTCTCAAAAACCTCGAGAAATATCTCGGAGCAGTTGAGAGCACCCCGAAATTCGAATTCAAGATGGCTGCTCACTGCAAAGATATTTTACATTTTTAAAGCACTTTAGTGCTGTTTGAGTCAACGTCGTAAGATGTGTACACCGTACAGTGTTATTATAGTCGATAGATGTGTTGCTACGGTGAATGGCATACGCTTGGAGCCGTTCGTAGTCCGAAAGAGCTAGCGCAAGAGCCACTTTCTTGGAGCCTTCCATCTTGGATCCGAGTTCGGCAAGTGGGATTGCATCCGACTCGGTTTTCCCCAAGTTTTTAGCGGACGTGACGTCGTCCCGAGTTCCGACCTCCGAGGATAATGGATCGCACGATAAACACTCACTTTTACTTCCCTGCACTGACTCGTTCTTTTCCTACTTCTGCTTGCGCTCAGAAATATGATGTCAATGGTGCTTCCCTCCTCGACTGTGGCCAATGAGAGCCAATGAGGCATGTAAGGGTGTGCTGTAAACGAGCATATGATTGGCTGGAAAGTAAACAAGGGACTGAATGTATACACCCTAAAGATCGAAGGAGAACTGTGAACGAGAGACTCCCTCCAGTGTTGCCAACTATTTCCAATGAAAAGTAGCTAAATGTTGCCAGATGACGTCACGCATAATATGCATACCAGTGACGTCATCACGTAGTATCTGACAAGCTTAAGCCCGTCATGTCTCTACTCTCTGAGGCGCCGTGTA
>JAODKL010000118.1:4289403-4300589 GCA_026780765.1 Petrocephalus schoutedeni | reverse complement strand
GAGTTGCCACCATGTGATTGACTGATCAGTAATTTGCGTCAACGAGCAGTTGGACAGGTGTGCCTAATAAAGTGGCCAGTGAGTGTATATGCCTGAGATGTATTATGTAAAAAAAGTGAAAAATAAAACCTTATTAACCTAATTTTAAATACAGGCAAAACCATGTACAGATAAACTGAAATGTCTGTGTAAATCCATTTATTTCGCCAGCAGTGTACATTTGCTTTTATCTAGAGAGGAAACAGGTCATTCTAATAGTCGGCTTGCTTTTGGAAGCACTAGAGTAGTACCTAGTAGTAGACTGTTTTGTGGGTATTGTGGGCCCTCAATTGTGCTTTTTGGATATTAACTGTGCTCCTCGAGTTCGGTGACCCCTCGGTGATCTTGAGTGAGGTCTTGTGAGCATCTCCTTTTGCTCTGAAGTTACCAGTAAGATTTGTTGAAATGGATGCATGTTGAGCTGGGGGTGGGTTGTGTTTGTGATTGGTCCTAGACCCTGTGACATTTACCTGCTATTCGAATACACTTCCTGGTTCCTATTCTGCTAATACTGAATGTGTTCTTTAAAGCAAGTGCCTGAATGGAGGCTGCAATGTAATGTTTCTTTTCAGATGGAGCTGACTTCAGGGCAGAGAGCTGTGTGCAGAACCCCTGACCAGCACTTATTCAGTTGGCTGCGGCTCTCTTGTCCTCTACCATAACACCTCTTCCTATTAATCTTACGTTTGTACCCCCTTGTGTATCTGTGACACTTGAAGATGCCTCCCTATCGTATGTGACTGTGGCCTTGTTTAGAGGAGCTCAGGTGTCCCAGAGGGGTGTGGCCTATGCAGGATGTTAGAGAGGAACATTATAGGAAGCCATTCAAACGGACAGCCCTGCCCTCCCCAACCCCCACCCGCCGTGCAGTGTTTCCTTGAGCCTCGCTCTGCCCCAAGAAGAATTTCGAGCAGTGCCAAGCCGTGCTGGCGAGCTGATTGCTGCGTCCAGTTTTAAAGAGCCTCGTCCAGGTTCACGGGTTCCAACCCATCTCTTGTTCTGGCTCCTGTCCTCACGGATCCTGCCTCTTCCGCCGGAATCCCATATCCGCGTCAACCCCCAATATCCTAACTGTCACAACCCCGTCCCAGTAAATACATTTCCCCGAACATCAGGCCAGTCCAGGATTCTCATGCACCACCATTAGTGTAGTGGTGACTTCTGCCTCAGTTCTCTCTGATTCCACTCATGATTGCCTATAGGACCAGTGCTGCATAAGAGAATCTCATCCCACTGTATTATGGGAGGCAGTTAAATAGTGTAGCAAATATCGCCACGATTATTATTGCCACAGCACTTCCATTAACCTTTTTCCATTTGTCATCAGATTTTTATGGCTGTCTCTGTTTTGCAAGAAGATATAGAATATTAAGTACCTTTCCCCAGGGTTTAGTTTCCAGAGAAAGCACTGGACGTTGGAATAGAGCGAGTGTTGCTGCATTGCTGGGGTTTTTTTTGTGATGATTTTCCTCCTTTTAAAGCTTATCAGTCCATGGATTTCACAGGGCCCCCCACCACAGCCCAAGGCTTCCTGAGGTCATGTGTTCTGGCAGATCTGCTATAATTAGCATTGTCTGGTCTAAGTTTGCCATGCTATCACAGCACTGCTCTCCATGTTTCTCTGCGAGCGTAGTGAAAAGTGCATTCTTCGGATAGCAGCCATTCGCAAATACGAGCACAATAAAGAACTCATTTTCCGAGCAATGCACGCATGTATTACCAAATCCCAAATCTCGGGTTAAATCTCCCGATGTATGTCTAGTGCTACATGGCTCCTCATCCTCCGCCCCAGGATGTGGTCACAGCTTCACAATTTGCCAGACGCCCTTGTTTGGAGAATGAGCGAAATTCTGACTTTGCATCTGTCTTATACTGGAAGACATGATTTTTGTAGGCAGCTATGTGAATTCTGGCATCAGTCAGTTCTCCCCCTGTTCAGAACACTGACTAGGTTATTCTTTAAGGCTTTGAGAGAGCTACTCCCAGAGTGACTTTGAGATTTGGGGATTTGGGAATTTTAGTGTTGATGCCTAATACTTGTTATTTCTGTTTCTGATTCTTCTTTGGTTCACCAAACTGATTTGCTGCCCTGTACATTTTTTGTAAAACTGACATTCTGTTCATAAAGGTCGTTGCTCAGTAAAGGTGCAAAGCTGAAAATGTAAAGAATACTGAAATGACAGGTACTGGGGTCAAGGAGGATGCCAGGATGCTTCTAGAATGAAATCCATGCTGCAGATTGACCTCAGAATTCTAGTTAATGAGGAAAACTAATTGTGGGAAGAGGGGGAATGACAGTATGATTGATAGCTGTCAGGTGTCAGGTGATGGAGGGGCCCTGGGGGGAGAGCTTGACGGGAGCTGCCTGTGGGACCTGACGGGCCTCTTGAGGTGTCTGGGAAAACGGGGTAACCACGTCAGCGGAAACACGGGGTGCCGGGTTCATGGGGCCGGCTGAGAACTGTGTGTGTTGGCGTTTTAAGATCCCGGCATTTTGGCTCCCATTCGCGATCATCTTCGTTTCATACGCCGCATTTTCCCAGTGGCGCGTCGTGACGGCCCCTGTCTTCCCGAGTCGGAGGCTCGGTGGTATGTTTCATCGGCTCGTTCTCTTTTCTGGGCTTTTTCTTTGACGTTAAGTCAAAGGAAAGATCTATTTGCACAGCTGGAAGAGGGGTCAGGTGCTTACCATAGTAAAATAAGATCGGTCCGCTATGTTCTCATTACAGAATAACCTGTTTTTGAGGTCTGATGGACCAAAATTTTGCTTTTCTTCCAAACCCTCTAGAAATCCACTATTTTTGGAGTATTTACAGGGTGAGTTTCCTTGGTCTGGGGGGGTTGTCTTTGGTCCATTATATTCTTTCTTTTATGACACTGGATGTGATAGTCTGGAAACATGAAGTGATCTAAAACTGAGAACCTTCTTGGCTCACATTGCAGTGCCAGATTTAAGGCCTATTTTGAGATATTCAGCTGCTGGACCAATCCATTGGGGCCAAGCGGCTGGTCATAAATACGGATCCTGCTGCAGAGCTGTGGAGACGGTCCAGCTCAGAAAAGACATGCTGATGGAGACCCTTCTCCCCACTTAGCAGTGGCTGGCTTAAGTTGTTTGAAGCCTTCATTGTGATGCCGCTCGCAGAAATAAAATTAAAAAGTGCATTAATAATTTGACTATAACGGGTGGAGCCCCAGTGTTTTGGAGAAGGGGTAATTTTGAGGAACATCGTTGGTGGTACAATGACCAGGATGCGGTGGTCTGTTGGCTTGCAACAGTGATGTGGCACAACACATCACAGTTCTCATCTAATATGTTAAAATGACCAAAACACAGTAACTGTTGTTGGGGAGTGTAGGAACTTTATCGTAGTTGTTTTGAAAAAGCTGTTTGGTAATGACGGAATCTGCATAATTTGAATTCAGCCAAGCGCAGTTAGTTAATTATGTCTGGTTTTCATTCTGTGAGGGAGGGTCCTGTTTAAAATCTGCTGAAACTTGATAGATTCATTACAATGGAACCTTCATCAGCTTGATACTGGGCATTTTGATTATTAGCTGAATAAGCTGAGGGAAAAAAAAGTATTTTCGTGCTGCTTATACTTATATGGATCTAATTATACGCTTTGCATTATGTCTCTGCAGCTCTGCTACTGGATGTGATGACGGTAGCCGGGGTGCAGAAGCTGGTTAAGCGCAGGGGACCATGGGAAATGCACCCTGGTTTCCTGGACTACGTCGCCATGGACGTGTACTCCTTCCCGGCAGCCCACGCTAGCCGTGCCGCCATGGTGGCCAAGTTCCTGCTCTCGCACCTGGTGCTGGCCGTGCCGCTGCGCGTCCTGCTGGTGCTGTGGGCCTTCCTGGTCGGCGTCTCCCGTGTCATGCTCGGTCGCCACCACCTCACAGACATGGCCTGCGGCTTCGCCCTGGGCTTCCTGCACTACAGCCTGGTGGAGATGGTGTGGCTCCCCTCCAGCACCTGTCAGACTCTCATTTCAATTGGGACACTCAGCTGGATCCCGTTTTACTGACATTATGCCCTTTGCCCCACTATCTCAACCTCAGCTCCTGATTCCATCTTTTAAACTTGTACTACTCCCTGTTTCCTTCCCACTTCATGTTTCTCCTCCTCTTTCTGTCGCTTCCTTCCAGATTTAAAAACATGAGTAATTTCTTGCTGAAATCCATCTCTCTGGTGCATTAACATATCAAAGGAAGCAAATCTCCAGAGCCTTTCTCATATTTATAGTAAAAGTTCTACTTTCATTTCCGCTGTCAGGCTGATCACACAGAAAATGAATGATTAACAAAAAGCTAGAATACCAAAACCTTACTAGATTTCCAAGGGTCTAAATTCTGAGCTAAATGCATAGTTTTCTGCATCGTTTCAAAATTTGAGTTTGTATAGTAATTCAGGGATTTAGCTGCATACGGTTGTCTTATAAAGATTAATCACTAATGCTACTTTTCATAATAACCTTACATCATTGCAACCATGTACTGGAGAAGCAGTTAGGGAAGATGGATAGATGGAATTATTCACATTGATAAATGTCATATCGTTTAATATTGTTTTCCCCAGGATTTCCTCAGTATGTTGAGGATAAAACTATGGTTAGGTGATTTAATTTCCAGACAATATGTTGGTTTTTATGCAGTGTTATATCTTATGCTTTTGTTTGGCTAAAAGGATTTTTATTAAATAATTAAGGTCATGTTTTATATACAGTAGCTAAACGAATTATAGTGAATATTAAGATTATGTAGCAATCTAGACAAATTTTAACGAGTTCAAAGTAGCTTTTAAATTAAGAATTTATGCATAGTTTTATGGGGTCTGGAGATAATATTTTTAACCACCTCCTTCCCCCAAAATCCAGAATTTGTTGATGTTACAGATTGCAGTGTTATAGGGTTCACATTGATAAAGACTGGCATCTCTCTTATCAGGATCATAAACCAAACGATCAGACTTTGATGCTGATTTGTTCCTCTCCTTTGGTGCCTGGTTGAAAACACAGTTTGCTGTGACCTTTTGACCTTTTCCCCGCATGCTTTGCTTTTGTGGCGTCGTGGAAGTGTCAGATTTACAGGTGACGTTTGTATATTGGGTGAATATTTTATGAAAAATGGAGAAATGCTGACAAAGTGACAACATTTATATTTTAATCTTTAGTGCTACTGCTTAATTTTTATGTGACCGCTGTTTGTTTTTATTCCAGTATTATTGTAATTTCTTGTTATCTATTGCTGTACTGTTTTGTACGGAGCCCCTAAGAGGTCAGGGTGGGAAATTTTTTTTCCAAAAAGTTTTGCTTTCCTACGCAATAATTTTGCGTTCCTTCGCAAAATCTGTTCCACCTTAAACGGGCATAATGCGTGATCCGCCATATTCACATTCATATCTGATCAAAATCAAAACGTGGTAAGTGCAGCAGTTGCTCTATCAGATGGGAACGCAAAATCGTTGCGAGGGAATGCAAAATCATTAAAAATATATTTTCCCACCCTGACCTCTTTGGGGGTCCGTAATTTTATGAAGAGACTGGTTTTTAAAAGTTACAAACAACATTATTGTATTTTAAATGCTTCATTAGACTAGCAAGTTGCATAAGCAAGTTACACGTTGCTTATGTTTAGCTGAAATAGCCCAGAACTTAAGATATGAGTGATCTGATTTTTGCCGCGCTTTTTAAGAATGAGATTTTGAAAAGGGACATGTTTTAAGGATCTAAATCGCCTACTTTAATGGGATTTTCAGTTTCTTGTTGAATCTATGCCGACTGCCACTGATGTTTGTGCATGCGTGATGGCAAAGTAACTGAGTTGCCCTGAGTTGCATGTGCTTGTGTGTGAGATCCGATGCTTGTTTGGTTCGGATAAACATCACAATCTGACACGGGTGATGTGAGCACCAGTGTTCAGGGTTTACTGCCTCAGGAAGATAACTATCTGCTCGATGTGTAACCTCAAAACTAACACTAACGATTTTAATTTACTCATTAATTGTCATATATTTACTGTTAGTAATTATTTGTATAAAGTACTGAGAAAGTGTTTATGGTTCTCTTTATCACAATAAATGATGATGATGATAATGAGCTGAAGATCAGATTCCGAGTTTATATAACTGCGTCGTTTTTGCAAAAGACGTCGGGAAAATAAATCATTTTGTCCCTTCTAACGGCGCTAATATGGCACGTGTGCGCCTGTTTGCGCTCAGTCGCTCTTTGCGGACGCAGCGTTTATTGCGCAGCGGTAGGCGCAACGTTATTGAACTCTGTTGCTTCCTGTTTTTTTGTTCTGTTAAACTGTGTGATTTATTTACTTTTATGTATTCATATATAAGTAAATGGGCACTGCACTTCCTATATTATATTTATTTCGGGTGAGATGAGCATTCTCAGTTTTTATCTTATGTTTGATGGATGAGGGGTAATTTCCCATGTATCATACCTTCCCTACTGTCTGTCTATTTCTGCACAGGAACTAATTAACTCCCCTTGCCCCGCGCAGCCTGTTCGCTGGCTACAGCCCCTTTAATTGTTAGTAAGAACATATCTGTCCATTCTGGGAACTGCTGCTATATTTAGGGTAAGAAAGTCCAAGGAGAAGGGCTTTTTTTCCCTCAGTGAAGCAGATGGGTTTAGAGAGACGGGCTTTGCCCCTTTGAGACTTGGAACTCGGAATATGTCAGTAAGTTGGCGAAGGTATGTTTTTAGTGGCTTCCCTGGGTCCTACAGACCGGCAGCTGGTAGATAAAGGCCCCGGGGCACTGTTAGATTATTGTATCAGCACTAACCAGATGACTTGTAGTCACAGGCGTGACCTCTTTATGAAGCCTCTGGAAAAAAGAGACGGGTAGTTCATCGAGGGAATAAACATTGTCGGTCTTTCCGCTGGAGTAAAGGGAACCCTTTATCACGCTCTTTTCTCTTCTGGCCACCTGAAGGAGTTGAGCATTTATAGAGCTGGTGTTCACCTCCTATGCTCATATATATTGTTCAGTTTTCCCCTTTTCATTCAAATGCCAACTCTGGTTGATTCCATAAAAACACTTTGGGCTGCCTAAGACCATTGTCTGGAGCAGGGCTGTCAAACTCCAGTCCTGGAGGGCCAGAGCCCTGCACATTTTTGGGATTATCCTCATTTAACACACCTGATTCAACTCCTGACAGCTCCTTCTGCTAATTTCCACAATCAGCGCAATCATTTGTGGTGGATCAGGGAAAGAACTGAACTATACAGGGCACTGGCCCTCCAGGACTGGAGTTTGACACCTGTGGTCTGGAGCAACATGAAAGCCAACCAGACGGTTCCCCAAAGACCTGAACTCGACCAGCTTGATGCACGGAACCTCTACTTAAGCAATGTTTGTTGGTTTCACCCGAACAATAATGCCTATATGTCAGAAGGTCAGTGGGGGTCCTCTTAAGGAACCACTGCACGTTCAAGCTTTGTAGGCTTTAAAATCCAATCTAAATTTCCCCAAACCATTGTAGCTTTCTGATGAGCTGAACTCCACTGAGTGCGCCACAGGTTTTTTCATTGACATTTCCAGAGTACAGTGAAATCATCAGTTCCTTGCTTCTTGCAGACCCATTGCCAAATGAATATGATATGATAAAATAATAAATAACAATAAATAAGAAAGTAATACTGCAAACATATGAACACTTAGCATTTACATATGGAAGAGGCTGATTGGATATTGATATTGATTTATATTTGTATCTTTTTGGAAGCCGTGTCATCAAATGAGCATCTTGCAGATGACACCCACAGGCTGTAATAGAATATAAACTGCAGGAGATTACATATAGCCCCTGTCCCTTGATGGGGGGCGGGGGGTGCGCTCTCCTTTTCTCCTTCCTCCTCATTCGCTTTCCTCCCACTAGTGATGTCACCCAACAATGTCGACTTCTGACTTTTGTGCATCACCATCCTCATAAACGTGTTTTATAAGCATAAGTATTGTATCCCATCCTGAGGTTGTAGCAGGAAGGGGGTGGAGTGGGGTGTGGAGGGGGGGGGGTCTGCTCTCACAAGAATTTAAGCAAAGTGCCCCTGGTATTATTTATTTAAAGCTACAGCTTAATCTTCGAGGCTGAACGTGGTCACGTGTCAGCCTGGGTTCACGCCAGACCAACCACGTGCCTCTGATAGTCGGCCAGCTGTCTCGGCTGGCATGATCCCCTCCCCCCCCAACAATGCCAGTCAGGTGTCCCCACTGGTCGCTGACCTGCCCCACCCCGGCTTTCTGCCAATACCGATGGCAGCGTGGGACGCAGACGGGGGGGGGGGGTAAGCCCGCTCAGCTTCTCCAAGCTATTACTGCCAGGACAACAGCTGTGCAATTTGTCAAGGCATCTGCCATTGTTGTGATTATCTCCCTGCCTGCCCTGCTGCATGCATGTGGCCTTGTTTGTTTTGTATGGCCGCCTCTCACAGGCGGCCCAGTTCACCCGCTGTCCCCATGACGTTCACATTCACCCAAAATATTCATTTAAGGTCTCTTATTTTGGCCACTTCTGCCACTCCTGCAAATATGTTCGGGTCAGGAGGGTAATAACCCCTAAATGCTCAGAAACGCCAAAGTATATGGACAAGCTAGTCTGCGTGTTGACGGTAACAAGTCTCGAGCTGGGAAGTTTTGCAGAATGCCCAATACGTGAGCCAAACATGGGTGTCTGGCTTGGGAAATCAGGATCACAGCTATGGAGGCAAACTCCAGTGAGGAGAGCGCTTATCTCGCCCGGCCGAAACGATACCGCCGGCTCTGATATGTTCTGATTGTCCGCACTCAGCATCTGTCTGGCAGATTTATGGAAACGGCGGGGAGTGAGGTGCAGGAGCGTGTGCTTTTATGCAGCCTCAGATTAAAGGCTGATGGGGCAGTTTGCATTCCACTGCCAGTGCGCGATATCAGCACGTCACTGAGGAGCTGCCGCCCGGGAGAGATGACTTCATGCAGTTTCCACGAAGGCGGGGGGGGTATGTACCCTACCACCACTCAGTAACACTCACATATACATACACGGAGGTGTGGAATGTAGTGATGCTTTATTAGCCATTTGCACAAGTACAGGTACGTTGGAGTGCTTTTTCCTCTGCTCATGCCTTTTCTTGTTATCATGAGGTCAGCCATTTATTTGGTGGGTGTTAAGAGCCTTATTCAAGGGCCTGATAGGCGTGAGTATTCTGCCGAGGTTGGGATCCAAGCTGGTGACCATCTGCCACCTGGTCATGTAGCTCTGTGTGTACTGTGCTGTTATGGGCTTGCATGTAGTTTCTCTCTCTCTCTCTTTCCCTCTGTGCCTGTTCCTCTCCTGTCCTACAGGGGGCGGTATGACACCAGGAGATCTCTGGTTCAAAGCCCATGGCTGGTAGATTGTCCTTAACCCCATTTGCTATAGGGACACTAACTCTCACTGTCTGATCCTCACTTGTGCAGGGTGTTGTGGATCAGAATTGTGGATTATTATTAGATTATTTTTGGAGGGAGGTTCATCACATACATGCGTTTGGGGGGAAAAAAACGTGTTCTGTGATTGACATCACTCTGAGTCAATGATAATTGGGGGGACTGCACTCCACCAACCACTGCTGTTACTGACAGCTGATAAACAGTGGTGGGAAAATTACATCCTTAAACAACCAACCTTAAATCCACAGTCTATTAAGTGTTTTAAATAGCATTATTATTTTTCCATCTTAAGAATATACTTGAAAAAATAAACCTTTTTGTTTGACAGAAATTTCCCTATTTGCATGTTTAAATGAGTTAAAGATGTGAAATAAGCATTATACGTACATGTTCTTAGTAATATGCATTTTGGTTTTTGTGGAAGATTCACTTAGGAGACTAACTTTAAATTGTGCAGCAAACTGTATAAACATTGTGAAATACATTGATGATGGATGTATTCTCATGTACTTGAGCTGAATGCCAAAATGTTTCTCAGCATCTTTTGCTGAGAGCAAGTAAAACAAGTACAAATGTAACATGACTGGATTGAGCATACAGAGTGTGCTACATGATGGTACCAATGAAATGGGGAGGAAATGACAAAGGAGACTGACTTTGAATACGGGAAGCTGATGAATGAATCACCCTATTTAGCCCTGGTTTTCATCAGAAATATAATACCACCAATATGTTTTCAGAAGCATATACTTGGTACTTGGATAGTACTTTGAATTCATTCATCAAAAATCATTTCAGCAGTCAGTCCTACAGGCGACCTATGCAGCAGCCAAGGGTGCCAACGTCTTCTGGGGGGGCGCAGACGTGCAAGCCAGTTTCGCTTTGCCTTGGATGGGGGGCGCTGACAATGATGCTCGCCTTGGGCGCCACATCAGCTAGGACCTGTACTGCTTAGGACTGTCGTTTTACAAGTATACTGTTAGATAGCAATTATTACTATACAGTTTGATCAGCATACAGAGCGATAGTACCTAGTCTAGTGCTGTTTAGGAAGCGTACACTTAAATAGTACTTTACAGTTTCAGTAGTGCACACTAAAATAGTATGTAGTACACTTCTGTTCTGTATATAAATGTATATAATGTTTTTGTATATAAATAATATAATATTATACATATACATATATATATAAATATAGTTACATTTACAGTATAGCTAAAATGATTTTTGACAGTTACACTTATGAATATTTGTTCCCTCTGTTACTATGTCTTTAAAGATATAGTTCTCCATTTGGACATTTTCTTTATTTTTTATCTTAGACTTAAAATGACTGGACATCTGCCTTGAGCCTGTAGCCTCCGGGATAGGTTGCTGATTCCCCCACAACCCAGAACAAGACAAGAAGTTTCAGAAAATGGAGGGATGGATGGATCACTGGAAATTTATACGTTAAAAATTTTGTAAAAATTTAGCTGTGATGCTTTCAGTTTAACATTTTTATAACACTTCTGTGTGTCACGGCCGGTCCGCGATCGACGACCCATGATGCAGGCGGTTCTTTCAACAGACGTTTTATTCCGAGGAATAGACAGGATTAATCGTGCGTTCCATTATACCTTGGAGGTCGGTATCCGAGCGAAAAACCGAGTTTTCGAGGCCGGAAGTGACGACATGCGCGCTCCCGTTTCTCGTAAAATCTGAGATTATCTCGGCG
>JAODKL010000118.1:4252946-4289303 GCA_026780765.1 Petrocephalus schoutedeni | reverse complement strand
GAAACAATCGGGAAACATACTCACGTGGGGAACAAGGGGCGTGGCACAACAGGGAGACATGGACAGACCGTGACACTGTGCATTTTTACGTAAAATTTGCATTGCATTTCGTTGTACCAGATGTGCAATGATAATACATATTCTGTTCTATTCTATTCTATATGTAACAATTGTGTTTATAATTTTAACGTTTGCTATGGGTGTCTGACTCACACCAACAAAAACAAGTAACATTTGAGCTGATTGCTGCATTTGCGACTGTACTTGCATAATACCCATTCTTGTGGCCCGCATGCGGTTTGCGTGCCAGTGGCCTGAAGACGGTCGCGGCGCAACCATGCCCCCTAGACAGAGAAGCAGCCTACTGCACGGCATCAGATACCCTTAGTCTCGATCCCCGAGCATGTTCAGCAAAAAGAGACATCTTTTACGATCATACTAAACAGACAGCGGTCTGTTTTTGTACGAAACTAATGAAATAAAATGTGTATTCCAACGAGTTAGACAGAGGACTTTTTAACAGTCCCCACACAGTATGCGAGGTCAGTCTCTCCTTCACATGGTATTGGCGTGGCCTTAGCACAACTTTGCGCTTGTCAATACCTTTTCCCTCACTGTTTCGAATGCCGGGGGCAGTGATATGTCCTCAACACACCCATCCTCTCCCCCTCCACTAAACCCGGAATCTTTACGCAGAGGTTTACATTTTTCATTACCTTTCTCAGTAGGGTTGCCACCCGTCCTTTAAAATACGGAATCGTCCCATATTTGAGAATGAAATTGCGCGTCCCACCTGGCTCACCTGGCACATAGTGGTTCTGGCGTCCTTTATTTTTCTGCATGAAATGTGGCAACCCTATTTCTCAGCTATGTTGTTATGTGACACGTTCTGCTCTGTTTGGCGAATAACATGTTGCGGTTTTCTCAGCCGCCGCACACTCTTTCAGATAAAGGCTTAAAACGTCTGCCGGGTCTTGACTATGGTTGACAGTCCAACAGATCACTGACAAAAAAAAAAAACAAATCTAGACAAACACAAAATAAAAATGACGGCCTGTAGCATATAGAATGGCTGTCTGTGAAATTAGGTGAGAAAAAAAAATCAATTAAATAACCAATGTGGAAGGTTACAAAATGCCCTTAAGTTGTAAAATGCAATGTAAAACAATGCCGTAATAGTAATATATTTTTTAAACTATTTTAAAACCGTCAAATATTCAGAAATCAGTCCTGTGGTATATATGCATAATACTTTACCACTTTACCATTTGAAACAGACGACAGTGTGAGCTGCCAGCATCAACAAACTGTATTTAACATTTCCTTACTTTGTTGATAAACAAGATGTATGGAGGAAGACTTTTTGTTGGTGATTTAGTTACCCTTCCCCTAAATTCAATTACATTACTCATTATAAGAAATGTATTATTAATATCATGCTTTTTCCGGTATTTTTTATCACAAATTACCTTGAGGCAGAAATTATGCGAGACAAGACAGCTGGAACAATATTTTTAATTTATTAAATATCAGTTAATTAAACATATGCTGCTGAGCAACAATTATTCGTTTGCTTGCCGGTGTAGTGTGCCGGGTCCGCAGAATAGCTGTAACGTCCGGGCGGGAACACCGGGTGTCGCTGTTCGTTTCGTGCTGCATGTGAGAGCGCGAGAGCACAGTCGGGTAACAGGCTTTACATTTTTCAGGCCGGGCAGGTCCCTTCAGAACAACAGATGTAGGCTGAATATTACGGCTGAGATAGAAAAAGAGCCAAGGGAATAATCTCCATCCATCCTACTAGGTAACCCTGTCAGTCGGGAAAAACAAACGTATATTTGAAATAAGACAGCGTTTGCGCGTCAAACCGGTAAGTTCTCGGCCGGCATTTATGCATCCGCGAGACGAAAGCGAAGGTTTAATAGGGCCTCCTCTGCCTTGTTTTTTGTTGCTTTGTTCTGGGTAGCAGCCATTTTCAATCGCCCTGTCCTTTATTTCCCGTCTTCCGCGCTATCTGGGTTCGCGTATAAAACGGGCTCGCCGTTCAGACGCGAATCCCACCCCCCCCGCCGCCCGCGTTCGGCTGTTCTTGCGGACATTTCGCCCGCGTAAGTGCCAAAGCCGGCTCCCCTGGTACTCGGCCACTTTTTGTATTTTTACGGGGGAGGGGGAGAGAGGGGGGAAAAAAACACACTTTACTGCTTGTGGCTCGGAAGCGGCTAGGCGACTTAGCCGGCTAAGCGCGGGGGGCCGGCAGGTAAAGCTGGCATCGCCCAGCGACCTCACCGCAGTCATTCCCCCCCGATAAATTACTTGTCATCCCGTAGCAGGACCGCGTTAATGCTGACTGACCGGCCTCGAAATAAATGGCCCTCGTTTCGCCTTCGGAGCTGCAGCCCGGCAGCTGAGCGACGCGCCGCCGCATATAAAGGTATCGCTCCGGCGTCTCAGCCTCATTTAGCCGGGCAGAATAATAGCACCGCCATGTCAAAAATAAGTAAAGCCAGCCGTCCACGGCCATGGCTGCCACGGTCGCCCGCGCCGGCCCTGGCTGGCCGCAGGCCCCCCGCTTCCCATTAATCTCTGTATTTATCCGCTGCGTCGGTTCTCTTAATATTAAAAAAGCCCCGTAGCCTGGCGGGCAAAGCCGTCGACTGCGGCGTCGTGGTAGCGGATCGCCTTAGGCGCTGTATGGCAGACGAATATGTGCATCAGATTACATAATAGTCGGTAGGGATCGCCGGCGGTGTCCTGTGTGTAAGCCCCCGGTCCGCATCAGGCCAAGCCGGCCCTCCGTGCCCGCCCTCCCCGCCGCCTAAGGCTGTAAAGCCGGCCGCCCCGTGCCATTTAGCCTCCTCCCCGAGCCCGATGAAGCGTTTCCTCCGGTTGTCTTAGTCGTCCGTACCAGCTGGTGGTGTCGAGGGGGGCGTTAGGAGAGGCCTCAGCCGCCTGCGTTCAGGAAAGCGGCGTGTCTCGCCGCTCAGGCCCGGGCGTCGGCCGCAGCGGGCATGAAGGCCGCGGTGACCCCTCCCGTCGTGCCGCCTGTCCACCAGCCGTCTTCTTGCCGCCTCCTCTACGTGCTGAAGGTTCTTCGTTACACCCGGGAACCGTATAATGCGAAGACACTTGCAGCATTTACGACTGGCGGGGTGTATATTTGTGTATCTGCTGGACCTATGGCATTGTTGCGATGGGCAGCTGGCCGCGCTCTGACAAAAACTCACGTATCTGTTGACATACCAATTGACCATCTAAAACCCCGTTTTAGGTACTTGCGTTTTACTTGATAAACCATTTGGTTCACGTCTGTGTATTTTTTCCCCCCTTGCATTTGCGAGTGCATGTCAAAGAAGCCCCTTAAACCTAGCTGTCCCCAAATTGCTCTTTTTATAATTTTTTTTATTTGACATTTGTAAGCATATACAGGCATAGTTCAACTTGTATGCATCTTCAGAATTATTTGCGATGATGCTGTTTTCTTGGATGGTGCCGATGTCCGCAGACCATTAAGGTTACGCATTCAGTGGGGCCTGCCAAGATAAGAACTATTAAATCGAATAGACCATCTGCATTACACTTTTAAAGTGACTTTAGTGTCTTAATTTCCCCTCTTGGTCCCCTGTTTTGTCTTATCCTAAATCATTCAAAGTCTAATCAAATCCTATTTTTTCTGAAAGCAAGCTGTCTGCTTGCTTATTTGGGATTGGTCGAACTTCCTCTTGATGTTGGATGCCTTAGAATAGGAGACCTAGTCCCTGATATGATTCCTTCTGTTAAGGAGATCTTGGTTTACAAATTTCACCAGTTGCTCCATGGCATCTAGTAGAGAGCATCTCCAACATAAAGGAGCCCCCTTCCCCCATTTCTGCCTCTCATCTTCATGAACCATGACAAGGAGCTGCAAATGGTCGCTGTTTCATGTGGGCTGTTTTGTTGTTTAATCTGCAATGATCCCAGTCACAGTGTGCCCTTTGTTTTGTGAGGGGTGCTACCTCTCCTGAGTGCTCCTGGTGTGTGCCCGACACCACGAGAGTCCCATGCTGAAAAATAAGGCATGCATGGTCATGCTTTCTGACTCCAGACCAGCCACTATTTGTGCACTGCAGGGTAAAATGGGCCCTTGCTGTGATATGGTCTTTTTTATGCAAGTAAAATCGACATCTTTAGCCACTGAAAGAGCTCTGTGATTTGACCTGTTCGCCTCTTTCTGGGAATTTGTCAGTACGTCCAGTTTGTGTTATGCAAACGCATCCAAACAGGAGTAGTGTCCTTATTGCATTACCATGCCTGATTTTATTTTTGCAGACCTTTCTAAAAAGAGGATATGAACATGAGGTCTGGGGTGAAGAATACTTTGTTTAGAACAAAGTGACTGCGGTGTTTGTTTTCCTCTGCAGTTTTGTTGGTAGCAACAGTCGAGGGTTTCGTTGGACGTTTGTTTTTCTGGTGTGGAGCATTTTAACAGTGTGGATTTTACACCTTCCTTGTCAGAACATTAAGGTCCTTCAGTTTCGACTGGTGTTAGACTAGATTTTTAAAGTTTTTGGAATCTTTATGACTTCATGCTAATCTGTAGAAAAGAGATTCTCATTGTGTTTTGCCTTTTCAGACAATGGTAATGTAAGCATATCTTTAATAAAATGTTTTGTTGGTGTGTGTGTATAAGGGTGTTTTTGTTGAATAATAATTTTTCCCTCCCAGGAACAAAAGGCATACAGGAAGAGGTGCAACGAAAAATTTCCATACTCGATGACATTACATCGCAATGTCCGATCGTTTGGGGCAAATAACCAAGTCCAAGGATGGGAAAAGCAAGTACTCTACACTCAGCCTGTTTGATAAGTACAAGGGGAAGTCAATAGAAGTTCAGAAATCTACAGGTAAGACCTAACCTGCTCTCTCCATCATACAATTAGTTTGTCTTGTATTTCTGCTTAGTGACAGCCTACATTAATAGGGGATGTTACTCAGAAAAGTAATTCATTACAGACAAGTTCAGGTTGGTTGAAACAATCTTGGTCTGGATTAGTAGTAATTGGATCTGAACTTGTCTTACTTACTTGTCTGACTCTTGTCTTACTTCCCCGACACTGTATTAGTAATTCTATGCAATAGTGTAAGAAGACGGAGAGATAAGTGGGTAATGATGGTCTCTTATGATCTTTCCTCTGGTGGTGGTAGGGTGGGGGGGGGTCTCTGTCCTTTAAGCAGACAGTATCTGATGCTAGCTCTCTCCTCCCCCAGTTGTTCCTCGACATGGCCTGCAGAGTCTTGGCAAAGTGGTCCCAGCCCGGCGCATGCCCCCCCCAGCTCACCTGCCGAGCCTGAAGTCCGAGAACAAAGGAAACGATCCCAACGTGATTATCGTGCCCAAAGACGGAACGGGATGGGCAAACAAGCAGGAGCAGCCAGATCAAAAGAGGTGGGGTGGAAATGCTGGGGCTCTGGCAGACAGAGAATAACTGCTCTGCACTAATGGTAGGCAGGGGCTTTGCAATGCAGCTACCAGGGCAGTCTGTTCTCCCTGAGGGGATTCAGGAAGGTTCTGTGTCGCTTTTGAGTGTCTTTCAGAGTCACGTCGGATGACACTTGATCAATCTAGTGACAGAAATAACATGGACTGCATTAACCTTAAACGCCACTGTCGCCAGACCAAACAACTGGACGCTAGCTGGTTGCTAATAAAATAATGCCTAGTGCTTAGCAGCACCCATGGAGAGCTTGTGGTGAGGCTGTGGCTACGTGCACAGCGGTGCATGTGGGAGTGAAGCTGCTGGACTGCAAGGCACTCTGTGTGGATTCGTGTGGGCGGAAGTGGGAGTTAAAATGGAGGGAGGGGATTAACTCCCGACGCCGCGGTAAATGAGCAGGCGTTTCACCTGCGCGGCTTTTGCCGAACTGGCTGAGCCGGGCTCCATGTGCCCCTCCCTGAATATTCAGGAATCCCGATACGAGGCATGAGTTTCGGATCATGTTCATATTTCATTCCCTTTACATTCTTGAACCATCGAGGGTCAGAAAGTGGAGCTTCATATTAGATATATATATGTGTATATATGTGTACACATATGTGTGTATGTATTTTTTTTTTTAAGTGTAGTAAATTCCTAGTCGCAAGATTTTACGTGTGCCCTTTCATCAGTATCAGCATTTTCAGGCACCACATTGGGAGCCATAAAGGTTCTCTCTCTGTACATAAGTTAAATTGAAAAACCTGGGATGGGAAGGCTTCCCGTTATATAATACTTTGTCTGGTGCGTGGGGCTGGTGCGTGGGGAAACCATTACAAATCAAAATGCAAGAGCTTGATGTAAACTGGCTTCCTTGTGTTGTGAGGGGTTCAGCTGCACCTGCTTCATTCCTATTAAGATGTTTTGGGCTGCCTTTGGTGTTTTCTTGGTACCTTTGGGGACTTTAATAGAGGTGTGTGTGTGCCCCCCCCCCCCCCCCCCCCGACAGTTCTACTGCGTCAACAGCACAGCTGCAGCCATCGCAGCCGCCGCTGGTTTTGCAGAAATCTGTCTCCAGTCTTCAGAAGCCAACGCTGGTGGTCAGCCAGGAGGTGGGTATCTGGCCGACGTAGGATAGCTGTGGAGCTGCTGGGCACTCCTCCTCCTGCCAGTTCTCCTTCAGTGATGATTAGCATGGACGTCGGTCTTTAAGGGTGGCAGTGGCTGGCGTGGGTGGCTGCGGGAGCTGTGTGTGCAGTGAGAGGTGGTGGTAAATACGGCGGCTTTTTGTTGCTCTTCTGTTAGCTGCAGAAGCAGCGACGGCTGACGCATCGTTTCAGGTCATTTACCGCGCCAAAGAACCAAGCCGTAGTGGAGCCGTACCCACACTGACATGGCCCTGCTTACTAGTAGGGCTACAACCTTGACCAAACCGAGCTGGTTTGGTCACCACCATCTAATTGGTTGAAATGCAGGAGGATACTGATCTGCGTCAATATGCACAGATTATCTGAAGGAAAAAGGGGCCTATTCTATATATTATTCATTATTAGTCATGTCACACGTTGCAGTGTGTTCATGCATGCCTGAGAATTCAGAACTTGAAAATTTCCAACAACCTACTTAAATGTATTATAGACCAGGTGAACGGAATGGGCTCGTAATGCAAATTTACACAAGTGCATGCTGATTCCACTAGAATGGAATACTAACATAACATGGCGATTCGTACACACTTGCTAGTGGCAATGAAAACAGTAAAAATTTCGGTTTTACATCTGTCGCTCCCCAAACCTTGCAACGCCTTTACCGAGGCATTCTTCTGCAGTGGAAAACTGAAGCAAGCTGGAACCGCGCTGTAACTAGTGTCTCTGCGGTAGTGCTCAGCTCTGTGTGCCAGTGGAAAAGCGCCTTTTGGCTCCATTATTGTGTGCTGTATGCGTGTTAATACTGACGAGTTCAGCAGACAGGCAATAACCGTGAGCTTTTTTTTTTTTTTTCCCTATAGAATACAAATACAGGTGGACCAAAACAATGGGCACAGCTAAATGGAAAGGCAGTAGAACAAGATGGTGAGTCTGCATAGACGCTTGTTGGTGATGAAACGCTCATTGGGTGAGGTGTTTGTCACGTTAGGCACACAGCCATGCCTCCTGTGCCCGTTTAAGTAAAGCTTGCCCGGAAGCCTTCCATTTTTACAGTCGTCTTTCTTGCCCCCCATATCCGTGACACAGGTTCAAGGGTCTTAAACCGACTGCAGCCCTTCTCTCACGAGGAATTTCCAACGTTGAAGGCAGCTGGGGAACAGGACAAGGCCGGCAAGGAAAAAAGCGCCTTCGATCTGTCGTATGGGCCCGGACCAAGCCTCCGCCCGCAGAGTAAGGCCCCCGGCCTGCTTCTCTCGGAAGCACAGCGGATAGTCCCTGCAGTTAATTTCCTGCCTGCAGCACAGAGGACCCCGCAGCCATATTAATCATACAGATTATTTCTCACTGCCACAGTTATAGTGCTGCTTGTATTTAGTTTGTGTTAAATTCATTGTAACTAGCTTATTGCCGAAGTGGTAACATTTTCTTCTGTTTTCTCTTCTGGTGCGTATTTTCTGAAGGCTTGTTGTGATTATCTTGTTTTGTTAGGGTGTGATATTTTATGTTTTTCTTTTTTTTTTCCCCTCATTCTTCCAGATGTGACGAGTTGGAGGGAGGGTGGTGGGAGGAATCTGCACCCCGCGACCTCGCCGGCTGCCGTCGCTACTGAGCCTGAGGCTAAGAGCGGCATGGTGGCTGATCCCGCTGCACCCCCTCCCCCTGCCGCGCCCACCACCTCAAATGCCACCACAGCCTCTTCCCCCCCTGCTGCCCCCGCAGCCCCGACTCCAGCCTCCGATCCAAAGGACCTCTCCCTCCGCCCGGCCCAGCCCCTTCGCAGGGCCGTGCCGCCCGGTCCCCAGTACCAGCACCACTCCACCACCACCTACCACGACATGCTTCCTTCCTTTGTGAGTGTCCCCGAACCCAGGCTGCAGGGAAAAGGGTTGAAGCTGTGGCACCCAATGAGCTTCCTCGATTCGCAGATCCAGCTGCTGACATTAATTACAACAAAGGGGCTTGTTTCTGGATCATTATTGATGGGAGATGTGAGGTTTGTGCATGGAAGTGGGACAGACCGTCGGCGAATCGTTTTTCAGAAAGGCGTGTTATGACAGGCTTAATATTCTTTTTATATATCTTAGCTTATTTTATATAAAAATCTAATATGTAATCTAAAATGTAATATGTAAATCTCATATGTAGATTCTTTTTTTAACCTGTGATCAGGCTTCGGTTGCTTTTTTTTCTGTCACCTTTTCAAACAAAACACAGCCTGAGTGATTGAAGGCCATCTGTTGCTGAGGGTGTGTGTATATTTTATATGTATGTGTGTGTATTATTTATAACACACACATATATGGAAGATGCATATATATAAATAATATAAATACTTTTCTCCTACTCGGCACTCGGCTGCCTGCTGTCGTGATGGTCATCAGTTGGGCTCTGCTGGGTGTAACCTGTGTGCTTCTTTTAGATGTGCCCCAAAGAGCCCCGCGATCCCTCCATCTCCACGGAGCACGGCCCCACCCCCACAGTTGCACCAGCCCGTTTCGAAGCCCGACCTACCTTTCGCCAGCCTTTCCCTGCTGCTGATTCCGTTGGGTGAGGGCCGACTCAGATTCGTGCCTCGGGGCTGGAATGTGATTGGAGGCTGTCACTGTGTGCTGCTATGCTGGAATGTGATTGGAGGCTGACACTGTGTGCTCCTATGCTGGAATGTGATTTGAGGGCTGACGTTGTTAGTCTGTGCTGGGCTTCTATGGATACATATGGCTGTGTTTGGTAATCGGCCTAGTATTTGGTCTTTTTGATTATGGTCATGGTTAATGTAACTTGAATTCTTTTAATCTGCTTCAACCCTGTAGCGGTGAGGTAAGGCGGGAGAACCGTTTCATCCGTGCCCCTGCTCGGCCCTCATCTCGCCCTGTCCACCGCCCTGGTGATCGAGCGCCCCGCCCTGCTATCATCAACCCGGAGGACCTGAAAGACCTGGATGACCTGGATAATGAGTGTGAAGACGGCTGGGCAGGTGACTGCATGTTTTTTGGGATGAATTATGAGTGTTCTCTCCCCCCACCCCTCCAATGTTATGATACTAGCGGGATTGCTTTGCTTTAGATGTAGTCTAATGAGACTTCTTATCGACACACAAAGGTGACATTCTTGAATGGTCTCTTGTTCTCCCCCCTCCCCCCTTTTAGGTCTTCACGAGGAGGTGGATTACAGTGAGAAACTGAAGTTTAGCGATGACGAGGAGGACCATTCTTGTAGCGAGAAGACTAAAAAGTGGTGAGTTCCGGTTTCGGCCTACTGACCCTGCAGAAAATTGGCTCTCTCGGACGACGACGTCCTGTGGGATGTTTCTGATGTTCCTGCTAGTGTAGATGGCTAATTAAATAATGTGTGGTAAAGTGCGTAATGTGTTAGGATTTGCTGGAGGCGAGATGCAAAAGCCTGTTTACCGTTCATTTTAATGACGACCAATACTGTAGCCGACTTGGAGAGTCCAGTGGCCATGCAGGTGACGGGCTGATATGAAGGGTTTGAGCAATTGGTGTCTGGCGGTCTGTGGTCCTACAGGGGAGAGTGGGAGCTTTGCCGGGACCGCCAGTCCTCTCACAGCTCAGCTGAGGGGACCTATGCCCAGGATGGGCCAGAGGAAGAGGGACATCATCGTTATATGGAGCCCCACCCCCCCACGAAGCCTGCAGGCCGGTTTCCCCCAGCAGATGTCCAGGTCAGTCTCCACTTCTGCCTGTAGTATCCAGGACGGGATGCTCCTGGTTCATATTTAATAGGCTGTCGTTTGCACTGTTGAATCTGGTTCACTTCTCGCGCTGCACTTTGCCGTGTTCAGAACCAGCAGAAGGCTACCACTCCAACCGCCATCCACCGGGGGGAGTCGCTTGAGGAGAAGGACGAGGCACCGCGGACGGCTCCCTGGGGGAAGTTCGCCTCCACAGAGCTGTCGGAGGCGGTGGAGCGCGCCCGCAGGCGTCGCGAGGAAGAGGAGCGGCGTGCCCGCGAGGAGCGCCTGGCAGCCTGTGCCGAGAAGCTCAAGCGGCTGGATGAGAAGTTCGGGAAATCCGAGCGGACGGCCAGGGAGGTGGATGGCAGGGAACTGCCACTCTCTCCTGCGAAGGACTGTCCCCGGACGCGCCAGGAGAACTGGCAGTATGGGACTAAAGGTAAACAAGGCCGTGTCCCGAGGGCAGGTGTTTTCTGCAGCTCCTCCCCTTGGGACATGCTTCAGGTGTTTGCTGACTTCTGGTTTTGTTTTTTTTTTTCCCCCCGGTGTTTGCTATAATGTTTTGAAACCATTGTTCCAATGATGTATGTACATGTGTTTTTGCGCTCAACATTCCTTGCTGCTGTATGCACAAGAATTTCCTCCTAGGATCAATAGTCTAATCTAATCTAATTTCAAAACCCTCCCACAAGCACCTTATTGGGGATTCCCAACAAATCACATTGTCAACCAAGTCTCTCTCTGCCTGACTGTAGAAATGGTCGGGGTCATTTCATGCTTGCCATTGTGAAATTTGGAACCTGATGCTGCAGAACTTGGCCTAGTGTTCTTTGAGACTGTGACGTTTTTGTCCGTGGACTGAATTCCTCAGGAATTTAGTGCTTGGCCACCTTGAGCCCCTTGGGTTTTAAATGAATGACTTGTCCTGTCTATACTGTTCAAGCAGAACTGGCGGAGGTACCACCAGAACTATGCCCCACCCAGGAGTACCGGGATGACGAAGAGCCGGGCTCTGGCTACCGCAGTGAGGATGACAGGGCTGACCCCACCTCCCCCCTCCCCGACTATGGCAAATTCCAGAAGTCTCTCCCCCCTCGCTTTCAGAAGCAACAGGTGAGCATGGGCTCTCCTGCATTCTGTTAAGTTGTTAAACTTGTCCTCATTTGTTCACGAAGATGTTACTAATGCACTCTAAATGAACTGCCGTTCTCTCTTGGTGAGCTCTTTCCCCTCCCCCCAATTCTTGCCATCTGGTGTCTCATCTTTGAAAGATGCCTCCCTGTGATCTGTGTTTATTGGCCTCCCTGCTGCGATGCCCCACCTGCCCATGTTCTCATGTTTCTTCGCTTTCTCCCCCGTCTAGGAGCAGGTGTATAAAATGCAGCACTGGCAGCAGCCATCTGCCCCCCTGGCCCAGTCAGGCAGCGCCCACCACCAGCGTGGTTTCTACCCACCACACATGCTGGGCTTTGACCCACGTTGGGTGATGATGCCCCCTTATGTGGATCCCCGCATGGCACAGGCAGGCTCCCCAGTGGACTTCTACCCCACTGCGGTTCACGCTTCAGGTAAACCAGGCTAGTGCTGCATTAGCCAGTAAAACATCTGGTTCCCTTAGGTGCTTCGAGTCACATGATGTTACCTGCTACCAATGGGTAACTAATGGCGCCTTTCCACTGCCACCAAGATTTGGGCTGTACCCTAGTTGAACTGTAATATGGCTGTGTCTACTAGCATGGCTGAAAGTGTGACTAAACTGTGCTTGTTGCGTCACCGCCATCTGATTGGTCGAAATGCCGGGAGATGAGAACAAGCCCGTGATCTGTGTCGATATGCATAGATTAGTAGTATCATACATTGCAATGCATTAATGTGCTCTCGATACCTCGGAACTTAAAAATTTCCAGGCATCTATTTGGAAAAGTACAGAATGGCTGAGCGGAATGAATTTGTAATGCAGATTTGTGCAAGCTAATAATTCTGCTAGCGCTTGCTAATGTCAAACGATGATTCTCACAGACATGCTAGCAGAAATTATATAGTAAATTGTGTGAACAGTAAAGAAGCATTTCTTCAGTTTTACGTCACTGTTGCTCTCCAAACCTGGCAGCGCCGTTAACGAGCTGACCTTTCTGCAGTGGAAACCCGAAGCGAGAACCGCGCTGTAACTAGTGTCCTTTTGTGGGATGGCCTGGGTATGGTCTGATTCCTGTATGCCAGTGGAAAAGTGGCATGTCAATGGGAAAGGGATGGTCCCTGAACCAAATGATCTGCTGCCTCTTTCCACAGGGATGATGAAGCCCATCATGCAGCAGGACCATCTGAACAGCCCAGGATCTACCTCAGATGAGGGTTGCCGTCCCAGCATGCTCCAGGAGAGGCGAGCTCAAACCGCCGAGGCCTACCCCGTCTGGCGCCAGGACAGTTACCCTCCTGCCCCGCCTCGCAGCTTCACTCCCCCCTACCAGAGGCAGCACGAGGGCAAAGACATGAGCTGTCCTGAGAGCAGGTCTGTTTTGCTGACTGGTGGTATGTGATTGTTTGTGGCTGATGTACTGAGTTAAGTCAGATTTTATATGCAGAATGGATTCCAGTACAAAGATGCCAACGTTTTAGAATGAAGGAATTTTACAAGCTACCGTTATCATTTGCATTTGTGACCTGTGCAGTGGAAAAATTGTTTGCTATTTTTGCTTGTTATACAGGAGCGAGAGAGAGGGCTCCCAAGAGGATGTGGCCAATGATAGAGGAAAGGAGTATGGTGACGTTCTGGAGGAGCCTTCCCACCTGGGCCACCGTCAGAGTCGGTGGGGAGACGTGCCTCTTGGTTCCTCCCCAAGGAAGGCGTCTCATGAGGAAGTCATGCCTACAGCTGGCCAGAAGTGGTCCGACTGCCCAAAACCAGACACCAAAGAGGTTGGTTACAACAGGCACCACAAGGATAGCATGGGATCCCGGGATGAAGGGTTTGATGGCCCTGGGAAGGACAAGGCTTTCGAGGCTGACCTCTGGAGGAGTGAGAGCCCAAAGAAAGACGGAAGCATCCAATCGCAGTGGTCTGATCCGGGCTCCAGCAAAGGCAGCCAGGCGTCTGAGGCCAGCGGTAGGATTTTGACCCGGAGGACTGGGCCTATCAAGAAACCAGTGCTGAAGGCCCTTAAAGTAGATGATAAGGAGAATGAAAAGCCTAAACCAGAACCAGAGGAGAAGCCTGTTCCTTACCGGCTGGAGAAGGAGGTCCTTACCAATGTGTATGACCTGAAGAAGGACTCCTGCCAACCTTTCGCAAACAGGTACCCTGCTGTTCCTCCCATACCCACACCGGAAGAGAGATCTCCCACCACTTCCAAAGCTGAGAAGGCAAACAGCTCTGCTGAGGAAGAAGGTAGTTGGGACTGTGGGAAGAACCAGGCTAGGGAGAGCCAGGACTCCAGGGATCCCACAGCACCTCGGCGTAACAACTGGATCTTCATCGATGAGGAGCAGGCATTTGCTGGGGTGAGGGGTGTGAGCCGTGGGCGTGGCCGCGGCTTCAGGGAGTTCAGCTCTCGAGGTGGGGCCCGTGGGGGACGCGGAGGGAACGTCCCCAGGGGAGGCTACAGCGCCAATGGCAATGGCCAGAGGCTCGGCCGGGGCGGCAGCGGCTCGCGGGAATTCGTCAAGGCCGACGACATACAAAGAGGGAAGCCGCGGCGAAGGAACGTGAGTGAGACCTTGAGCGAGGCTTCGGAGTACGAGGAGCTCCCCAAGCGCCCACGCCAGAAGGGGACCGAGAATGGGGAAGTGGGATACCCAGAGCCCAGCGGTGCCAGGAAGGTTGTCGACAAGGATTCCTGGAGGTCCAACAAGGTGTACACCGATGACCAGGCTGGCAATGGCGAGTCCCGCGAGAAGGCCAAAACTACCCGCAGCTTTGGGCGTGCCCTCCCACCACGGCTCACCAACGCCGGGTATGGCCGGGGCTTTAGCCCTCGAGAGGTTACCACCTGGAGGGGAAGAGGAAGCCAGTTTACTGTTGGCTCCTTGCAAGAAAATGGCTATGGTTTTGGTGCCGAGACCTACTCCAGAAGACTTCTGGATAGAGAGCCTTCCAAATATATTCAGAAGCATGGCAGTGCTTTTACAGAGAATAGACCTGAGGACCGGGGAGGCGAAGGAGATTATTATGTGGAGGCCGATAATCCAGATAACCGACCTCTGAGGCGACGCCGACCACCAAGGCAGGACAAACCGCCACGCTTCCGTCGCTTACGGCAAGAGAAGGAGCTCGGGTGCCAGTGGAACAGTGAGGAGCATGTCAACGGGGAGTTTGGTAGCACCTGGCCCAGTCGCCCAAAAACTGGAGAGGACCCTGGGTCTGGCCACCATCTTGGGGGTAGGGGTCGTGACCATGGAGGCCTCCAAGACCAGACTGAAGACTGGGAGTCTAGCTCTGAAAATAGTGACTTCATCGACCGGCGGGAGAAGAGCTCAGTGCCACTGCAGGGCGACATGCCCTCAGATTCGCTACCCAGTGAGCTGGGTTCTGTGGAAAAGAGGGAGCTTTCCAAGAGAAGCTTCTCAAGCCAGCGCCCCCTGGTGGACCGACAGAACCGCAAAGGGGATCCAATTGTCATGGAGAGTGGGAAAATGTCCCGGTCCTCTGATGTGGTGGCTGTGTCACCCTCATCTGCCAGGAGTGAAGCTTGGCAAAATGGGATGTCCCCCAACAGCAAGAGGTATTTGACTAGCCTAGGTAACAGTTTATACATAATGTAGGTCTAGGTTTGCGTGTTGTGGAGATCTTTAAGTATGGTTACACTAAAGTTGATCGTGACTGGTGAGTGATGCTATTAAGGTCCTTTCTGTGTTTCAGCAGAACCCCTGAGGAGACCTCAGGGTCCATCTACAGTGTGGAGCAGCCCAATGACGTTCCCCAGGGTATCCTCTGTGATTCTGCCGGGAAGAAGATGGAGAAGGACCTTAAGGCTGGGGTGCTGAAAGGAGATAAAGTAGAGCCGGTTTCTCAGCACGAGCTGAACAGCTACCCACGTAAGTGCGGTACTGCCTAGCCAGCAGACAGATGGACCCCAGCCACAGGAACACTGTGTGTGAATTCTCTGGCTGTAATACTGTGCCAGTTCCTTCCATGGGAGAACATGAGACTGGCTTGCTTTAAATGACACGTTGTGATGGCAGTTGAATATTTTGAGCACTTGGTGCTTACATCTAGTGCTCATAAGCTGGTAATATTTAATACAGGCAGGTTACCAGTCGTGACCTTGCTGGGTCTTCATCCATTCCTGTGCTGTGCCAGCAGAGGGTGACACCGCAGGGGCAGTTCCAGAGGGTTTCTCAGAGGCATTGTCAAAGAAACAGCGTCGACCAATGGAAGATGACCGGCGGAAAAAAGAACAGGGGTCGCCGGTGAGAATTCCTTTGTGTGGGGCTGGGGTTGACTTTGGGTTGAGGTTGCAGGTGCCCTTCTACGAAGCTTGAGATTTCATGTTCATTGCAAAACATGAACATTTACTGTCCTGCATTAATGTGTCGGTAGGTGCCAGTGAAGAGCAGAATCGCATCAAAGATTCCCCCGCGCTTTGCGAAGAAACAGGGCAGCCTGTCCATGGAGCAGTCCGAGGAAGTGCTTTCAGCTAGCAACCTGGGCACCGACATCTGGGAAACGAACAGCACAGGTAAACATGCTTAAATGCCAGCATTTGTTGTGAGGAAGGTTGCCCATATCAGCTCTCGAACCAAAGGCAGCAAATGTATAACAAGTCCTAGTCTTGAGTGACTCTCTCAAGCTGCATGTGGCCACTGCAGCACAATGGTCCGTCTGCTTCACAGTTGTGGTTTTCACAGATTTGGCCCATTTGCCATATGGCCGTTCTTCTCCCCCCACAGCTCTAACTGTTCAGCCATCGGGTGGCGACGCCTGGACCAAGCCTGTCTCCTACCCTGGTGGCGAGACCAACTCAGAGGTACGCTGCCCTGCTTTCCACCAGCCTCCACCCTGGGTTAACACCCGTTTCCTGTTGGTGTTGTTCACTTCGCGGTCTGCGCCCGCTCGTGTCACCCAGTGTTTTGTTCAACTGCTTTTGGGTTCCTCATCTCGTCCCTCTGACGCTGGGACCCCAACGGAGTCCCTGTTCTGGATGAAGCTCTGTGTGATCATCTGGAAAATGCCCCCCCCCCCCCCCACCGTATCGCAAGCGTTAGCCCTGGGCAGATTGCAGTTTTCTCCCCCTGGACCTTTGTTGCCCCTGGCTAGATGGTGCCCTCTGTGGAGGAAGATGTCTGAGACTCAGCATGCTAATTAAATCCCAATCTGGAAACAAAATTTAAAATAAATTTTAAGCAGCATGGGATTGGGTAAAACACACAACATTCAATCCCAGCTCAACACGAAGGGGAAAATTAAACCATCAAACCAGATTTTCCCCATATTTATTAATTTAATTGGAGTCTGAAACACGCTTTGTGTTG
The DNA here is from genome assembly GCA_026780765.1 of Petrocephalus schoutedeni. Taxonomy (NCBI): domain Eukaryota; kingdom Metazoa; phylum Chordata; class Actinopteri; order Osteoglossiformes; family Mormyridae; genus Petrocephalus; species Petrocephalus schoutedeni. The sequence goes on along the minus strand of JAODKL010000118.1, from coordinate 4,272,546 downwards.
TGTGTCTATATTCCCAGGTGTTTAAGGGGAGTCAGACTGACAGTGGCATTGACCTGAGTGCTGAGTCTCAGGGTTCCTCTGCCAACTCCTCACAGAGAAGTTCCCCATATGGCACCCTCAAGTCAGAGGATATCGGCGCGTCCCCCCCTCCAGAGCTCAAACGTGATGGGCCCAAAGACCTGCCACCCAATCAGTTGGGACAGAAGGTGCAGTGAAAATCAAACGAGCCACATGTGTCCCTGAATTTTAAGAGCAGGCCCCCCCCAATACAAATCCTGGCCCACTTCAAAGGCAGGCTCTGTGTGATCAAGCCTTGTGGGCTTTTCAGTGGAGTGTTACAGCTTTCTGCTGAGGCAGAGAGGGTAGGCGTGCCGCGTCTTGGGTGTGGTCAGAACTTGGTGCATGCCTGGTCTTCATCTTGCCTTTCTGGGTGTCGTGCAGGCCTGTATTTTTGGGGAAAACCTCTCAAACTAGCTATGAGGTATTGTGGTAGCCCAGTACAAAAACGTCAGACCTGAACTGGGATTATAACTCTCGGCTGCTGCTTTCGTAGTTGTACAGAAACGGCTTATCTATAAGGTAGTGGTCAGGTGGTTTTTAGTTTGGCTTTCCTTGGGCTACTCTCTGTTGCTAATACGCAAGTGCTGGTATCTTACCGAAGATCATGGCTCCTGAGCCTCTTTTGGGGAGTCATATAGGTGACATCAAGCTCTTTTCTGTGGCCCATAACCTCATTGTGTTGGCTCCTGACGTAAAGGGCCAGTCAGCTCTCACCACACTGCCCGTTAATTTCCCGCGTCTCTGTGACCCAGGATTCGGACGCCGGGCTGGAGCAGAGCAAGGAGCACAAACCTGGTCCAATAGGCAACGAGCGCTCGCTGAAGCACCGCAAGGGCTCCGAGGGCCTGGAGGGGCCTGTGGCGCCCGTTAACGGCGTGGACCTCCATGTGGATGGCGTCATCCCTGTGCCGCCCATAGAGTTCGGTGTCAGTGCCAAGGACGCCGACTTCAGCCTGCCCTCTGGCGCTGCCACGGTGCCCGCATCCAGCCCAGCTGCCAAGCTTCAGGACGCCCTGGCCAGCAATGTGAGTGCTTTGAGGTGGTGGTCCTCATGTTGGACAAGGTGTCCAATATTCATGAAAGGAGAAACTACCTGAAGATGTATACCGCTAGTTCTGTAGAGGGTCTTTGCTCCAGTATTGATCTGTTTTCTCACCAGGCTGTGCTCACTCAGGCTGTGCCCATGCTGCGCAGGGAGCATCTTCAGCCAGGCATTGGTCTCAACCCCATCTCCTTCCCCAGCACAGACCTCACACTCAAGGTAGCCAGTGCCTCATATGTACTGATTCACAGGGGGAGCGGGTGAAGTGGATTGTTAGTGACAAGCTAGGTGTGGTATGCACAATCATCATTGCACTGTTTATTTACCACTATGGGATGACGGCTTAGTGCCTGAATAAGTCTGAAAAATGACCGGGCTCTTGACCTTCTCTTTACTGTATGTGTGAGTGCTCACCTGTCCTGCCCTGCCCTGCCCTCCTCTTCTGCAGATGGAATCTGCACGCAAGGCCTGGGAGAACTCCCAGTCACTGCCAGAGCAGGGCTCCCCGGTGGGGGGGGGTTCCGGGGGTCAGCCGGCCTGCAGTGTCGGCTCCTCCAGCGGAGTCAGCTACAGCTCCTTCGGGGGCGTCTCCATGCCCCCCATGCCCGTGGCGTCAGTGGCCCCGTCCGTTTCCATGCAAGGTGACTCGCGTCGTGAAAGAAGCCACAGCCGTCCCAGCTCATGCGACTTCACACGACTGATAATTTAGTTTTTTGCCGTTTCAGGAAGCCATATCCCCCCCTTGTACCTGGATGGACACGTGTTTCCCAGCCAGCCTCGCCTGGTGCCGCCCATGACGCAGCAGCAGAGCTACCAGCAGGTGGGCTGAGGGTGGAGTGCAGCTGGTGCTGCCGCCTTCATTCTGACATGAAGACCAAGACGGGCTCTTTTGGGGCACTCTCGTGTTCCTGCTCGAGTATAAACGGGTCGTTTCCCCCCCTCCCTGCAGGCGGCCGCGGCCCAGCAGATACCCATCTCCCTCCACACCTCCCTCCAGGCTCAAGCCCAGATGGGGCTCCGTGGGGGTCTGCCTGTCTCCCAGTCCCAGGAGATGTTTAGCTCCATCCAGCCGTTCAGGTGGGTTGTCAGCAAAAGCAGCCAAGGGGGGCCATTTCAGAACTGAGGGGTTTCAGGCTTGGGTGCTGTACACGACCATTTAACTGCTATAATTATAGCATTCTTTTTTATTTTTAATAAAAATTGTGTTCATGGTATTAACCCTTCTCGCTATGCCCATTGTACACCCTACCAGGTCCCAGGTCTACATGCACCCCAACCTGTCTCAACCCAGCCCCATGGTGCTATCGGGGGGAGCCCCCCTGAAAGGGCCCTACTCTGCTTTCCCGGGCATGCAGCCTTCGGAGATGGTCAAGCCCCAGTCGGGCTCCCACTACCAGCCAATGAATGGCAGCCAGCCCCTGGTCTATGATGGGCAGATGAACCAGGCTCCAGGCATGGGCACATCTCAGCTCCTAGACAGCCAGCTCATCCAGGTAACTGGTTTTACTTGCTTTTTAATTCTGCTCCACCAGTTACTTTGATTTCCAGCCATGGCGGGATTGAGTTGTGCTTTATGGACCAGTGCTAATTTGTCCTGGATTTGCTTATAAACGGAGTGCCATTTATCAGTCTGGCTGCCTCTGTCCTCCATGCCTGAGTCCACGCAGTGATGATTGTCGCTGATTCTCTGCCTGTTTGCTGCCCTCTGCCCCCCTTCTAGGTGACCATGCCCCTTCCCGGCTCTCAGCTACGTTACGGCTCCGCCCAACAGCACCTCATCCTGCCCCAGTCCATCCAGCCGCTACAGGGCCAGAACCTGCCCGTGGGTGCCCCCCGGAGGATGCTGCCCCCTGGCTCCCAGCCACCCGTCATGACGGGGAGTAGAGAGGTGAGCTCAGCCCCCCCGGCCCAAAGGCATTTCTACCTTAGTTTAATTGCATAACCCAAGTATGTTGTCATGTGATGGTGGGGAAGTGTATGCGACTCACCTCATGCTTTCCCCATCTCCTCTCCAGACCCCCCAGCTGGAGATGAAAGGCTTCCAGTTTGCAGAGAAGTCCAGCCATTCACAGGGCTTGTCGGGGGGATCTTACAGGTGAGGCCCCAGCGCATCCGCCCACGAGTGCTGCTGTCCTTTATTACTCGGGAATGCTTACCTGCCGTCGTCCTGCTTTGTCTGTCTCTAATGGTCGTTAATTAAGCGGTGGCTTAGCTGTGATGTTCCTTACTCCTTGCAGGCCTGGTTCTGTTAGCCCCAGTGGAAAGCCCTCAGGTCCTGGAGGTCCAGCGACTATTGCCCCTCTCCCTGGACACTACACTCAACAGGTTTGTGGTGCTCAGGCCAATTGGTTTGCTTACCTGCCTTTTGTCTGGGTCCCTACCCTTTAAAATAAGGGTATTTGTGAGGAAAGCTTTGGGTCAGAGAGCTGGGTGTAGCAGCACCTAGGACCTCTGCAGTACTTAGGCTTAGGGGCCTTACTGAAGGGTTCAGCAGTGACAGGAGTAGTCTCCTGGATTCAGACCTACTGGATTCAAAACCAATACCTTCTGGACACTGGCTCAGGTCCGTAACCTAAGGAGCCACACGTCCTTTTAGGAACCCTTCCTGAACTTTAACTTGTATTCCTTGGGGGTGCAGCCTGTAGAACTTCATCTTTTTTCTCTTGGCTCTATGGGATATTAAAATGCACTATGTGTGTAGCTTTTGTCAGCTGCATGCAATAACCTGCTACAAGGAAGAAAATGTGAAAATAATACTCAAGGTCAGATTTCCTGTCTGCCAACCCTGACCTCTTATTTCCCAGGTCCCCCCGCCACAAGGCAACATGGTTATGCACATGCGCCCCCCCACCACAAGCCCCTTCCCCACTCCCATCCAGCGACCAGTCATGCAGGTCAACAAGACCGTAGTCATCCGCTCTCCCTCGTACCCTAGCCCTGGGCGCGAGCCGGCGCCCTCTACCTCCCCTGCCACCTCTGACTCCTCCTCCAAGGGACCAGAGGATGGCATGAAGGTGAGCCACCCACTGTAAATATAGGTAATTTTACTTTTCTTTTTTCCCCCCAAACCCCCCATACTGTCATGCTATCATTATATCATTACTGTTACCATTTTACATTTTGCTGCCGCACTGGAAGTGTCACCAGTGAGGTTTTCTCACTTCCCTTTGTCTTATTAAAGACCAAGGCCCAGCGCGATGCCCGCCCCGGCGTGGCGGAGGGGAAGAGCCCGTCGGGGGGTATTCCAGGCAAGCTGCAGGAGCCCTTAGCCCCAGGAGACATGAAGCCGTCACGCACAGGAGCAGTCAAGCCCCAGTCTGTGAAGATGGAGGGAAAAGTCTAGCTTGGCCAGGACTGGGCCCCGCTGACTCACCACAGTAGTCACACAGACCACTAAAGCCACCACCAACCCCCCCATCCCCCCCCCCCCATCCTTGCACAGCGTTCTTCAGGGGATCCCAAGGAAGGAAGTGGCTTGTCTGTTTCCACAATCTCAAAGCCAGACACTATTATTGAACACAGCATATAAATATATTAAGGATAGACACAGTAGTTTGGGGGACACTTTTAAAAGCAGACTTTTGGTTTCCTTTTTATTTATTATGTTCATTTCAAGAAAAAAAAGTAATGGTTAGGATTTACATTTGCAGCATTGTGGGGGAAATTGTGGATGAGCAGACACTTGGTTTCCTTGCCAAACTATCCCCAGCCTCCGGACTGCAGGTGCTGGACGTGGCTGATGTCGAATGCTTACTGCAAGAACCTCCTTCTTTTGTCTACTATTGAACTCTGCACCATGTTTTTTTTTTTCATTGTCGTTTTTCTTCCGTTTCTGCTGGTACTTGTGAAGTTTTAACCTTTTTTTTTTTTAAAAAAAAAAAAGAAACAAAAAAATCTGAACCATGACTTACTTTAAAGACATTTTATTCAATAAAAAAAAAACCTTGAAACCTTAACTTTTGGGGACATCCATTCTATACGAACACGGTTAGAAAAGCGAATCGTGATGGATCACCGGAAGACACCTCCAGTTTCTGTCGCCAGTGTAGTGCTTTTTGTGAGCTTACGGAGATGTGCTTAGATAACTGCAAGTGTGCTTGTTCCACATGAGATGCCTTTTGTCGCATAAACAGGGATGCAGATTGACATGGGTGGAGGCGAGCGGGTGGGGAGAAACACTGTAGTTTTTATTTTTGCGGCTGCTTTGGGGTGGATGCAGTGTTTTTTGCATGTTCTGTAACAGGCCCTCGATTTGTGGGTCCGTAACCTTGCGTTTCATATTTTGAGTGTAAATGTGTAAATCTGAGGTTGGACGTTACTGCTCAGCGTCACGCGGCCCCATTTTTGACAGCTGATGTAAGGAACCTTTCTTATTTTTCTTCTGCTGATGACTAATTGTATTACAGATGTATGTAAGTATGTTAGGCAATTTATATATTTACGCCCCCTCCCCCGCCCATACGCCCAAGTATTTAGTGTGAGCCTCAGTATTTAAAGGCTTGTTTTTTCCACTTTTTTTTTTTTTTTTTTTTTTAATCCAAGAAGAAACTACAGGAACCCTTACTCTGAATCTGTTCAGTGTAACTAATGTGCAGATGTTTAGAGCAGTCAGCGGTCTTTGTGATGGCAGCAATAAATTTTTATCATAATTAGGATGAATGCAATTTTATTTTTTGTTGGTTTGTTTTGGGGTGGCAAAGTTCCAGCGATCTGATGAGCGTATAAAGTTTGCTGAGCGTCAGTCGGCTCAGCCGTCGGCTCGTGGGAGGGGGACGATGCTAAATTGTTAGGTGCCCATTCAGCTCATGATGGCATTCGGTGTCTTTGTCTTGTTCTGAATATATGGAAATATTCCCTTTTGCTGTCTTCTGTAATGCTTTTAAAATGTTATCGCTTAAGATCACATTACAAAACACTAGACATGTTTAGACCTATTTTATATTGGTGTTTCACTGATTCACATGCATCTATGTTAAGATCCTGTGCTGGGGGTAGCCAGAGTGTATACTTGGTTTATATTATATTTAATAAAAAGTAAACAAGTATATAAAGAATATTTTACTACTTTCTCACAGGGTGTTTTACCTCCTCACGTGATGAAGATGAATGTGATGGACAATGTGGTGGGCTCATACACCCCCCCCCCCCCTTTTTGATTTTTTTTTCCCCCCAGACATCCCCAGACAGATGATTGGTTTTCACCCCTCCCCCTTGCCTGGTTGGCTCTCTAAAATATGACCCTTTACTAGTACATCGACTTTATTTTGTCTAGAGGTATATTTGAAAGGGCAGATGATGGACATTGAACTGTGGAAGTTCTGGTTTTTACGATGTCCATGTTAAATTACCGGACTAGTTTGCTGTTTGCTTCAAAACTGGTCCTACCGTCTGGTATCTTATTGCTACCTGTTTATTCTTTCAAATATTTGTTCTTTTTTTTAAGTTCCTTCCACATTAAAGAACTTGTTGACAGGAATTTTAAAAATAAAGCGGATTATGCTTCTACAATTATAACTGTGTATTTCTGTTTCAGCTGTTGGCTTCTGAAATGTGATGCGTGAACTGGAAATGGCTGTAATGGAATGGCAATCTGGTAATGTACTTTGGCTCCTGGCTTTGTCTCTAATGGTTGAAGTTTGAAGTCTGACTTAGTCATGTTAGTTAATATTTGCAATTTCCCCATGCCTCAGTTGAAGTTGTGGTTGTCTTTTAAACCTAATGTGAAATGTCTTTATGAATATTGTTCACCTTTTTAAAAACAAGAATCTTATTTCATATGCCAGCATATAACAGCCAGCGTTTGAGTTGCATGGTTTGCGGATTCTTTGGCCTGTCAGTGACTCCATGCTTTTGTGGCCCACACGACTAGTTAATGCATAACCTTTGCAATTAAGTTGATTTGGTGGTGCTTGACATCTGAGTGATATGTGGAAGAGTCTTGCAAATAAGATGTATTAGTTTAGGTGAGCTTTAGGTGAAACTGACAAACGTCTGTAACTACCGCATGCTTGTCTGCCTAGATCATGCCATAGGGTGTCAACAGAGAACGAACACATCTTTATGCGGTGGTAGGGGTCCAGAATGAATGAGAGAGCAGTGTATAGATGCTCAAAGGGGGTACAGTTGTCAATTGGCTGGGCCTTTACTATTTTATGCAGTAGATTTAAAATACATAGAAGTAGAGTTGCTTTTAAAGAGTGTGGCTCTGTGGGTTAAGCGTCTGTGCCTGTGATTGGAAAGTTGCTGGTTCAAGCCCAGCTTTGTCTGTGGGCCCTTGAGCAAGGCCCTTAATCCCCAGCTCCCTGGGTGCTGCACAAGGTGGCTGCCCCTCACGGCCAAGCTTGCTCTCCTGGTGGATGTGAGAAGTTTCCCCAAGGGGATCGCTAAAGTATCTGTTATTTTAACTTCAATATTAAACTTGATTTTGAAAGAAAAGCCAGCATGAAGGGTGTTGTATAAACAAAGCCGTGAATGTTTTCGGTAGACTTATAGTTTAGAATATAATTGTAAAGCTACAAAGGGAAAAAATATTGCTAAATAATGCTACAGAAGAATAATACTTTGATGAAAATAAAATTAAAGACCGCAGACCTGACACCCACAACTACAATACTGAGCAGGGAAAGTTGATGCCCGGGTCACCGCTGTTTTAACGGCACTGCAGTACAGGTACGAGTGCCTAGCCGTTGCTTGGCAACAGCGCTGTAACTTGATTGGCTGGGGAATGAACACGTGCCAAGTGACGTCGCGTCAAAGGTAAGATTCCGATCATTCCTTCAGACAAAACTGTACGGAGGCTGTCGAAAACTACGTGAGTGGACGATTTAATAGGTGTAACGGCTGTGTAGTATCAAGAAAAAGTAAGTGTATAACCAATATATATTTTTCCGTATGTGCAAGTGGTACTCTTTCGCAGCCTATTTAAAATTTCCGCTCGCATTTTTGAACAAACTGTAGCTCCAGTAACACGGCTAGCCGCTTAGCTAGAGATAACCCAAAAAGGTGTAAAAATAAATTTTACTGATGTCGACTTATACTAGTTTATATGTTATGCTTTTTCTTCTACTAGCTGCATAGCTATTAGTATCAAACAGTTTCCGCAATGAACCATCTCATATTTCTGGTGGGGAAATCTTACGCAAAGCAAAGGGCATGTCTGACGCTAAGGCGGAATCTGCGATCTCGGTTTATGTTGCCGCCTGACGTTTTCGATATAAACAATCGGTAAGTCCCTCCGCTGCATTGCGCCCCGAGCTAAATGACACTAAATGGTCGCTGTTTTATAGCACTGTACCGAAATGTCAAGGTTGGGAGCCGTCGCTCCATGGGCAAATGCAGTTTAAGCAACTAAAGGAACTGGCTTAACCGATAGCTATGTTACTTATGTTATTTTTTACTTATACTTACTTACTAGGTGAACTGGGCAGCTGATAACTACAGGGATTCCATATCCCGTCGCCAGTACTTGTTTATCATGTTAGACATTTAACTATAAACGCTTTTTATAAGTTAGACATTATTTGCACGCAGAAATGCGGCCGACACACTGTGCTTTTGACGCCCTTCCAGGCTGGGACGCGACGTCCCATTCCGCTTTAGACCTCCCCGAAATCCCCAAGCGGAGGGTAACCGTCGGCGCTAAGCTTGGCGTTTCAGCGCGCTAATGACTCGTTTGGAAACAGGCACGCTGGGCCCCGATGTCCGGGCTAACCGGGCCGAAGCCCGACGAGGGGCTGATGATGATGCAGGAGCTGGAGGACAGGCTGAAGGAGCACATAGACAAGCTGGAACACATCCGCCTGGGCGCCGCCGAGCTCCGAGACGGCGTGGCAGGGGTGTGCGCCGCTCTGCTTTTCACTAGACCTGCCTTATGAACCTATGTTACTTTTAGTTGTACACAGCATGCCGTAAAATAGTCATAGCTGGAAAGGAGATGCATGCTGTTGTGCAGTTTTATTATAAATACAGAATGCTGGTCATAGTTTAATTGTTACTTTTGTGCTTCCAGGCCAATGCTGATCTCAAACAGGCCATTTCTGACCACTTGGACTGGTTGAGTCAGATGTCCGAGAGGGTGGAGATGCTGCAGATGAATACTGCCGACTTCGTGCAGGTGAGAAAATACGGAATAATATACACAGCCGCCGATCCGCGCTGTCTGCTCATTGTAATGATGCGGTTTGCCCGTGTTTGCAGATGCACACCAAGCCCCGCGCCTGGAAAGGGAAGCAGTGCGGCCGGAGCCCGGCTCCCTGGGGGCGCTCGCAGCCCGCCGACGACACGCAGTCCGAGTTCGGCTGGTCCCCGGCGCGGACGAGGCGCAACAGCGACGCCGCCTCCGAGATGTCCTGCGCTTGGTAGCCGGATCGGGCCGCCGGGCATCCCACTCGTTACTGTCCGCGGTGTTCAAGAGCAAAGGTTTTGCAAAAATAAACTATGGCCCAGATTTCAACATTACTCGTGAGTGCACAAAGCAGAACTACGAAAAGTATGATTTTGAAGATTTTCCCCCTGGGCTCAGTAGAGTTGATCTTATTTTAAAGGAAAGTGCGTCTGGTCTTGGTTGGTTGTTTTGCTTTTCGGTTTTTTCTTTTTTTTATACAAAAAATTTAATTATCATAAGCCCATGAGCATTAAAACGGAACACATCTGGTTGACCAAAATACGATCTGTCAGTGGTTACCTATCTGAAAACGAGCAGGGTGTTTTATAATACTGTACAAATAAACTATGCACTTATTTGTAAGTGGATATTCTGGGTGTATTTTTAAAGCGTGAACGCGTCTTCCTATAGATACTTCGCTGACAACCTAAATGCACGGATGTCACTGCGTAGAGGCGGGATTCTAACCCACAGCTCTGGAGGCGTGAGGCAGCAGCGCCGCTCGTTCGCATTGCATATGTTGTTTATATTAGTGTGTTGTCATTAGTACGAATAGACTGAATTCTAAAGTAACTTGTCTTACTCCATAGGAGGGCAACGAATAGCGTCTAATCTGACTTCGTTATGCATGCGTGTGCCTATTCATTTACACGGATCTACCGCCAGACGGGCAGCTTTCATCGACGCCCCAGGCTGTACCCGAAAGCTAGACTGAAGTTCAGTGTCGGCCCCGGCCTTTCCCCCCTTCCCGGCCACACGCACCGAGCCTCTGGGAGCTCCGCTCCAGTGCCCGAAGGATTGAGCTAAGCGAGCCCCCTCCCACCCCTAACCGGGAAACGACGGCGGAGAACGGTCAGATGCACAGCCCAGACAGATATGGCGTTATATTTGTGTCACTATTCTGAGCGCGCTATAGACCTGTGGCGAGCAAAATCTTCTGCCTGCAGGTGCTCAACTCTGCCTGCACGCGCTCTCGGAACGTTCTGTGCGCGCCCAACACTGACTGAGCTCGCGCGCGACTATCCTGCGTGCTCACGAGCGACTATGCCTTCTCGCTCGCGCAACACAGCAGTCGCGCTCGCTCGGCGCAGCGCGGCGTTACAAATGTGCCGCAATTATACCAGCCAATTACATCCTTGGAGAAGCCCAATTGGCTGATTTCTTCTCCTATTAGGTCGCTAATTTTGTTCCGAGTTAGTTATCCGGGTTTCCCAGTCTCGCACCAAAAGGAGCAAAGAGTGGATAATCTGTAGGTTATTGAACATTCGATGTGTATGTTTGGTTGAATATAATATACAGTATAATATTATTATTATTAATAATAATAATATATAATATTATATGATTGCTGTAACCAAAAACGTACAAGAAACAGATGTGGTGCAGGACTGTTACAGGTTACGCACTCCACTTAGTAGTCAGTTTGGCAAGGTACCAATTTTTATATATTCATGAATGTGTTGTATTTATACATCTATGTACTGAAAATTACTAAACAAAATGAACCCTTTCTCATAAGTATTAAAATATTTGTTAATATTGCTGGAATGATGAAACATCTCATACATTTAATTTCAAGGGATACACAATAGATGTTATTGTGGACATACAATCAAAGTTTATATATCAAATGCACAGCAAAAACTGGTATATGCAGGCAAGGAAATTAGTTAGGGGAAATTAGAAATTAAGACGAACATTATCTTCTTATTTTTTTTAGTTTTCTGAAGAACAGTCTTCAAATTATAAATCATGAATTATAGATCAGTTCTTTCAGCTTTCTGACGATTATTGTGAAACAGTATTCTGTTGTCTTCATAGTGACAATAGTTTTCTGAAGCTGGTGTAGCTGGACTGTGCTTGAAATTATTCAAATGAAATTTATTTCACTTTCTGTTAGGCTGTCACTATAGGCAGGGAAGAGATTTAGAAATAACAAAGAAACGTAAGAATCCATCATAAACGTGTCAGGGTTTTTGACACTCACCACGAGGCTGAAATCATGCATATTCCTACATCTTGGCCTGCAGTATTATTACATGAGGGTTTTCCTTGTGAAAAACTCTACAAAACAAATATCTGCAGGGTGTCTGTTTTTTTAAATAACTTTTAAAATGAAGCTGTTTAGTTACCTTCTTATATTTGGATGTGGATAATTTCAATGCCTTTTGGTAAATGAAAATCGTTTGCCAATACACACTAATCCATTAGCAAGTAACATTTTAATTAGTATATTATGACTAGAGGTTTAATTATTCTGTAATTGTTGTTTTTGTTTATTGGAATCTGATTAAAAAGTATAATTACATTTCTATATTTGTTTCATACTTAAATGCACTTATCGTATTGGAAATATCCATTTTGAATAAGAAAAGTGATTGTCAATGTTGGCAATCTGCATTTAACCCATGTGTGACATAGCCGTAGGGAGCTAATTCAGCATCCAGGGAGCAATACCTTGGTCAGGGTACCTCAGTGGTACTTCTGGGTCGGGAACCTAAACTCACAACCTTTCAATTACACAGTTACTTCCCAAACCATTACGCCACCACTACCCTGAAAGGGATGATCAGTATTTTATAGCTAAATCATGTCCTGCAACTGCCAGTACAGAACCGACAGCACCTGGTGACACAGCTGTGCTGTGATGCTGTTTCCTTGGGGGGTGGGAAAGGTCATTCAGCATGGATGGCAAAATACTAGGCTGACACAGAAAGATCTGGCCACCGTGAGGAGCCCTTGCCCCTGGCTCCAGTGTCAGGGCTACAGCATCCCGAGCTGTAGAGGCTGACATTGAGTTTTAATTACTGTCATTATTTAGGTGGTCTTCTCTTTCATTGTTTAAGGTGTACGTTTGGGCACTAAAATTTATTTGAGAAACATGTAGAGCTGTTTCTTCCAACTTCACTGGGTAAAGCATTACTGATTTAAATCTTTATTTACTAATTTATTCCTGAAGAAAATTAAGAAAATCGAGGAGAAGTTATCCCTGACTCTGAAATTGGGAGGGCCATTCCCAGTGACCAGGTTATGGGTAAGATCAAGGACCGTCAGCAAGTGTTAGCAGCCATGCTATCTGCTCAGCCGTCTTGAGAAGAATGAATTTGCTTTAAGACAAAGTTGATGGCTTCAACGATTCCCTCTGCAGCTGTATACTGGACTTTCTAACTGTCTGTCCGGATAGGTGACAGATTATCAAAATTATTAATGCTCAGCACTGGTGCCCCAAAGCGATGTTTTCTCAGTCCCCTGCTATTCACACTGGTAACACACTGCTCACAGCTCCAACCACATCGTCAAGTTTGCAGATGACACTGCAGTGGTGGGTCGGGTCAGCAACAACGATGAAACCTCATACAGACAAGAGTCCGAGCAGCTAGCAGTGCGGTGTGCAGATAACAATCTGGTCGTGGACTTGGAGAAGACCAAAGAGGCTGTAATAGACTCAAGGAAGTCCAGTACAGCACACTCTCTGCTGACCATAAATGGCTCCACTGTGGAAGTGGTGAAAGGTACCAAATTCTTTGGAGTACTCATATCAGATGACCTCTCCTGGACTAATAACATCACCTCCCAGACCAAGAAGCCAGCCTTCAAAGCCTCCAGCGAATGGTAAAGGTAGCAGAGAAGATGATAGGGACCTTTCTGCCCACCCTCATGGAGATGCATCACAAACACTGCAAAGCAGAGCCCTCTCCATCACACATGACCCCCCTCCCCTCTTGAAAAAGGTCCACCAGCATCCAGCTCTGCAGCAGTTTTCCCCCCAGCTATCAGATTTCTCCATGTTGTTTGCTGGCCGCCCCTTGTTTAGAAACACCGTTTAATTTGTTATGAGCTCCAGTCTTATGCCCTTATGGCACGTAACAAATTTCACATATCAAAAAAGACGACAAAGTGATGTCACCTGACGTCTGCAGCTTGCGTCACAGTAACCAGTGAAGACTGTACTTCTAAGTTGAGCTAATTGTGTTGTCTTTACAAGGATGTTACTCTGCATGTTTCTCCAGCTAACTCACTTCCTATTATAACCTTTTGACCTTCCCTGTTAATCGTCCACTGTTCAAGCCCTCTCCCAGATACAGTCATTACGTTTAGCAATTGCAGTTGTGCAGTATAGCTTAAAGCTGGTTTTCTTTTCACTTAATTTGAGCGAAACATCCCTAATGGTATATAATAACCTGGTACTACAGTACTGTTATTACAACTTATTGCATTTTTGAGTTCCTGAACTCTGTGCTCAGTAGAAGCAGGTCTGCAGTTCATGAAGAGGAGCTTTCTGACTCGACGCTTGTGAATTCAGTATTGAAGCTTCGTGGGAAGGATATCAGGCAACCAGTTGAGGCGAAATAGAATCCTCAGCCAGCTCACCAGCTTCCCTCGTCTCCCAGACCCACTGATGACACTCCCACTCCCCCCCTTGCCAAATATGGGCTGATCTTACATGGTTACTCCTAGAAGACCAAGTATTTACTTACTAACTGTAATATGAAACACCAAATATAATTTCACAGAGTGTATAAATTACAATAGTAACACCTAGGTGTGTTTTCGTAGCCTTCTGTCGAAACTTGTCTTTGTATTTGCTGGTGAGAGCTGACTGATTTTTTTAATTCAGTTTTGCCAAAGTGCCGGCACAGTGACCTCAGACCTGAGGTTTTGGGTTCATGTTCTACACTGGTTTTGGGCAGGGGTGTTGGAGGACTTTGCCTGTTCTTCCTGTGTTCATGTGGGTTTCATATCACAAAAATGTAGTTTAGGTCAGTGTTTCTCAACCACTGGTAGGTGGGCTGCATAGCTATAAAAGGGAAATGCGGTTTCGTCTGCAATGGGCTGCAGTAGCTTGCTGGCTGTAAATTATTACCAATTACCCCAGTTGGCCATCAACAGTCAACGGTCAACATCCGGGCCTTGTGGTCAGAAAGGTAGAGAATCCCTGCTTTAGCTGATGCCTGCAAATTACACTTTGTGCATTGTGTACCCTCTGATGGACACTTCTGGGAATTGGCTCCTAATTATCTATGACCCAGTACTGTATATGCGAGTATGGAAAATAGATGGATGGTCTAAGGAAGGGTCAGTTAATGAAGGAAGTTCCATGTTTTTTTTAATTCTATGACACACAGCCCAGGGGGTTATGGTGGTGCAGTGGCTAGCATTGTTGCTTCACACCTTTGGGACCAGAGTTTGAGTCTCTGCCAGGGTTGTGTGTGTGTGTGGAATTCATATGTCCTGCCTGTGTTGTTGTGGGCTTTCCATTGGGTACTCTCTTAACCCCCCCCCCCCCCCCCCCCCCCAATTTCCAAAAACAATGTTACCACACTGTGCACAGGTGTGAATGGTATGTGAGGGATGAGCTGGTGCCCTCGTCCTGGGTTGTTCCCTACCTTGTGCCCATAGGCTCTGCTACCCTTGCTAGGGGAAGTGGTCATGGAAGATGGATAGTCACACAGCTGGGGTTCAGTGGGTAAGTCTTTGTGCTTGTCATCAGAAGATCACTGGCTCGAGCCCCAGCCTTGGGAGAACAATTGCGTAGCAGACCCTTTAAATCTCCAGCACCAGGGGTACTGCATGTTGGCCGGACCTGTGGTGTGACACCCCAAGCTATGGGGAACAAGATGGGGTAGGTAAAGGGACCAATTCTATTGTACTTGTGCAAATGGCCAACAACAGAATTATCACAGACAAATTGCTACCATTAAACTTAAGAGCTGACATTTAATATCTCTCCCCTCTCTCTTCTTGCTAAGCAGTTGTGGTTACCTGCAGTGTAATTTACATAATCTTTTACAGGTCACATGTTTGCATTCATGCACAAAACTTACCGTTGCTGTTCAGCGTTCGATTGCTAGCACCACAAATCAGCTATCAAAACGACCAAATCACACTCGGCAAAAGGAGAAACGTTTATTCGATAGACCGTATTTGGAAATCGACAACCATTCAAAAGAAGTACACAACTTGACTCGTGGAACTGGAATATCGATGACCACATGCAGTGGGCTCTCCCTCAAACAGCGACTTACCCCTTTCTCAAACCACGCCTTTGCTCCGCAACCAAGACCAGTGTGGTAAGTGTTTGGAAAACCACTGGCATAGTTTCACCGATAGATCTGGACAGTTATCACTGGTGACTGATCACACAACATACAGGCCCATGTAGACCACTGGCAGGTATACATTGCAAAAATCTTCCACATAGCATCACTGGAATGGGTGTTATCTTGTACTATGTTTAGTCTGTAAAAATCTCAGCTTAATTAAAGCAAATTCTGGCTTTATTTTTAACTATTGTTGCTTCCACTATTACAGCAGTACTATTTCCAAGATCTTCCAATGTTGTCCGTTAGCCAGATGCTGGATGCAATGAAATTTTTTCCTGTTGATACCAGAAGGATCAAACCTGCATGTCGCTTTACAGGCTTCCAGTGTGTGTCCTTATTTAGCTTTCTGTAGGAGCTTTTTGCACACAATGCCTCCACAATGGCAGTTAACACACAGCCCCGGAAGAAACGGTAAGTTGTGTGAGTAAAAATCCAAGCACCTACTGATCAGTCATAAGGATCACTTGAAAATGGATGATAATGCTGATTTGACTCCTTAAAATGAGGAGGAATGCATCCTCCTATATCTGGGCGAGCCCGCGGCCCTAACGCTTCCCTTTCCGCATCCATTACGACAAATTGTTTTAAAGTGCACTGCCACCACCGATGCAATTAATTAGCGTCTTTCTTGATCAGTTATAACCTACAACCTACACCAAATTCCTCACAACCAAACACCCAAAATATATACTGTGTGGACACCCCATTTACAGCCGAGCCACAGGAAGAGGGTTCCCAGTTCAGCAGGTCAGTGGGTTATGGGTTAAACGCTCAGATCCATAAAATGGGGTAATGAAAGATGAGAGGCAGAGTGCAGTTTCGTTATAACTGTGACACAAAGATGATCCTCTGAACCTCATTGGCTGTGTTTAGCGCATCCTAAATGAGCAGATGGGGAGCACCGTCATGGTGGGGGGGGGGGGCAAGCTTCACAGGTGAACAGATGGCTCCCTCCCCCCGCCTCTGCATGGCTGCTCTGTGTGTCCTGGTCCCAGCGGGTCGTGTGGAAAGAGCACCTCAGTACTCCTGTTGTCAAACTGGGCTACACCAGCTTCTAAACACTCCCCTGATTCTGGCAACAGCAGGAAACAGCCTGCAGGTTTTTTTTTTTTTTTGCGGCTGGTGACCACTCGTTTCAAGGCACCAGGTATTTGGACAGGGCAGCTAAACCCCAAAAAAGGTAAAAGGCTCCCCCCCCATCGGAGTACCGAGGCTTTACCATGACGACTAAGGCAGTTTTTCCAATATCGTCCCGATTCTCTCTCCTTGTTATTTTTTTGTAGGTGTTGATTAGAATCAACTCTAAAAATCATTCATTCATATTGGTCCATTGTTAAAATAAATTATTTCTACTTTTTTTTTTATATTACCCCTCCCCCGATTACCTGCATTTAGCACACAGGCTATTACTGTACAACAAAGTGACATTAAGGTCCTTTTTAAATGTGGCATCTTACTGCTCTCAGCAATAAAGCCACTAGATCATCTCCATGGAAATCGAACAAGACATTTTGAAACACGAAGCAGATTCGTACGCGCACACGTGGGGGGAAAAAAAAACAGGACAAACGGTCACTGAAAAAAAAATCAGCTGAGGCGAGCTTCCAGCATAAGGTTCAACAGGCGGTTTCCAAGGAAACTTAAGAGTCCTCTCAGAGGGCTACAAAAGGAGTCTCTTTTGGTTGGAGATTAGCAGATGATGTCAGAGCCTCTTCTCCAATCACTGCACTCCTTCTTCGTCAACATATGTAGAGGGAAACCAGCCGATCTAGAAAGAAATAAACAGAGCAACCATTAAAAACCAATATTTTGTTTGATAAATAACAAGGATAACTAATGTGATTCAAGCATACAACAGCTGTTTTTCTCACTGATGCCTATTAATTAATGAATGGGCAGTAATTAATTTGTAAATAATAAGTGAAGCATTGAAACTAGAGCCAACACGTTGGCTCTAGTTTCAATGTTATTGCTCAATGTTATTAAGCGCAGCTTGGGCACTCACCCTGCCATTTGCCTCTCCTTTCCACCAGCCCTGGTCTCCCCCAATCTTGCTGTAGATCTTGACGACGTCACCTTCCCTCAGGGACAGCTCCCTCATGTCGCGGGCAGCGAAATTGTACCGGGCAACCGCTGTGCTGACCACTCTTGGTGTGAACACTGCGGGCCCGAGTTGGACAGAATGGTTACTGCTCCCAGCTCATTGCATGAAAGTCAGCTGGTCACCGGTTAGTCAGGTCATTTAACCAGATCGAGAACTGGCACATCTAGGCGCAGTGACACAGGGATTATGGGTCTCACCATGCTGTCCTCCAGGGGTGATTCTAGGACTTTTTTAAATGTAGAAGGTAAAAGGGTAGCCATTATTCATATAGAAGGGCCAACATTATCATTAACCAATGATATGTTTGGAATCAGTGAGTGACAAAGTAAGAGGCACTCCAGGGGCCAATTAGCATTCAAATGAGATAAGTGCCCCTGTGGCCCCACCCCTGTATACGCCCCTGCTGTCCTCAAAAAGACAGGAAAATGAAAAGGTGTGCTGTAGGGTGCATGGGAGCAGAGAAGGAATGGATGAAGGAGAAATCAAGATGAAGGGTTGGAAAACAGGAAAGAAGTAAGAGTACCTGACCAGAAGGGGGCAGCGGTCTGAGAGGAGGAGAAGTTGAGGCCCTGAGGACTGAGGAAAGAGAAGTTGTAGGAAGCAGTGGGAGCTGCGTGGCCAGATGAGTGCGGGGGGGAGAGAGAGGGGGGACGGGGGGAGAGACGAACAGCCATTAAACAGCAGTGGCCTAATTTAGAAGCAACTCATCACCGTGATTTTTAGGAAAGTGTGCTTCCAAAAGACCTCTCTGAGCTACCGTTTTATATAGTGCTTAAAGTCATTTTGTAAATTGGCTCAGTAACACGTTTCCTTAAAATGACCCATGTAAATTGACAGAACACATCCTTTTTGTCCAAGACCCAAGTGAGCCTCGGTTACAGGTAGACACCTTGCAGGAGGACCGGTCCTGCTTTTTCGTTATCCTTGGAAGACGAGAACTAAACTCTGGCTCTCATGCCGTGCCCCGTGATCTCCGCGCCGTTTCGTGGTCGCGGGATGTTTGCAGTAATTGTTCTGCGACTGACCCCAGCTGCTGGAACGGGAACAAAGGCGGCTCCGGAGAAGGTCATTTATGCTACATCTGATGACTGATGATCTGATTTGACCTGTGGAGCTGGCGCACAATCTGAGGGCCCAGGCCTTTCGACAGCGGCCAAGAATCACAGCCAGCGTTCCCGCACCGGCGGTAGCAGTTGGGGGGTAAGAAGGGATCAGCTTCTTTGGATCCTGGGATCTTCAGTAGAGGAGCCATCCTAAATGACTCTCAAAGGTCATTTTAGTGCGGATTCTAATCGACCGCTGTCCCAAAGCTGCCGGCGGGGGGCTGAGCGGGCCGGCGGGGGCCATACCTGGGGAACGGGCACTGGCTCGGGGCACGGATCGCTCCCGGGATTTGTAGGGGTACCGTAACGTGGTGTCTAGTAGCTTGAAGCTCTCTTTCAGAGAGTGTGTCTGATAGTACTCCACCAGCTCCTGTGAAGGTGGGAACAGTGACCGGGGACATACACCTTCAGTCTGATGGAACAGGCATTAGTTATGGACCTCAAAGATTACAAAAACATAATAAGAACAGACTAAGGCCTGTGAATGAGTCAGGACTCACCAGGAGGCTTTCGAACTTCTTCGCTTCAGTGATGTGGATCCAGTTGTCTTTCTCTACGACTTTTATGTGCTTAACCTCGTCATTGAACCTGTGGAAACAGGCATGAGACTATGAGTCACCTTTGCTCAGCCAAAATAAGCTAATGGTGCTAAGAATAATAATGTGAAGGGTTATTTTATAATATAACGAGGTATAGTATAAGGTACATATGAAGGGTTATAGACATATATGAAGAGCTGTGGTATATTACAGGGTGTGAGGTATATATGAGCAGTGATGGTGTGATACGAGGTATAATATAAGG
>JAODKL010000118.1:4225380-4252846 GCA_026780765.1 Petrocephalus schoutedeni | reverse complement strand
GTGATACGAGGTATAATATAAGGTACATATGAAGGGTTATTGACATCTATGAAGAGCTGTGGTATATTACAGGGTGTATGAACAGTGGTATAGGGCCACAGTATGCAGCCCACGCCTCAGGTGGTGCTCACTTGATGCTGATGGCAAACCGCTCGGCCTCGGCCGTCCTCTCGCGGATCAGGTAGGTGCCGCTGCTGTGGGATTTCAGCAGGTTATCGGCCTGCTGCCGCTCCATGTTCCCAGCGAACCTGGGGAGGCAGGGTTACCGGGAAAAACTCAGCATGCAACAGCCACCTGACCAAAACAGCTATAGTCGTCTAAATTTACTTTATCTAAAAGAAAATCGCCAGGTTTATCTGTCTTAAAGATTATGGAGCCCAGAAACTGAAGGATTTAGGGAAATCTGTTCAGACGGTTTGAATGAATCACTTCAGCCAGCCCTTCAGAGAGCATCATCCCCGTCACGTGGCGGGCGGCCCCTCACCACGGGTACACGTTGTAATCGGGTTCTCTGGATGACTGCCGGTAGGCGAGCGTCTGGGACGGCTGCGGGAAGAAGCAAGGATCAATTACGGAAACACGGAAGAGCATTAAAAACAGAAGACTGTCACACCGTGCCCTTAATCTGCATTCAGCTGAGGGGGTCGGCAGGGGGGGCATGACGCCTCCTCATGTTTCTATGAAGCCGGGTCTTTTCTGCACAGAATGACGCAACCAGTAGGCTTACCTTTGGATCGAGACACGGCTTCACGTAGGAACTGGGGAAATAGCCGCTCTTCTGATTCTGGATCAGTCTTCCCTGGGAATAAGGTTTAATTTTAGTAATGCTATTAAAAAGTGTTGAGTGGACTCATTTTTTTTTTAAACATTTTTGAAACATGTTACAGCCTACTGGGAGCATTTCTGCAGACGGCCTTCAATGAGATCGTGATTGTGGGAATTAAGGCATGGCCGCGACCCTACCTCCCACCACGAGGTGTCGGGGTCACCCTTCAGCAGCTCGATGATGTCACCTGACTGGAAAGACAGCCACGACTTTCCCGGAGGGGCAGGAATCCCATGGTAATTCCGAATCGCCACCATCTTTGGACCTTGACACAGAAATGGGAAAAAGGATGCCTTTTTCGGGAAGGTAATTTGTATCAAACTTAAGAGAAATTGCAAAAGCATTCCACAAAATCACAATTTAGCCAAAGCTAACAGAAAATTACGCAATACAAGTGCAATAGAAGAGAGGTCCTTGTGGTATTTTTACATTTTGAGTAGTATTTATTCTGGACACATTTTGCACCGATCTTCGAAATACTCCAAATACTCCAAGTACTCGGCATACACCGAGGACGGGAGAACAGACAGACACGCTGGAGTTGTGGCTACAGTGCTAACCAGTTATCCAGCGCGACCCATGGTTTGATAATTCGAGCAGATATTCAATTTTTATTCAAACACTGAATTCTTTTTCAACCACCAGGTGGCAATAAAGAGCCATATTCGCGCTCATATTTGACAGCGATTCCCGGTGACAGAGATGTTTGGTAAACACTGGTATCATCGGTAGTGATTATATGGACTCGAATTACATTAATTACTAGACAAAAGGTGTTAGAAATTTTGAACGAGTTTACAGTAAACAGCATAATTATTTACCTGATGCCAGTGGTCCAGGTTCCTGCGAAATAAAAATAATACTTTAAATGGAAAGTTTAGACAAAAGACAGACATTCAGAGATTTTACACAGCACATCCAAGAGAATGAAGCACATATTTCATACTTTGCTTATATTTCAAAAACATAAATAGGACTTTCATCACTGGGGAATTAATGATTAAAGTCCAAGTACACTCACCGAATCGTGAGGATCTGAAAATAAGAATAAAGATACTGTTGGTAAGCGAGGCTTGGCAGAACATCAGAACGGTTCATAACTCTAAGTCTGTATTTGGTGGATGACTTACTAATTCTACAAATGGTGACGTCCTCCAGACACTCCTTGTGAGCACCAGTCTCACACCTGGAGCAGTAGTATCCCTGGTAGAAGATACCTCTGTGAAACCAATAGAGAAACTGGTCAGCCATGACCAGCACACTATCTGGGATCCACACAAAAGTCTAACCGCGCTAATAATGTTTCACCTTGTGAACAACACAGAGATTAATTAGCAGCTTAGAATCATGACTAACACAGAGCTGTTTGGGAGGCTATATATGGAGATGCATGCTGGTGTAAAGGCAGACACCTTAGAAGCTTCTTGCAGGCTCTGCAGTTGGTGTTCTTCTCAAACGTGTGCATCTGGAAGTTGTGCTGGTTGGCGGTTGCTCGTTCTGGCTTTATGTTGGATCTGTTGGAAAAGTACCCACAGAAGTCATGAGTGACACTCAAAGATAATCCTTCTACAGATGCAGAATTAATGTGTGTGTGTGTGTGTGTCACATGGGATGTGTTCCTCTCCTTACTCACATGGCCATCTCAAACTGCTCCATCCACTTCCTCTTAGTGTCCTCTGTTTTGCAGAAGAACTGGAAGCCTTGTTTCCCCTGCAGGTGGATCAGGTAGAAGCCGTAGGACCACTGAAGCATGAGGAGAGAGCGAGTGGTGCAGGAAAGAGGTAGGAACATGAGTGCAGGATGTCCATAATGAAGGAAGTACACAGGGTGACAGCAGGCCGTTGATTAAATGGGAAACCATTGATTTTTGAAGTTTTGCATCAGCTTACCATCTTCCCACTTGGCTGTTAAGCGTGCAGAAGGAAATGGAGAGAGGCCCGGTTACACATGCATGTTATGACAGAGAACAGGAAGCAAGGAAAATATGCAGGGGAAAGCTTTCTTCGGAACGCAAGCTTGGATTTTTGCGTGAATATCACCATAGAATGACTATCATAAAAATCACATCAGATTATTTTGACACTTCAAAAAAAAAAAATTATCATGCATTTTTCACCATGTCAGTAGAGCAAGTTAAAGGATTGCAATGAATTTCATGGGAAGCTTGAGGGTGGAATCGCTTGCTGGTGCCAAGCGCCCCACCTTCTTCATGTCCCTGTTATTCATAGGGTCGTCAGACATCTTGTACGCTTGCAGCTCGATGATCTCCTTCAGCTCGTAGTTGTAACCTCGTCGCTTGCAGACGATGACCACTTTATCGAACAGGAATATATACCTTGAGGAGCAAGCAGAAGGGATGGTGAGCAGAGTTGATCTTCCATTTTTTAAATGTCATATTTATTGCTAGATATTTTTGCGGCAAGCAAAGTAGAGGACAACAATATCTCATAACAACTTCAAAGACGAGTCACAGCCTGTTGACCCCACAGGTGATCCATCTACCTGACCACCTACTACACATGACACCCTCAACATACTGACACCAGTCATTGCTTGAGCCATTCTGCCAACTGGTTGGTATGGAGTTTCACAGCAAAAACAACACTGACCTAGGAATGTGCAGTAGCAACACCAGAAATCCAAAGAAAAAAAAAATCATCATATTCTACTTGTAGATGCCAAGACATTTTTGCAATGCTTCACATTCTCCTCTTGACCCCCTTCTGATGCTCAAATGCTTACTGACCTATCTTGCTTGGTCCGATTCACCACGGAAGAGACCTTCAGTTCTCCGTCTATCTTTGGTCTCCCGTATTCCTCCAGTTTCACTTGCTGTGCGGGCAGAGAGAGATGTACTCAAGTTCCCTGGAACCGTAGGCAGGAAGCATGAAATCTTGACCCAGAAACCCAGAACCGTACGAGACAGTACATTAAGGAACTGTCTGAATCAAGACCAAGAGCTGGCATTTCTTTCGACTAAAACAGTGATATTCTTCATGCAATTTAATAAAGGCAGAGAGGAGCTTTGGAAAAGTTACCAGCTAATCTCTAAAATGCTGAAATGGAGCATAAGATGACAAAACTAGTGTGAGCAAACAAAAACGGCCCACTAAATCCCATTTCGGACCCATTTCGGGCTGGGGAAAAATGTTCTGCCAGTACACAAAAAGGTACTGAGAGCATTCCCCACCCACGTCCCAAGCCAAAATGAAGACATCGGCAGAAGGTTAATTTGCAAAGTGCTGGGGGTTCCATCTGCATCTGTAAAATGATTTGCATATTTTTAAGCCTGCTGTCTTGCTTATAAGCTGTACAATCGACAGGCGCCAGAGAAACAATTTTTCAGGCACGTAATGTGCTGTTTTTTTGTGGGGGGCAGAGGGAGGGGGGGGCACCACACTTACTAAATTTTCTATGGAACTCTGAAATTCACTGATCTTCTTCAATGTCTCATTGTCCCTTTTCACCTCATTTATGTACATGGCCAGGTCCTGGAAAACAGAAAGCATCTTAACAATAGCATGAGGAGTGGCCCTCTAAACCAAAGGAGCATCTTGCGGTTATGTTGTTACATCACCAGCCACAGGGAATACACAGTTTGGAATTTGAGACCGACAGCACTGAGGTCAAAGGGTCTGTGTTGCGACTACTCATCAGGAAGGCTGCTTCTGTCGACACGACGAGAGAACTCGGCTCCTGCCGCAGAGGAGACCAGGCCCAAGCCTACCTGCATGGCCTCCAGGGCCTCCATCAGCTGCTGCCGCTCTGGCCTGTCCGCAGAATGGCTCAGCAGCTCCTGCGGTGAAGGAGACGGAGAGCGATTCTCAATATTACCGCATACGTGACCGTACTGGTGTTCTCGCCTATCATCGCCTTACATCATCTCCCATTACCGAAGACCAGTTCTAATACGTAACAGAAAAAATCCCCGGATGTCGTTCTTGCCCCACCCCAAATATTAAGGATGCATCAGTTGCCTCATTGCCAAGACGAGGCCAATCCCATGATTCATTGCGCCCCAACTTCGTTCTTGGGAGGCAAGTTGGCAAGACTGATCTTGCCAAGACCACAAGTACGATCTTTGTGTTCTTGGTACTGAGAAACACCCCGAGTTTCCTAGATATGCATAAATCACTCTTCCACTTTTCACTGTAACATTTATAGCCAATACTGGACATCACACACACCCGTGACCACTTGGCATGCCGGCCCTGTGGACTTGACCTCCGTGATTAAGGAAGCTCTTCCGTTAACAGGAAGCTTCATCTTTCACTGTCCCCCCCCCCAACACACACACACACACACACGCTGAACGTTAAAAAACCAGGAAACAATAACATGGTGCGATGCCAAGAACATCCAAAAAACCAAACCGGTTTATGAGTGTTTGGGCGTTTTTCCACCGCAACAAGTACTGTAGTTTTGGTATGGTACTTTCGGTACTTCCAGTCAAGTACCAGTACCAAAAATACCAAAAGTGCCAAACCAGTTCGGGTACTTCTTTGGTACTTTGGGGCATAACTTGAAACGCTTTTGTTGTCGATTCTTTATGCAACGAGCCCGATTCTGAAACACAATGCGACCGCAGTCTTGAAAAAAAGTTACGAACTATCTAATTGCGATCTGGTCAGAAGAACAGGTACAACAAAATCAGGATGGCATAACAAGAAATATAAAAAGTATTGAACATACTAGGGCAGCACAGTATTGGAGAATTTCCAAATATAGCGATGTGATTTTGTTGTAATAAATATTGGGGTATTTATAAAGCAAAAATGAGTTACCATAAATTTCACACGAACCTGTCTAGGAGTGGTTTAAATAGCAAGGATGAAAATGACTCTCGGAGAACGCATGCAGCACTCATGCAAAAGCAGCAGAGGTAAACTTTAAACTGATTTAAAACATATTGGATAATGTATAAAAAAGGAATAACCATTAAAATTGCAAAGTCAGCTTAGCTTTTTCCCTATGCCCAAGTAAAAATGTTTTAGCAAAACATTAACCCCTTGCGCTGTCCGTGATGTCCGTACAAAACTGAAAGTAAGAAAAAGTCTGATCTTAATGTAACTCACTAGTGATGTAAGAACAGCATGTGCATAACATGCGACGTTAGATTTGATATCCAACATTATCCATCTGTATACTACAGCCATTTTTAGTACAAATTTCAGTACAAAATGTTGTAAAACACGTTGAGCTTTTATTCAGCGCCAGTACCAGTGTTTTTGACAGTGGAAAACCAACACAAAAGATGTACTGAACTTTTGGTACTTTATTGATGTACCAAAAGTACGGTACTCGCTGCGGTGGAAAAGTGCCAAAAAAATGCACTTTATTGAGTTTGATCAGAGGCATAAGCAGTGGTGATTGTGGGGGGGGCGTCATGTAAATTTCCCATTCAAAAAAAAATCCTACTTAAATAGCTGCATTGTTAGACTTAAACCTTTCAGATAAATGGGTGCTTTTAAAAACACCCTGTTTTGAAAGTGTGTAAATTCAATGGAAACTATGATAATATGAGATAATTGCAAAGCCTGTGTGTATTTTCTCTTCTGGAAAGATGGGGGGGGGCACCTACGTTTAGTCTCTGCCCGCACTAATGTGTCCATAGCTGTTGTTGCGTCTGCGTGCCCTTGATGAAGATAACATACCCTGTTCTGTCTAGCCTTTAATGTCTGTGACGTTGGTTAGCCGTTAGTCCCATGAAGCGTGGAGCTCACTAGCCCATTGACATCCGGGCTCTGTGCCAAGATCATTGCTGTGATGGGTGCAGTGCCAATCCCCCCATCCCCACCCCCACAGTCAAAATCCATAATGCATCCATCCTAGTTGGGGGGCGGAGGCATGCACCAGGACCAACAAAATAGAACATACAGCACAATTAAACAATAACTGTTTACAGACATTTCTTCAGAGCAGACCATCTGGGCTGGGTCTCCAGTCCATCCCAGCTCTGCCTCACCACATCCGCTGTCAGCTACCATCCGTAAATTATTTAGGAATTCCATAAATCAGTCATGCTGTCATGTATCATGCTGTGTACAAGATCGTTTAATGCATGAGTGCTGTTAAAGGGATTCTATGAGTCCCGATTGCCTAACGAGGTGAAATGCACCGCGTGTTTGATCTGTGTTTTGTAAACACGGCTGTGCAGTTTTGGGGGTAAAACGCTGCTCGACTGCAAAACGAGAGCAGCACAAGTGGGATTAATGTCATACGAAACCACTCTCGGGTGAGCTATACCAATATTGACATTAATAAACGCTCTGTTTTTAGAATGACAATAGCATGCCAGAAGGGCACACCGATGTTCTACTCGCGCAGGATTTTATTGCGGCGTTCTGCTGTGTTTGGCATCTGCGGTGCTGCAGTGGTGGCAGCGGGGGGTGTGACATACACGGGGCTCTGGTCGGTATGATTACCTTCAGCAGGAGGTGGTACTTAAGAACCCTCTGCATGGGCACCACCAGCAGATCTTGCAGCTTGAATTTCCCTTCCTGAACCTTCGTAGTGCATTCCTGCAAGACCAGAAAGCCAATCTGTGTTGTTCCTTCATTTTCACATTTGCCATGACTCATGCCATGCCATGTCATATCCTTTATACCACTCCTTCACAGAGCATTCCTACATGACTGTCATATCACGTATACTACTCCTTCACAGAGCATTCCTACATGACTGACAGATCCTTTACACCACTCCTTCACAGAGCATTCCTACATGACTGACAGATCCTTTATACCACTCCTTCACAGAACATTCCTATATGACTGTCATATCAATTATACCACTCCTTCACAGAGCATTCCTACATGACTGTCATATCCTTTATACCAGTCCTTCACTGTACATTCCCATGTCACTCCAAGGTAATTTTTACAGATTCTTCACAGTACATTCCTATAAGAATGGCAGGTCATTTGCACCACCCATTCACATTATATTTCCATGTGACTGAAATGTCATTTTTACAGCTCCTTCACAGAACATCCTTACTCTATTCATATTATTCCCTCACCTTCAGTGCATGTCACAACCAACCATTAATCCCTTAACTCCAATCCTTGTTCACAGAACAATAGCAACAGTCTCCTAATGCTCCAGAATGAACAGTAATCTTATTAACAGCCACTGTGCTCTGAGCAGCAATTTGATTATCTTTAGCCATAATAATCAGCATTGATGTCTTTGTCCTGAAGGAATAATTCTGATTTCAATCCGGTTTAATCCAGTTTAAAATTAAACGCTTCAGTTGTGTGGATAGCGATGTCGGCCTTCCGCATCTCCGATAAACAGATAATAATCTTAATTTGCTAACAAATCCGAAGGGGTGAGCTCCAGCAAACGGCTTGTAATCTTCTCCAAACCATGACAAGTGTCAGGGCCTCCAATCAACTGAGTGGAGCCGTGTGTGATGAGGGGGGTGGGTAGGTTCACCAAGAGCACAGTACACCTGATCTAGCACCAAGAAAAAGCACACAACACCCCCCCCCCCCAAACAACCCCAGGAAAGCTCCTGGGGTACTTGGGTAATGTGCCAGAAATGTCAGTTCTGATCTGAATCAGCGAGCCGACCCGGTTTACCCAGCCAGATGGGGCTCCCCCCTTTGAGGCAGACGAGTGGGCATCCTTAGCGCTACTGTGCAGCACCGGCCCGCTGCCGCGGGAGAACAACATCCGGGCCGAGTGGTCAGAGGCTAACGCTGCCACGGAGGGAACTTTATGCATTTATTCATTTTATTTTACCTCCACTTTCACCCTGACGTCCTCCCGGGTGGCAATGAGCTGGTCCAGAGTCTTCTGCGCGTTCTCCATGTGGCTGCAGTACTGGCTGTAGATCAGGAGCCTGGTTGGGGGGAGGCAGGGGGGTGGGAGCGGATAAATATTTATTGACACTGTCCCAGGATATACCTTGGAGACAGAGGAATGTAGACAGGCACATCCTGACTTGCAAAACGGAGTCGGGGGAAACCAGGAGGCGACGTACACAAAGCGGAACGGCCCTACTGAGATCCATGTGGCCGCCTGGTGGACAGATTCATCTAAAAGCTGAAATTAAAACCCCTAGGAGCTCTGACAACAGACCCAAGCCATCAACCCCATAAATAATTTATTTAAGAGGATGGAGCTGCTTCTGTCGTCTCTAAATCTGAGTGTAATTCTCGTTATTGAGAGTGAGAATATGTTTATTGCGTCTCTCACTCCCGGGGAAAGCTCCACGTGCGCTACTGAGCTACTTCATGAATAAATAAGGCGGGCAAATTTGTATATGAACTAATGTGTGACAAATCACGAGCAGCGCCTGCCGAATTGCAGTATTAATGTCTCCTTTATCGCTATGCCATTCCCCCTGGTGAGGTGAATTGAATGGAAACTCCATTTACCATATACACAGGATCCCGCACTGATATCTGAAAAGATTTAAAAACGCCAACAATGGCAAGACAACAAGACTACTCCGGTTTTACTCAACACTGACATTATGAAAAGCATGGTGCTAGAATGATAGCTAAATAGGTAAATATGATGGCTTGAGTTTCAGAGGTAGGTGTTGGGGGGTGGAGTCTGAGTATAGTGTGAGTATAAGACATCGAGGTGGGAGCAAGTGGAACTTCACTCCATCATGAATGTCCTGCTCCAGCCTGACTGCTGCGAGAGAGAGGCTGTTGTAGAAACGTGTTCTATGCATGATGGTGAGGACACTACCTGAATTTCATAGGATCATCAGAGGCAAAACAGCCGCATATATCGGTGATACGGTTAAAACAGTGACCAGAAAGTGGGGCGCAGATGGCTGATGGGGCGGGCGTGCAGGCATTAGGCCGCCGTGACAGGCGCGCCAGTGCTGGGGGGCGCAGCATTCCCATCCGCCTGACTGCTGCCGTCACGCTAACAGGCTAACGGGGAGCGAATATGGCCACGTCGTTCGCACTTCCCTCCGTCGCTTTTGTGAAAGATTGCGTTATGCTCTTAAGAAGAGGGAGTTGATGGAGATTAATGAGAGCTGATTTTAATTATGTGTAACTTCGCTCAGCCCTGCGGGCCACTGGCTAACGGCTCCGGGGTTACAGATAATGTCAGGGATCGGCGATATTAACACAGGCGTAAGACGTAATTGAACATGAAGGTCTTTATATCAAGGAAAACGGCTGGATCGCAGCCGGGGTAGCTTTTAGCGCGAGCCGTTAGCATGCGCAGCTGGAAGAGCAATATACTGGCACCAAACGCACAGTATGACATTAATTAGAAAAAATGGGTATAATTCAGAGTCTCGGGAGCACAGTGTTGGAGTTACGTTAACGGCACGAATGAGAGACGCAGCATTAAATCTCCAGCGCAACATGTACATTTTGACCTGAAATGTACCCCCAGAGGCTGTACTAACATTCCTGAAGAGACCCGGAGTTTGCATGAAGGGCTCATGAGAACATGAGTGGAATTCGCATTTTCGCAGCAAATGCATGCATGAGATGATAAAAAAACGAGTCGCGCTAAAACAGAATAACTGACAGAATGCAGAAGAATATGCTTTATTTGGAATACAGAACAATCAACTTCTAGATCCACCACTTCTGCACATGAATAATAAAACAGTTCATCCTATTTTTTCCTCAATGGCCTCTGATGGGAAAGTTGCCTGGTCAAATCCTGCCTGAAAGAGTGATTTTACCGTTGGGCCCTTCAGCAAGGTCCTTAACCCCAATTACTTCAGGCACAATGGCTGACCCGACTCTCTGATATTTACCTGTATGACGCTTTAGACAAAAGCATCTGCTAAATAAATACACGTAATAATCATTTTTTTAAATGCCCTCTGACTTTTCCTATTTACAGATTGGAACTCATCTCAGTGGTCTAATTAGTAGAGCTGGCTGCTAACGCAAATGCTAATGAAAAATGGCTGACTGGTACTCAAGCGGCCAGCAGCACGTTACCTTTGACAGCAGGGGTATCTGACCTGCTGGTACCCCATGGGAGCAATGCAGAGTCTTGCTGATGCAGTGATCAATTTGGTCCCTGTTCCTGCCAGGGTCACATACAGGGGGCGGGGCCAAAGGGGCACTGCCCTCAAGCTGAAAGCTGACTGGCTCCAGGACTGCCCCATCCACTGTCATTCACAGATTCAAGACATAACATTGGATAATGATAAGGTTGTCCCCACTGTATGAATTATAGCCCCTTTTATGCCCCACCCACTTAAAAAAAATCCTAGACTTGCTGGTAATTCCCACACTGGAAAGGGGCCTTTATTAAGGTATGTGGGGTAAATTCCCTGGAGATGAGAGGACCAAGTCTTGGTAGTGGGGGCTGGGGAAGAAGGATGAAATGCACCTGCCCCAAAGCCATATTCCTAGAAAGGAGGAGGGGTCAGAAACCATAGGATACACTATATCCCAGCCTTGGCAGTGGAACGCTGCGAGCAGGCAAGGCTGGGCACGAGTGCGGAAGCGTGAAACCTGTAATAGCCCCCCCCCCGGTGGAAAATTGCTTCCTATATCTCTACCTCCCCCCTGCCCATTTCCCCCCAGCCCATGTTCTCCAAATAAAACAGATGATTACACGTAAGCTGCGCCAACTCTGTAATTAAACAGTGAGCGGCAGACAGAGAACCAGCATTCCCTGGCTCCGGGCTGGGGGATATGATAAGATAAGATAAGATGCTTTTCCCTCTAAGAAGCGTCTCTAAGACGTTTCTGCAATCTCTGGACTGTGGAAGCAGAAGAAGGCTTCTCCAGAAGCATTTTTTAAGGATCTTTGCACAATATTGTTCTCCCCTGCATCTTTTAAAGGATCTGCGCAGAACACAGTTCTCTGCAACATCTTTTAAAGGATCCGTACTTACAGTACGACAGTTCTAAATGAGGGCACCTGTGGACAAATGGAGCATCAGTTGATGCAAGAGGTATCAGTGGTAAAAGTCAAACTGGATACTGAGGATTCTTAATTCTGGCTTTAAACACACTGTAGCAAGAGGAGAGGGGAAAAAAAACGAGCTGTAGATTAAATTATGCAGTTAATTTCCATGGGTCTGCTTCAGCATGAGCCGCACCGCTCAGAATGAAGAACGACAGAAACAAAAGTGGGACCGTTCCTGCCTCCATCAAACGGCATCCCGGCGACGGCGCGGCCGCTGAGGCGAGCATTTAATCCGCTCTCTGACACGGCTTTGCTTCAGAGCGACTTCCCCTAACAATGAAATCCTGCTAAACACATAAACAGCAGTTTGAAAACCGTGACTGTTGAGGGCACGCTTTTAAGGCTGCGCATTTATGATGAGAGTTCCCCTCCACGGCGCAAGCTGGTGTGTCGCGTCACTAGGCGACAGGGCGTAACGCACTGCATTGTGGTGTCTCGTTGCCTGCGGGGGGCATCGCTATAAAGACATTCCACACTCTGACAAACAGATCTCCACACACTGGGGGAAGGGGGGAGTTTAATCTTTCCCTATGGTTCCTCGAGTCGCATGTGCGACTCACTTCCTGGGGCGGTGGCAAGAAGAGGTGTGAAAAATAGGAGCCGGATTCAGTAAGTGAGAGCCCACCCCCTTGGGGTTCTGGGTTCTGGCACTGGGATGTAAATACATTTTGTTTTTAATTCAGTACTCTTTCACTATGAATCACAGAGTCATTCCTAAACACAAAATAAATCTCATAATCTTAAATGCCTACCTGCCCCTTGCACATGCACTCAGCGACAGGAAAATCCTCCAACAAAACCTGAGATGAAAAGCCTTAAAGTGGTAATCTGAGCTTGACACACCATCAAGGGCCTTTCACCCCAAACACCCTGCACCGTGGAAATGGAGATCAAACAGTTCACAGCACGGCCAGTGGTTTTATACTGACTCAAGGGGCTTTGGGTGGCCAGATGCAAATGGACAATCCGGCTCTGAGAGGCTCCTCATCCACCAAGGATCCAAAGATCTCACATCATTTTAGGACAGTTTTTTTTTTTTTTCTTAAACACGCCGCCATGCGCGATCAAGTGCTGAAATTTTATTCATTACCCCGGCTCGCGTTTCGGCCCGAAACCTTTTTATTATTTTTTTTCCCTTTCCCCCCAAAAACCTGTTATTGTAAAGGTCAGGGGGACCTTTTGGTGACGATAACAAATGTAATTGAACCTCAGGAGCACACACGAGGGATGGGACTCTCCTCAGACGGTTGCAAATCTGATCGCCGCTAAAACCCTGCTTTTGTCTCCACGTTCCTCCTTCGCTGCGCAGACGAGAGCGAGACAACGGCCAAATTAAATTAAAGAGGTTCTGATAATCACATAAGTCACACGACGACTGGGAGAGGACCGCAGAGCTGGCATGAAATTACAGCTAACCGAATTATGGTATTAAAAGCCATATAATAAAAGCCATATATTGAAAAGGAAGAAAATAAACACCGCAAATCTTAAAAAGGAATAATTAAGGGGAAGTCCAACCTAAAAATGATATTAAGCTCATTGTGATCATCACCAGATGGTTTCCATGGTTTGCAATGGAAACTATATTAAATTCAGCACGACCAACGAACTGTACCTTGGTTTAGGAAAGAAATTGACTCTGACATCAAAGGACATTTCCATTCCTATTGTTACAAACGGCCACGCCCACCCCTCTCCCGTTTAATATCCTTAATATTCCATGTTATGAAAGAGTGAAGAGAGGTTGAGAAAATTCCAAAATCCAACAATAGCGTCACTAGTACAAATACAGATAATTATACATTCTACATGCCATAATTATAAGAAGAGCCACTCCCAGGTCTGCAACAATTTGTGTAGGATGTCAGCACTTGTAGGTCCAACACAGATGGTCTGGGATGGGACCGAGTTTCCAGATGCCCTGAAGTTGCTGGAGACCAGCTTCGCGGAGCACTTCATATAAATGATTGACTAGTTTCAAATGGATTCTGCAGATCATGCGTCTAATCCTGCCTAACCCTTTTGTTAAATGCATCCTCATGTCTTACACTCCCAGAGGAAGAAGGCCCTCCACCATCACTATGCACCCAACATAATCTCCAACAGGCTTACATGTGACTGGAGTGACACTTAGAGCTTCGATGATTCATAGGCTGCAGAATGTGACAAATTAGCACAGCGCATTTGAAAGGGTTGGAAAGGGCTGAAACACAGACATGGGTACCCAACACTCGTCTAAAGCCTGTTGAATTTTGGGCCTTGCTTGATTTAACCCAACTATGATCCACGTGGTGTAAAGAAGATTGTGGGCAAGCAAGTGAACGACCCAGTTGTTTCTCAATCTAGTTTATGGGACACCTGGTCAGGTCACATTTTAGCTATCTCCCAGCTCCCAACACCTTTAACAGGTCCTTGGTTTATTCTTGATTGCCTGGTTTGTGTGCCCGGAGCTGGGAGGGAGCAAAAATGTGAACTGTCTGGGGATCCCCAGGACTGGGTTGAGAAACACTGCTTTAGGTGTAGGCCACAACATCGACAAGCAAGGGAGGCTTCCTGGCTGCACTGCCACACACAGCGGCAGGAGGTGGGTAGGTATACCTTATTGGTTCCCAGGGGCAGAGGTTATTCATGTACACATGGAATTACCTTTATACGTGGCCGGGGATGAACCTGCCACAACATGTGGGGCTGGCATTGGAGCCCACCATTAACACTGGGGAACCCACAGGGTCAAATTTGACCTTGTATTTCTGCCTGACATTCAACCCACTCATCAAAGTAAAGTAAAATATATATATATATGTTTTTTTCGTTTCGTATATTTTTTTTGTACCATATACGACCCAAAAGCAAAAGTAAAATCTTTACTTTGATGAGTGAGTTGAATATAAGGCAGAAATAAAAGGTCATATATAAAGGGTAAAGGGTCATATATGCCCCCGTGGGTTCCCCAGGGTTAGAGAAAGGAGGAAGAGAGACCTTGGAATGAAGTGAGTGAGTGTGAGGGGGAAGGAGACGACAAAACAGATGGGCTTAATGTTCAGGGCTCCCCCGTCACCAAGCCAGCGGGAGCCA
Organism: Petrocephalus schoutedeni; assembly: GCA_026780765.1. Taxonomy (NCBI): domain Eukaryota; kingdom Metazoa; phylum Chordata; class Actinopteri; order Osteoglossiformes; family Mormyridae; genus Petrocephalus; species Petrocephalus schoutedeni. The sequence goes on along the minus strand of JAODKL010000118.1, from coordinate 4,238,025 downwards.
CCCACGAGGGGATCAAGCAGAGCAGATTTGCAGCAGTCTCTGTGAAGACCTCAGGGATTTCTCACAGCCCTCGAGGGGCAAGGTGATACGCAGTGAAGCAGCCGGGGCACACTGAAGTCCCCCCTCCTCCCAATCAAAAGAAATATTATAAGAAAAGCTTAAGGTTTAGAATTTTTGCATTTTCTATGTAATGTATCTCAAACAAACATGACTCATAAATGGTGAAAAAAATGCATACACACCGCTGGAAAAAAAGTGAATCGATTTTTTATTCGACTGTAATAGTATTGGAATTCTGTTAACAGTATGTATAATAGCTGAAACAAAGGTAGCTTAAGCCACAGAAATAACCGCAATAACAGAAACAAGAAAGATTTTCTTGTAAGAAGTGCTTAGTGTGTGAAAACGCGTGTGATGGGATGCGATGGACAGGACAGCCGTGCTCATCTCGCCTTGATCACTAAGCTTTTAATCTTTCAGGGATTCTCCCCCATTCCGACGTAATTGGGGATGACAGGGGCTGTGTTTCTGCCTAGTCTACACGGTCGAGGTGCCTCGCACTCACGGCGACTCACGATGACTCATGATGACTCAAATGGTTTTGCCATGGCCACCGTCCATTTCAATGAACAGAGAAACACTGTAATTATAATAAGCTTTGGGGCGAAACTGTTAGCTAATCAGTCACATAATTACAATTTATTTATTTAGCAGATGCTTTTATCCAAAGTGATGCACAAATGAAGGCAGGATCAGCCAGTCCCAGGAGTAACTGGGGGTTAAGAACCTTGTGCCAGGGCCCAATAGTGAAATCACTTTGGTGACCCTGGGATTTTGGCCTGTGACCTTCATGATCATTGGTACAGTGCCCTAACCCACTGAGCGAGACACTGCCCCCAAATTAGTTCATTGTCCTATAAATGCTTATAAAGTTCCTCTTCAGATCTAAGCTGCCGTGTTCGCCGTCTCCCTGTCAGGTGGCTGTACAGTAGCGCCTGGGTCATTCCATGCGCCGCAGCACGGGGTATCAGGGCTGCTGCGCGTGGAGGTGATTCTGACCCAGCATAGCAGTGGGCTGCTGTTCACATGCCCCTGAGGACTGTGTCCTTACTTATCTGCAAGAGCACAGGGCCTGGGACCTTGGCACGGGTGCAATGTAACCCACCCCCCACCCACTTCACTCACAGCTGCATGCCGCACAGAAGCCCTTGAAGTGTCTGAAGAGGGAGGCTGACAGCTGTGCCTGAGCATTCCCAGGATTCCTACAGCTTCCTGCCTGCGCATATAGACAGACACACTGTTTCCTCTTTCCTGGCCTGGCCGGCCTTGGCACAGCACAACCCTCCTCAAGAGACACCGTGCGGGGAGCCAGTATGACTCTGCAGTTTCAAACCAGCTGGCCTGCCATCATTCATTGAGCCTCAGACATTAATGTTAGATGTATGCGGTGTGTGAGATGGGACACAGCCCTGCAGAACAGCATGCACGATGCCCTCTATTGCCCTCATTGCATTACTCCTCCAGTTTCTCAGCCCTCCTCACCAATGGCGGACCGCTCGCTTGAACGCTCACCTCTCCTTGAAGTCCAAGAAGATCTGACCCAGGCCGTTTCCTCCAGCCAGAATGTTTGTTTCGATAGTCCTCAGTAATGAGAAGTGGACTTTGATCACGTCCTAGAGGACAAAACCAAAACGATAAACATCAGCATCCATAACCACGCAAGACATACCGCCAAAACGCAGCGTCAAAGTCAACAAACAAAGAATGACAGTACAACTTACCTCCAGGTTAACAAAGATGGCTTCCATATCTTGTGGACTTAAGACTTGCTTCAGTGGAATCATATAATTCTGCAATGATAATGAGGGAACACTAAAATGACAAGTGAGGCTCCCCAGACAGGAAAGCATGCAGACTCAGTGTGGGGTTGAAGAGGTGGACACGCTTGAAAATGTCAAACTCCAGCCCAGATGCCCCAAAACCCTGCCGAACTCAACTACTTTTTTAATTAGTGCCAGGCTTGCACCTGAAGCACCAGGTGTGGTGACTTCCTGTCAAAATAATCACTTTGCTAAAGCAATTAAGAGGCAATTCTGCATAAAAAACACAGCAAGATATGTGGCCTATGAGGACTCAAGTCTGACAAGCCTGCTTTTGACGCCTTTATTCCAAGAGGTTACGACATGTTGTTATGGCAACCGTAATCCTACGCTGACTTATAATTACAGATCACCCTGCGAGTTTAAGGATTCCCTCAAGCACAAACCCTCGCTATGATTTACAGTTACCATAAATTCAGTGCTAAATATCAATAATAAATCCTCTGAATGTTCCGCATATGAATCCTCTTCACCACATTTCCAAGCCTCAAGCCTCTTAAACTCCAAAACTAACTGCAATGGCCATTTAAATGTGCATCTCAAATACAGACCAAGCAAACCACTTTCTAGCCTCGGATGTTGAACGAATGTTGGAGGCTTCACAAGCATCATTTTTACAAATGGAGCTATTTCTCTGGGTAGATCAAAGGAGCCCAGGATCATCCTCCAGTATCATGAGACATAAATGTCTCCTTGACTTGCCCACTCTGAGCCACATCAAGCTGCCCTCCACGCCCTCATGCTATGGCTGAGCCATCGTCAAGGCAGAAGGTGGATTCATTACCTTTTCAATGTCTTCCAGTGTCTTGTAATACTTTGCCTCCGTTTCGCGAATTTCCACCAAACAGCAGTTTCTCTTATCCTCTTCTGACATGCCCATCTTCTGTTCCGTGGGTTAAAAAAACAGCAAACACAAATGAAAAAATTAGCCATCTCTGCACAGCTCGATTCCTACATCTGCAAGGGTCACTTTGGTCAGTCATTTAGGGGAGGTCAACAAATGCCATCATAATGGTTTTCAGAAGAGCCCTGGAAACTGGAGAACGACTCAAAAATATTCAGCACAGGCACATTATACAATGATCTGTACCCAAGGGCATCTGTCACTGAAAGGCAACAGCATTCAGGGCATGCTTGTACTAAGAATCTAAGAACATTTCAGACATCAAATGACATCATTTAACAATTTATTAAGAGGACGCATAACTCAAGGAAAGAACAAGGAAAAACAATGGCCTGTATCATGCCAAGACCAACTCATTGTCATCAATGCCAATAGAAACAAACATCACGTTACATCCTAATGCAAAAAAAAATAAAACCAGCAGGCATTTCATAAGTATCAGCGACTCCTGAAAAATTGAGTGATTTTCAGAACATTGAGACTTCATTTGAATAAATTAAAATAAATGAGAACAAACTGCCGTTAAGGAGATCAAAGAGCACTGGAAAGTCTTTAAAATCAGTTTCTTAAGGCACTGGGCCCATCTGGAAAAGTTTTAAAGCAGTGTTTAAAAAAAAAACAAAAACAAGTTTGTTTGTAATTGAATAAAGCTATTAAATGATAACCGCAATCTGTCGCTAATTTCAAATCGTTTTGCCAGACAAACTTCGGGGGAAAAAGTGACACTCCGCTGCACGAGCGTGGGAGTTCCTGGCGTGTCTGATCATCCCGTCACCACCCCAGAATGGTTACCGTGTCCTAGCAACAAATCGACAGCCGAGCCCTGTGTGTGTGCGTCTATGTGCAAGAACGTGATTAACCGTCTTGTGGAAAAAATGCTGAAAAAGCCCACTAGAGAAATGCAGTTTTCCTTGCTTTTCATAAAACTGAAAAGCACTAACCCCTTTGTCTTTATCGGTTTTCATCTCGTGTCCATGTTTTGGTGTTGGATTGTCAAGTTAATTAGAATGTGACCAAGGACATATTTGTGTGCAAATGAAGGAGAAGAAAAGATCAAAGAATATTTCCAGCAAAAATCCAGCAGGCTATCATTTGTATTTCTATCATAGTGACGACTGTCCATTCATTTCTATGGGTACCATGAGCAACCAAACTAAATACAGATTCACAGGTCTTTATAAATTGGCCACTGATCCTCACTAGCCACGTTTATTGTGGATGTGCTATACTTGTGAGATCCTTTGGTTGTCACAAGCATAGCAGAACCAGGACATGCACACGCGCGCACACACCCACTCAGGTCAGCAGCTGTTTCTCCACACGGTTTGCCGTTCTGCTCTAAACGACTCTGCCGATTTCGGTGATGTCCGAGGGAACCATTTCCCACAAGTACTGGCTTGGAGACCAGCACAAAGTTTTGCTTGACGGCATCACGGATCAAGACTGCTCCTGCTGGTAAACGCTACACTTCCTACCACTCTCGTTACGTCACTGCTGTCACGATAAGTGTCTTTTCTTAAGGGAGGGGGAGCGCACTGCAGATATGCCGAATCATGGCTCAGGACACTGGCCACGCCCACTGCACTTGCGACGTACACGGCACCATGTGGCGGCTTACCTGCATATACCTTATCTGCAGCATAAAGGAACAGAGAGAGAGGTAAGCGGGGTGAAAGGAGCAAAAAAAAAAAAAAAAACCCAGAATCGGCCGCGGCTTTAGTAATGCCCTCAGGATGCGCATTTCAATGTGGGCCGTTTAGGGCCAAATACGTGTATCTTTTCATCAAGGTGCCTTTGGGGAAGTGAACAAAAACAGGGCTGCATTTCCAAGGAAAGGTCACGCTAAATATCAGAGGTGTATTATATCTTGGGGGGGGGGGGTTAGGCTGCAGTTATAGACACCGTCACCAATCCTCCTCACCATGGGCTGCCGCACTTCCACCTTGATGATGTCCTCGTAGATATCGTCTCCGTCGTCATCACCCGGCACGCAGTCGTAAATGTCGTCCTCCCCAACATCGTGCTCGCTGGAAGATTATTAAAGGTGATCGAAGGGAATTAAAGGGCCAAAATATGTGTGAAAAACTGAAGGGGGGGAAAAATACACAATACAGGAGCAGCACAAGTGGCTAAGTGGTTAGCACTGCTGCCTCATACCCAGGGCCGTCAGAGGGGTGGGGGGCACAGATACGCTGGCAGATACAGGGGGGCCAGCACTCACGGGGGCCCTTCAACACATCAAATTCTAAGTAAAAAATTGGGGTGGGGGGCCCAAGTAAACATTTTGTCAGGAGCTCCAGAATTTCTAGGTCCACCCCTGCTGACAATTGTATGGCTGGGGGTTCAAATCCCTCCTCCGCTGTGTGTTGGGTCTGCATCTCTTCCTTGCACTCATGGGGCTTCCTCTGCGGTCCACACGCATTTCGAGTGGCACCTTTAAAAGAGTTTGTAATGTGTGCATATTATGTAGCCTGTGATGGGCGGGGCGCCTGGGTGTACCCCTGCCTCATGCCCTATGCTGGCCGGGACAGGCTCCAGCACCCCCCCCACCCCAACCCTGTCCAGCATGAACAGTGGGAGGATGGATGGATGGACTGGATAAAGCTGGTTCTATGCATGCAAATACCACAACACTGTAACCAAATCCTTCAGACTAATGCAAAATCAATCAATTTCCTGGGTTATTCCGATTGCGAAACACAACTGGCAATACCGAAGAACAATGTGCACATAACGTGCGTCAAAATCTATTCCGCATTAACGAAGAAAAGGAATGAAGGAAAACGAAAAGGCGAACAGCCAAACCCAGGCACTAAAAAGAGAAATAAATCTTTTTTTCTTCATTAAAATTCACAGTTGTTTTTTCCCTTATTCATTCTTTTGTTAAACCTTTGATGCATATTACCTTTTATACCTAGGGGACAAATTACCCTCAGCAAAGCTTTTTGATAAAGTAGTCTTTTCTTCTCCACAAAATCATTTGGTTTTTCCCCCTTCCATCTCAGACTAAAGTGAAACACTGCGATTCAGGGCGCAGGAGAGAGGACCAGGTTATTCGCTGACTTGTCTGCAGTGAACCCATTGGAATAGCCTGGCAACAGAAGAGCATACATGCTAATTTGTCCAAAGTTCAATACCTGATTTATTCACATTAATAATGTGCTTTAGCTGGATATTATGAATCTGACGCCGGACCTGTTCCTTAGATCAGTATTTCTCAACCCAGTCCTTGGGGACCCCAGGATGGTCCACAATTTTGCTCCCTCCCAATTCCCAAAACACCTGTACCAGGCTTTAAGGGTTCTTGATTGTTTTGTTCAGGTGCATCGGGAGCTGGCAGGGAGGAACGATGTGGTCTGCCTTGGGATGCCCGAGAACTGGGGTGAGAAACTCATCCCCAGAGTGATGCTTTCATAAGCAGAGCCGTTTCACCACCCCTAGAAACCGCTCTCTCTCTCCAGTTCCACAGCAAAGAAACATTCGATTCAAATGGCACGGACGGACTAGAGGGACTCATGTAGATGGCCACCCAGCCTCGACACAGACATTCAAATCAGTGAAAACTGCATTTCGTTATGACAGTTTGTGTTACATGGCCTCCAGAAGCTTCCCTCCTGGGGCCCTGAGAAACATAACTGGTTTCGCTCACCCAGAACATCCAAGTGACTGTGTGCAGCTTTATTTTCAGACACAAAACTGTCATCTGTCTTAATGGACTGAGGTGGCCAGTGACAGACTGAGAAATGAATGAGAAAAGCGCTCCAAGGCCGACCCAATGCTTAGCCATGCGCTGTTATACCACGTAGGGTCTGTTTGAAGTTCTAATTCAGCTTCTCATGGTCCAGTCCACAAAATAAATACCATCTCCAATGAACCCTGGTAATATTCAGTCCATAAAGTATGAGTCCTTGGCCAGCTGGCTAGAAATGAGCATTGGCAGCCCTAAAACGAATTTTATTTATTTGCTTGTTTGTTTATTTGTTTTTAATTTGTGCTGTTTTCTGGTGAAAGTCTGGCCCACAGATGCTTGTGACCAAGCAGCAGGATAGCCAGCCAGAAGAGCCGCCGTCCCGGGCCACAGGCAAGCACCTGGGGAGGGTTGGCTGTCGGGTTCCTCCACACCAGGGACCCCACAGCCCCCACAGGCAGCCAGGATTCACTATGACACAACGTGCACAAACTTCTCAAATGCCGTTTTTGTGCATTAGCGTCTGCTGTACGGTCGCCTCCCTAAATCAGCTGTCTGATGGTGGAATCGGCCAGCAGGCTTGCAATTTATAGCTTGTCGATCTGCCGTAACCATGGTGACGGCGACAAACACAGAGGCGTTAGTTGGTCAATTAAGCTGTCCTGGGCGGGATCACGTGACTCAATGCAACTGGAGGGGCATAAAGGGGCAGGGTCATGGCTCATAGGGCATCAACAGCATCACGGAGGAGATGCACCTCATGGGGAAAAAATCTAAGAGCCATTCACAACTCACCGCAGGTTCGTATGACCAACTGTTGATGCTAGCTAAAAGAGGCTTAGCTGCCGTGCACTACAGGCCTGGACACGCCAACGCGTTTGGCAGGAAACGGGGGGGGGGGGGGGGGGGCACAGGTGCTCAAGACAGTTACTCATAGCGCTGAAGACTAAACCCAGGGACAGCATCCCATAATCGCAAAAAAAAAAAAAAAAAATGCTCACTACTGCAGCACGGTTTAACACGATCAAAACAGACCTCTTAGCCAGGGCCAACAAGAAGGTGCGGTAACAGCGATGGGAATGACTAACACTGGAGTATCACCCTCACGCCGTCTGCATCTGGCGACTCCAGATCCTCGTCTTCTGGGCTCTAGACTCCTGAAGGCACGCGACCGCCCCCCCCGACCCGCCCCTCACGAGTTGCCGTCTGCGAGCAGAAAGCGAGTGCCTGAACATCTCGCCACCGGGAGGCTGAGCAGCAGTTTGCTCAGGCCTTTCCTCCCAGTAGGACCGCATATCCTAAGTGACTCATTAAGATGGAGGTAAACTGAGCCTTAACACACAGCTATAAAACCATTATGTCCTTTCAGTCTATTTTCAATGTAATCTGTCGTATTGCCCTTGAGGCAGGCCTGACTGGCTATTTTCAGGGGCCCTAGGCAACCCTTTACTTGGGAGGCCCCGGGACCAAGAAAATTGATAATCATTTCGCTTCTCCCACAACTCTGGTAATTTGGGGGCCCCAGGCAGCTGCCTATTCTGCCTTCAGCTAGAAGTGGCCGAGCCTTGAGGCCTTACACGTTAACGCAGCTGACGTTCTTTTTCTACTCTCTCGTCATCATGCTGCACATGTAAGTGTCTTCACAACAGAACTACCGAAATGGAAGCCAAAAATGCTATAATTCTCTATTTCTGGAAAACCATGGGGCTGAGTTATTAGCACATCACAAAGCCTCTCATTGCCGGGTTGCCCAGAGTGGGACGCGATCCAAACGCAGGTGCTGTCAAGCCAAGCTAGCACGAGATGGCTCGCCATCGGCCACCGCATGCGCGGGGCTGTAAATGAAACACCTGCCCCGTCACCTCTGACCCCGGGGGTCTCGGCACAGCTGGATAGAAGAAAATGGGGAGAGAAAGTGATAGAACTTGGAAAAGCTCTGCTTCCCAGGAGTCTCGCTCCACAGCACTCGGTCGGGTGGCTTTAAATCGGCCCCCGGCGGCCGAGCCCAGACGCTCCATTCAAGCTCCGCCAAATTCTGGACAGAGGGAGTAAATATGGCAGCAATGGAACATTTCCCATAATGCATCTGCGGGGAGCACGCTCGTGGGGAAAGCATTTCCAGATCCACTTTTGATGTGTCGGCTTCCAGGCAGCGTTAAATACCTGCAGAACATTTTCACATTTGCGGAATTGTGGCCTGGTATATTTGCTGCATTTCTCCATGCAGAGCAAATCCACATTTAGTTACATTTAAATGGAACGTAGATCCACCTATAACAACAGACAGCTACAAGCAGGAAGGTGGTATAATTTCACTGTAGTAAACATTTGGGCAGCTTTTTAAAGTTTCCCAGAAACCACTCAGCACTAAATCTGCAGAGAGACACACAGCAAAGACCTTGATTTACATGGAACGAAGTTGTCACCTATCTGAAGTACGTTTTAAGCCTTTATAGTATAAGTTTAGCAGCAAGGCATCTATCTGCATGTCAGAATGCAGAGCGCACAGCCCATGTGACACACAACAGAACAACTTTCCATTTTATATAGTTCAGCAAATAAAAAGTTAGATTTATGAACACCTGGAGGTTATGCAGCAGGTCCTATAGATTTTGTGTCAGGCTGCGGACAGTGACACACAATTAAAACAGAAGCATAATCAATATTTCCGAACAGATTTTTCAATAGGTCATATCCACTAACATTCTTGAAGTTCCTGTTATGAAAACCATAAAGCTCGAGTAAGCTTTGGGGGGGGGGTTGGCCGGCAAACTGTTAGAACAGGTCATTTTGGTAAAGATTTGATTTAGAATACTTACAGTTCATGTTAAATATATAATATTCCCTATGAGATGACTTAGCTCAGATTTTTCACAGCCTCTTCTATATTATGGGTGAAATTTAGGCTGAAATGGCAAGGAAACTAATCAAAAAGACAACAGGTATTCTGTGACATACATCCATCATGGTAAACAAATATGGGAAGAGACCAACTGATTAAAAATTAACACGCTTTTTTCCCCTCAGAACACATGGTCGGAAAAATCGTGACTTTGGCGTGACTTTCATTAATATGTTGTATGAATCTGCGGTCATTATACGGTCATGCATAGTTAAACATGTACCATTCCTGCATTTTAATTCGACCATCTTAGATAAAGTACTTCAATGAATGAGACATGGATGCAAGACGTTTTATCTTAAAAGTGTGAAACTAAAAAATATCTATTTTCTTGTGCGTAAGAGTGGGGCGGGAGCTGGTACAGAGGGCATTCATCACCTGCCAGAGCAGTGTAGTGGCAGATTAACTCGCAGCTACTATCTTACAGAAATTCGCAGGTCTGACTGAGACTCTTTTCCGCTCTCACATCAGCATCCCAAACACCAGCCATTCCACTCGTTTCCGGACCGCAGACGCCACACAAACATAATTTATTCATGAGGTGGTGCTGGCCGTGTGCTGCCATCCATCTGGATGGCTCTTTCACTCTCAGTGATAAATGACACCTATCTGCACGGAACGCCTAATTATTTTGCATGAATCAGATGCGACGGAGCACGCCGCGCCCCCCCCGCCCCCCCCCCCCCCGTCTCCGTGGAAACGGAGCGTGCGTTTGCGTGAGCTGGCCTGCGGGGGCCCCGGGTGACGGATCGAGCGCTCACTCTGCCAGCTCCTCCAGGCTCCGGTACACATCGTCCTCGTTCACTGCGGTGTCCTCTGATGGAAAGGGCCTTCGGTGGAACACAGAACACAGAAATGAGGAACCTAGAACCTCCAGCCAGCCATAAGCCTAGGTTCACCCTGACAGTTGACGACGGTTGAAGGGTCTGGCTTCACTCTAAGCAATATGACAAATATCAGGCATTTAAACACAATAGACCCTGTAGAAGTAAAATTCATTCATTCACCCATCTTCTAACCAAAGTACACCTAGCAGAAGTGGGATTCGAACGGCCAACCCGGAAAGTGTGAGTCCATAGTGTTACCCAGTCAGTAATATTAATATTTAATGGCTCAGCAAAGTCATACACAAACACACTCTGTATTTATGGGTTATGTTTCATTGTAGCTAATGATCCCCAACACTGAATTCAAATGACAATTTGACTTAAAATTCTTTTTAGAGAGAAGTTGTAAAGAAAGTGAAAGGTGGGAATAAGCCTGTGGCATGTTTTTCCAGATTCTGAACTCAATAAAAAATCTGGCCATGCTATTATCCTCAGGATTCAAGCCCAGAATCCGTCACTTTAACAAGTTGGTTCATTCTGATTCATTTGTCATTGAGTTCTTTCAGAGAAGAGGGTAACCAGCCCCTTCAAATAGAAGTTCAATTGATTTGATTAAGCAATAACCAGAGAAATGATCCGTAACTGCACGGGGGCATGTCTCCTGTCTTATTGAGACGGAATATCAACTAATCATTTACTATTCAACAACAACAGGCCCCCGAAGGCTGCACAAGGCATCCATAATGCTCTCGTGTGTGGGCTCCCACTGCCACGAACGGGACCATACACGTGCACACACAGACACAGACACAGACACACACACACACACACACACACACACACCCACACAAGTTCAATAACAATCAAAGGTCTTACCTCCATTTCACATTTTTACGTAAATATCAAAAGTGTAACGTGTCAACAGATAATTACAGGAGTACATCATCCACCAATCCCAATGATAACCACAGTAATTAAACTGATATTACTCTACAGAGATGTTCAGGAGAGAAATCCTCTGCAATATAATGAACCTCCCACCCTCTACCCCTCACCCCCCTAAGAGAACATGTAGGGGTACTGCGTACCATATTTATCTTGAATCAGTATACAACCAAAAACACCACAAGTGGGGGAAAAGGTCATTTAAACTGAAATGCATTACATGAATTAATCACATATCACATGCTGAAAATCAATCATATGCTTAGAACCGTGTTAGAAGAAGCAGGCATTTGCGCGTTTGGGTGGCTGTGCTGCAGTACTGAAGCTGCACCCATGGTGATACCATCAACCAGAATTTATAAGCTTGCAAAGACAGGGTATAATAACTGAACCAACACCACCAGGATCACCAATATTGGGATACCAGAGAAAACAAAAATTTTCACGAATCCACCTGCTCCTAACATCGCTTGATCACAGTAGGAACGAACCCTTGGTAGCCAATGAAACATCAGCAGAAGGGGGTTGGGGGGGGCATCAATGTGATGAAGAGCCTTTTACCTGGTGTGTGCTGTGTGTCACAGAACAAACAGCAGCAGGTGCTACAGCGATGGAGCGATCACACCTGAAGTGGGACACGAGTCTCCAGGTAGCAATCTCCAATTCAGGGGACGCGTGGAAATGCAAAGTGGGGTGAAGAATCTGTGTGTGAGTCGCGTTTGTGCCAAGTCGGATCACATCGACTACAGACTAAGCCCGTGCTAACCCCACCTTCTAAGGGAGGGAGTGGAGAATGCTTACACTGAGCCTGCTGCCTTGGAAAATAAAAGAGATGTGGGCTACAAAAATGAGCTTGTAATACCTCTGTTATAGATCAGTAGCTTACAAACATGACCACTGCCCATCATCCACCGGATAAATCATATAAAAAATAACAAAAAAAATAACACAGCCATCCACAGATGCTGAGTTTATTGGAAGTTGAGTTTCCAGGCAATATATGTTTGCTCGATAAATCCTGAGAAGGGCTTCTGAAGTAAAACACCAGACCGGACTTCATTGAGGGCATTTAAACAGCATGGGGTGGGGATGCATTCCATTTTTGAAGAAAAGTACCAGAAAGTGGAAGTGCAGAGTAAGGTATAGAACGTTCACCCAGGCAACGTCCCCGCTGAGTTGATGGTAGCCTGTTCATCCGACACATCACCAACACGGCGCGATGAGTCTTTAATCCCACAAAACCTGCTGTCTCAACATCACCAAGCCATCTGCATGTATGTTGAAGCCCAATAAAGGAAAGATGCTCCGTCCATGATTCATTCTCCTTAACCGTGTCTCCCTAATTGGCCTGGTACACGCCTTTGTGTTAGCCATAAATTAGCATGCCAAGCCCTAAGATGCTGGAACAATAATGACCCCCCCCCCCCCCCGATATTCTCCGCCTGATGTTCGCTGGGTAATTACAAGGGACTCTCACCCCTTGTTTCTGTGCCCCCCCT
>JAODKL010000118.1:4176146-4216725 GCA_026780765.1 Petrocephalus schoutedeni | reverse complement strand
GGGGGGGGGGGGGGGGGGGGGGGGGGGGGTTGCAGCATGCGAGTCAAAGCCCAGGTCACAAACCACCAGCATCCAAAATGCAAAAAAGTAAGGACTGTGGTACCTGAAGAAAATCTGGGGAAGGAATAGTAAATAAAAATGACCATTTCTGAGTAAGACTCCAGGAGTCCACAAAATTGGCCGCATGGCCAACCTGCAAATGCGTCATGTGGAAAATCCCGTTGCGGTTATCACGTTCATCTTTTCTGCAGCCATGGCGACTCGCTGCCCTGGGTCAGGTAATCGTTAACGGCGCGATAACAATGCAGCGGTTTGTGGGCGGCGGCCTCGTGGTCAGCCTGACCTATTTGCGGACAGCCGCCCTGCGACATGGGAGAGCTGTTGCCGGCCACGCCGCTATGGGGGGTGCTACAGACCATGTGCTGACTGCTGACTATTTCTCACAGTTTGCTGCATTTACTGCAGTCTAATACAGTATTGCTGCATCAAAGCAACCAACAATAAGCGGGATAAAACCGCCAGGGACAGACGGCCAATCGCAGGACCGTGCTTCTACATTGCTGAAGCTCTGATTGGTTTATACCAGCCTATCACCTAAAGGGATGCATTTCAAAGCATTCCCATCACGGCTAATGGGCATTACAGGGCCGCCCTTCATCATAGCAAGACAATTAGTGGGGTACGTCTTTCTGAAGACACACCCAGCTGAAGTTAAGCCAGAGGACAGATGTTGCAGGTTTGGTTTTAAGCGCCATGCATATTATTTATTATGTTTCCAGTCTATAATCTTAGATTTGGGTGGGGGGTGTCAAGTAATCCACAGGCCTGAGTCTGACCTCATCGATAAGTCAAAGCCTGACTGCTTTGTCCAGAAACAAAACCCTGCTATGGCCACAGATGAAGGCGTTGATCAAGTCTTGAACCCATAATATGGGACCTGGATCAAGACTGGAAAAAAGGCAATAGGTGACTCGAGCTGTTTTGAAAAGGACGGCATGCGATCGCTGTTTGGAGGGGGTAGTGGTTCTGGGATGCACATGGCTCCAGTTCACACAGGAAGTGTACAGGAAGGCTCCCCCCCTCTGCTGACCCACACACATGCATGTCTTAAGGAAGCTGATTATTTACACCCCAAACCCCCAGCACAGAAACAATAACTGTTTTTTTTGGTCTCCACAGAGTTCATGCACAGGCCAGGTGGCCGCACCCCATCCTGGTCAAAGCACGTCGTGTTTCACTTTCCGGCCTCTTCCGCGCAAACACGTACACGGACGCTTTGAGGGAGTTATAGCGGAGATCTCCACAGGACGGTGGACATTTCCCAAACACACAGATCCTGCGGTCCCCCATCACCCCCCCCCCCCAGGAATCCAGGTGCAAAAACAACAGAAAGACGCTCAGAGTGCAGAATACGATTGAAACCAGTGGGCAGTGTGTCACGCCTTTTCACGATGAGCTAAATATTACATAAAAACAAGTCGTCGGCTCCTAGAAACCCCTTATCACATGTGCCCTGCCTTCTGACACGTTCCGACTGAAACATTCGAGACATATGAAAATAAAATGAAAACAGACACTACTGGAACATTAAAATGAAAGGGCAGTAAATTTATTACTATTCCGGAGTAAACAACATGAATACAGCTGATATCAGACAGGGCCTCCTCAGGTCTACAGACCTCTGCATGGTGCTGCTTTGCCCTTCTCCTTCTGGCACCACAGTGCCCAATATTTTCTATTTGTTTACAACTGAAATGCCACAGGGGCAAGCGGGTTCCTCTCTCTCTCACACACACACACACACTAACCAGTAGGCCACAGGTCACCTAGTCTTGCTTTCAAATGTGGATACATCGCACACGTCAAACCACATACAACACACACAATGGGACAAGTGTTTCCACGACAACCCACAGAGCTTTCGGGCTATTCGTTGCAAAAACACAAATGCTCCATTCCGTTTCGGGGATTTCAGCACATGTGTAACATGACTATTCAACCCAATGAAAGAAGAGAAAGACTTTTCGAATACGTAAAAATGCATATTTGTAGGCGTGGAGTAACAGTGCTGATTTTTTTCTAGGCGTTCAGAAAGCAGGAGGAAAAGAGAGAATATTTCCAAAGTATTGCATGACAGTGCAGATATATGTATATTTCTCTGGGTGCTTCACTCTCCTTCCAGAGTCCAAAAACATGAGGTTAGGTAGATTTCTCTAAGCCTCCCCTAAGGTTTGAGTGTGTGCTCTGCAATGGTTTGGCTTCCCTTTGGAATGCCCCGTTGGTCCATCTCCATGTAAACTTCCTCCCCTCCGGCCTTGGCAGTCTTCCTTAAACAGAGAGTGCTTGCAGAAAGGTTTGTGAAATGGCGATGCACACACTTATACCCCACTGGGGGAGTGTCATCCGTCTCTCCTGCTTAGAGAGGGGTCTTGTCAAGTGGTGGATCTCAAAGGACTGTCAAGGGGCGAAATCGCCGAGCCGCGGCACCAAAATGCTGCGCGGAGAGACTCCTCATTCCTGTGGCTCTGGAAGGCACCCTTTGGCTGATACACAAATGATGCGATTCCATGCTTCCAGCACGATGAGAGGAAAAGCCACTGACAGCCTCTGTCTCTGCTGTCTGACTCTGCAGTGATACGCGCCGCTTCGATAACGGTGGAGCGTTTATGACGCTCACCAAGCGCTGCATGTTTACCAAAGGTGAGGCAGTGACAATGGAGGGGGACCAGGTGAGGATTCCCCCTTGGCGGGAGCAGAGGCTTCAAAGCCCAGGCTTTGGAGCCACTCAAATGGCCCTTATCAGGAAGGGGCAGCTTTCATGGGGGGTTGGGGGATGGGGGGGGAGCCATGGAAGCAGAACAGCTTTTTTTAAATTTTTTTTTAGATTTTTGTTGGTGGGAGACAACGACAGAAAGCAAACGAGATAGGGTACGTGCGTGTGTAATCCTGACGGCCTGGGGAGTGCGACGGGGACAAAGGGTAGATGGATTGCAGGATGGGGGGGCAGGTTCTGACAGAGTCCTTGGGGGGCCATGGCGGAATGGGAGGGAGGGCATGGCGCAAGCTCCCCACTGCAGACAGAGATAAAGATGGGGGCAAATCCTCTTGTCTGGGAAAGGCAGGCTGCCCTGGGTAGGATGCCAGAGGCTCAGCAGTGGACAGGTAGAGTGTCCTGAGCCAGTAACAGCCACGCCAGTCCCATCACAAACCACAGCCCCCAGCTACGAGGACACAACTCTGATGTTAGTGTGATCCTATAAACACACAAATACAATTAAGCAAACCCACATTTTTAGCATTCCCTATCAAGCACACAAAGACATAAATCCAGTAATCGTAATATAAAAAATGTGGGGAAATGTGTGGAGAAACAGATGTGGAATTAAATACATACATTATTTGTTTACCTTTTGCTTATACTAGTATGAGGAAATTTCAGTATTGGATTAATTTGCCAGGCTTTGCTGATTGACAGGTTTAAGTACAAGGGGTGACATGTGACGCATGACAGCCAATCAGGTTGCAGGGGATAAGTGCAGCAGACACATCTGCTTCACTGCTCTTGCAGTAATTGGTGGTGTGACCCACTCAGACAGTCAGTGGCAGGCTTAAGGACGTGTTATACTGCGCTTAAATGCAACAGCACAATAAGGCAACTACTGCACTTTCTGGGCAACTTATTTACTGACTATCTGCTTAACTTGGCAAAGTGACAGGTGTCCATAATAAAGTACTTCTTAAATAATTATTAACAGAGGGAAATTTAACTTCATCTGAATTTCCCAGAAAAATAAAATTACAATGCAAAATCACAAACTGTGGCTCTCCCGCATTCCTAAAATAATTACAAACAGAATAATAATAATATAAAAAGTAAAGAAACAAACAAATAATACCTAAGAACATAAGCCCATTAGTCACAAAACACATTTGCAGTTCATCCAGCATTACTCTGTCCCTGCCAAATGCAAACAGAGACAATCATGTGCAGAGTACGGGTGGTCTGATGGCTTCTAGCTCCCTGACATCATCACATCTTTTGTCTCACAGTGGTTAGGAAGAAATACTGATGGGCGAAAAATAAAATTCCGACAGGCGCTGCGCGAGACGCCTCAGCCCGCACTGAGGCCTCGGTGGCTGGCGCGGCATTTGCTTTCCCAGAAACCTGGCTGTATCGCACAAAAATTAGAGCCCTGGGGTGGGAAAAGGCAGGTCAAACACAATAAATCATGAGGGCAGAGTCATGGGGGAGCAGGGAGGGAGCTGTGAAATGGGTTAAAAAGAAGACGGCAAAAGGGTACTTGTATGTGACGTACAGCATCAAGGACGGGCGGCTGGACACCTGGGGCCACATGGTTCTGGCCACCGTAGCGGGGGACCACTGATTCTGCCGACCAGAGGAACATCAGGGCTGATGGGAGGCATGGGGGGGCGCGTTTCCTAGCATAAAGGTCCCCCGCCTCCACGCAGGAAGCAACAGGGAAGCACAGTTTTGGCAGAGCTTCCCAACAGAGACAATATACAAAGCATAGGTCCCATTAAAGGATCCTAGAAATTCTTAATATACCGACAGAGGATGGACATGTTTTTAACTGTGAAACAGCAGAACGCCGCCCAGGAAGTGCACAATCCTTCAGCTGCAACCAAAAGTGACAGCCGCATGTAGAACAGTGTTGGACGTCCTTGAATAAATGTTTATTGTGGCTCACTGGTCTCAACGAAAGATTTGCTTATAATGCACTGTTTGCCTCACTTGTACGACGCTCTGGATAAAAGCATCCGGGAAATACATGTAAATAAATGTAAATAAATGTAAATCTTAGATGTATATGGATCTCAAGACAAACTCTGACTAAAAAAGGGTTTGTTTACCATCCGGTGAGGATGAATTACAGATTGGGGGTGCTTCATATTCGCATGTAATTTGGAGTGTTAACCCTTGTGTGCAGGTCAGCTAGACAGCACTGACCCAGCTCCTGGGCATTTATAGGGGCAGGAGCACAGGCACGCTGTCCTCAGCTGATAGTTGATTGGCCCTAAGGGTGCCCCTTTCCCTGTCACTCACTGATTCAAACCATGTCATTGGTTAATGATGAAGGTTGGCTCATTTGTATGAATTATGGCCCATCTTGTGCCCTGGAGGTTAAGAACATAATAGAATTGCCTTTGATAGGTAGGAAGGTAGCGGTATCACATATGTTTAGCTATCCAAATAGGTTAATATCAGGGTGCTTTATAATCTAATGAATAGATCCTGATTTAATGGGACTGGTTATTGGGTCTAAAGCCTTTTAAAACAGGCTGTTGGGAAAGTAAAGAGCAAATAAAATACCTGAATGAATTTAGGTTAATAACAATCTGGATCATCTGGGTATCGAATGGTGCCAGGAGTTTCGCATCGCAATAAGGCTAACTGATACCAGAAGACGCCGTCTTTAAAGGCAGTCATATATGACATCACTGTCTCAGTTTCAAGGGAGGAGGCACTCAATCCCACAGACGGGGAATCCCAAATTCCGATGCCGCCGGAAACCCTGAAGGGATACGGGAGGGGAGATCTTCCAGGTCGCTCTCTATTGAGATGTCACACCCGACGGTGGAGCCGACAGTGGGCTGGATTAAGCCTGACAGGTAAAATCTTCCACCAGTAAGATCACAGGGCTGATTGTCGAATTAGCACTGCAGATGTTCTGAAAAGACCTCACAAGGCATGGAGATGGCTCCTCTCTACCCCTCTCTCGCACGTGCACAGACACAGACACAGACACACACACAGACACACACATGCATGCCACAGAACCTCTCATTACACACGATGTTCCCAAGGAGAAGCCAATCATTTCCCTTTTCATGGCTATTTATGAGCCTCGCCACTGTCCCCAGCGTAAGCCCAACCCTCTTTAGCCGCTGGCACGGCCTTTCAATTAAGCGATACTCCCCATAGGAGCTCCAGTCGCGGCCTGGTCGCCATAGGAACTCCCGTCGCGGCCTGAGATTTTTTTTTCAATCGAGCGCCGCGCGACTGCCAGTGTGCCGAGAGCCCGCGGCCCACGCAGACGGCTGCGGTTTTCCGCGGTTACGTCAGCGCAGACAGGGCCTCAAAGGCGGCGGGGCACCAGAGACCACATGACTAGGACAGAGTGGCCTGAGGGGTGGGGCAGGGTCTGGGTAAGAGGGGGTGGGGGCACTATTTAGTGTTCTATTCCGAGAAGATGTTGAAAATTAAGGCTCAAGGGTTTTTATTTTATTTATCGTCTTAAATAAAGTGGGCAAAACGAGTACAATGAAATTTAGTACTTGCCTCCCAAATGACAAAGATAATATTGAATAACAATATACCACAATATTAAATAGCTGTACTAGACAAACAAAGGACATCGCAATTTACATTTGTGGGAATTCGATGAAAAATATATCAGCAAATAAGCTCTGTACATATTGCAGTGTTGTGAAATAGCCATGTGAATGAATGAAGATATGAAGGCATTGCCAACTCATGGTGCTGTATTACGGAGCAAATCCCACAGGGTGGGATGGCACAGAGCTCCCAGAATCACCCCCCCGGCACTTTATAAGCGGTGGCGACGCCCGAGGCAAGAAGCACGGTAAATGTTTATCCACATGCTAATGACTCTGGGCTCACGCTTGTCATACAGCTGGCATCAAAGCTGACCGACTGCGATCCCGGCGCTTGATGCTAACTCC
Organism: Petrocephalus schoutedeni; assembly: GCA_026780765.1. Lineage (NCBI taxonomy): Eukaryota > Metazoa > Chordata > Actinopteri > Osteoglossiformes > Mormyridae > Petrocephalus > Petrocephalus schoutedeni. Next base: position 4,210,020 of record JAODKL010000118.1, on the reverse strand, counting down.
CAGAAGAGGGGAGTCACCCTCGCACGTCCCGAGTCGAACAAAGAGGGCATCGCTGCTGCTGTTTGCCGGCAGTAATGCCCAGGGACCACCTCTGCTGGTAAAAGCTTCGGTGTGTCACGCACGTGACCTGCTATACCGGCAGGTGCCCAGTGCCCTGCCGCTCAAAGGTCACGGGTTCGAAACTCCGCTCTGCTGGTTGTGTGAGGTTGGAATTCAGCCCAGGAAGCACACAACTAGGGCTGAACGATTTATCGACTTCAAATTGGAATCTGATGCCGATACCGATCGCTGCGAGCTGAGTAAGAGCTGCGTAAACCCACTGCACGCTGAGTAAGGGCTGCGTAAACCCACTGCGCGCTGAGTAAGGGCTGCGTAAACCCACTGCGCGCTGAGTAAGGGCTGCGTAAACTCACTGCACGCTGAGTAAGGGCTGCGTAAACCCACTGTGCACTGAGTAAGGGCTGCGTAAACCCACTGCGCGCTGAGTAAGGGCTGCGTAAACCCACTGCACGCTCAGTAAGGGCTGCGTAAACCCACTGCGCGCTGAGTAAGGGCTGCGTAAACCCACTGCACGCTGAGTAAGGGCTGCGTAAACCCACTGCACGCTCAGTAAGGGCTGCGTAAACCCACTGTGCGCTGAGTAAGGGCTGCGTAAACCCACTGCACGCTGAGCAGCGCTGCATGAATGCTGAGCAGGCTGACTAATGTGAGACTCCGGCCCTGTATTTCAATAATGAAGTTACTGCTGCTTTTGGCAGGATGGGTCGCATTCCTCACCTCCGCTGCCCCTCCCTGAGAGCAGTCACGGAGCGCTGCATCGCGCCCACTGCTCTTTACACCGCTTGCAAGTGACCTCTCACCATATTGGCAAGGAGAGCGACTCCCGGCAATGCCAGCAACAGCGTCCCTGGGGAAGGGTGGAGGCAGGGAGGCAAGCCAATGGTAACACGGTGAGCCCTGCCGAGCAGAGCTCCCCTTTTTGACACGAAAGCTCCTCATTACCACTGCCCTCAAGCTGGGCAGGGTTAGGATGCCTCCAGAAGATAACGCTCGTGGGAATTTTATTTACACAAACATGTTTGATGGTAGAACAAAAAAAGCACTGCTTATTTCTCTGAACCAATCAGATTTTAGAGGAGGCGGGTCCAAGTAACTAGAGGAGGCAGGACCAGGACATCTGATTGGTTGGCCTTACATTTGACAACATCTGATTGGTTTTCTCTCTGAACCCATTTTTCATTTCTCCCACAGAACATTTGTGTAAGTAAAACTTCTATGAGCAAAGATAATGGGGTCACCCCATATTAGCAAAAAAGGGTCGAAATATATAAATATGTATAATCTGCCTTTGTGGGTTGAGGCAGCAGAGGAGAGCAAGCCTGTTTAATTAATCCTGCCATGTATGGGATGGCCAGGGGTGGGAAGGGCAGAGTGATGGGTCATCACTTCCAATTGAGACATCCTGCCAAAAAGCTCTTCTTTACCAACCCCTCCTTCCAGGCCACTTATCAGGCAACTTATAGAGCCACCACCCTTTTTAAATGACCTGCGCCCTTCTGTTGGGGGTGGGGAGGGGGGATCCAGGCTCTGTGACTAAAATCCTTGGCCGTCATCTACACAAGACAGGTTGTGTAATGCCAAATGGTGATCATTATAATATTACAACAGAGACCCATAAAACTAACTAAAACTAAACACGAATCATAGATCTAGGCAGTAAAATAAATACAGAATCGCTTACTCTAAATGTACAATCCAGTTACTGCTAAAATAACTCGAGCCTCGGGGGGGAGATTGGCTTTCATCGATTGCCCTTAAGTACAAAACCAAAGCTTTGCATCCGTCGAAGGCCCACTTCCCACAAATCCAGTCCGAGGCATTTTCCACATCATTCCCATTTCCAGTCCGCGGGTACACCGGCCCTGTGCTACGAGGCTCCAGCAGGGCGTCGGGACAAACAGCATAGATGTGAAACGTTAAATCGCGTTTTTAAATACAGCACACAGGGGCTGGAGGGACTTTCAGACAGGAAGGTGCATAGAGACATAGACTGTCCGAGACAAAGACTTGACTTAGACTGATCAAAAAAGCCCCGAACTTCACCGGCTCCTCTCAGCGTGAGTGATCATATTCTGGCTTACTCTGCCCCCCCCCCCCCCCCCCCCCCCCCCCATTGAGTGTCGATTGGCTCCCCTCACGGCGAGAGCGCCACACTCAGCTTGGTTCACTGTCACGCTCGACAAAAATCCTCCGCCGCTTACTCGCGTGCCAGCACGTGCTGCCAAACGGCCAAACGAGAGCTGCCCTTTCATCAGTGCGCCCCCGCGAGTGGCGGACACTCTCAGACCACGAGAGCGCCACGTCCCTCGAGGCTGCCGCTCCATCTGAAAGTCGCGCTGAACGATCAGAAGACAGTGCGTTATGACAGATTCTCACGTGATCTTTGCACTGTTTGTCCCCCTCACGGGCACATGTTGACCTTCCTGTCCCCATAGAGTGACTGAAATATTAACAACATGGCATATAAACATGACGGAAACTGACAGGGAAAGCCCTGCTGGGCTCAGAGATGGTGTCAGCCAATCCAAAAGATGTTCATGTGTAAGAAGGACTTCTGTACGATTGATTTTTGGCTTGGCATTACAGAGAGGAAACCTGTAAATAAGGATGACATATACTAGTCCATTGGGACCCCCAGAAAGTGCACATTTTTGCTCCCTCCCAACTACCAACAAACCTGTACCAGGTTTTCTGTGTTCTTGATTGATTGGTTCAGATGTGTTGGGAGCTGGGAGGGAGCAACAACTCCTCACGGACTGGGTTGCGAAACCTGATAGATACTAAAATCATTAAAATGTTTTCCTTGCAATGTTTAAAAACACAGGCAAAACACCATAAAACCATAAGAGACGATTCAGCAACACTCTAAATTGAGCAGCAAGTTGTAAATCTTCCGAACATCGAGAAGATGCGGTAACTGCCTTCGACGTGAGCAGAGTTACAACTCAGCTCTATGTACGACCCACACTAATCATTCAACCTTTTAAAGGCTGAGGTTAGCAGCAATGATTTACTTTATTAATCTCACATTTTTCCCTAGCATACTCAGGGCATAATTCAATGAGTCCAGCTCTCTAAAACATCCCAATATGCTCTACTTAATTAGCAGCCCATACTTCTAGGTGATATAGTAGGGTAGGCATGGACGCTGGATGTTCTGACAAGCAGCTTATACCTCCTAAGAATGACTGAGTTGTTACAGTACCAAGCAACTTCCACACCAAACTGTCTCTTTTCCACAGAGAAGAGTTTTCAGTCTGGGTTGTTTCTCCGTAGAAAGGAACCAACACAGGACAAGGAGAAGGAAAGGCTCATCTTGAGAGTCAAGTGTCTGTGATCTGGTCACCTGAATTTGGTCACATGACGGCAACCAACTCCCTTCCTGGAGACCTCTTTCACAAGAGCAGCTCTGAGGAACGGATCAAAGGTTCCCCTTTACTCCCAACCAGCATCGAGTGATGACTGATGCATAAGGGAAGAGTGATGATTTACAACAAATAACCAACATAGTGAAGGCTGCGATCATGCCACTAGCTCATGGGGCCAAGAAGGGAAGCCATTCAACTGACCAGGACAGTAACTGGTGTGGCTGTCAGAAGGCAATGCCAGGTAGATCCAGTGGAACAGCAGGCTTGATTCTTTAACACAGATATGAATACCATGATGAAAATTACAGTATTAATGATGACTAAAACTGAGAATTTCAGTCTGTCAATCAATACTGAGTTGAGCAGTAGACTGTTCCAAAAAAAGTAATGTAAATGCAACACGAATATGACTAATATATAAGTATATTTATTACCCCATAAAAAGACACCGACAGAATTCCAGTTAAGACATATCCATCCTTCATCCTTTGGCTCCTTCACAGCCACCAGCTAGACGCGGCTGACTGATGTGACTCGGCGGTGCCTACTTGGAGTCGCCAGCTTTAGAGTGACCCTTAAATCACGGGAAGTGAAGTGACACACAGAAGCCGGAGCAGGGAGACCCGCAGGAGACCTTCCAGAAACATGATGAGGGGTGAAACGAGAGGCAGCTGAAATGCCGCGATGAGGTAACGGGGCCCTGACACTGACACCCCTCACCTTCCGGCAGCTCGCCAGGGAACCTGGTCAAAGACCACATTTTCTTTTCCCTGCCTGACACATCGCAGGCATGTTTAACGGCCGGGTTCCCGGCTTGCCCCACCTCCTTGGATGCCTTCCCCTTTAAAAAATGTCTGAGGTAACGTCAGAGGGGCATCTGAGGATTGGTTCCTGAATCGGTCAAGTCCCACCCCCCCGGGTACTTCCATGGCATCTTCAACATGGAACTCGAGGTGAACGTCACATCATCAAACTTTAAATGGCACACCAGGAGTGTTCCTTTGTCGGGAACGTCTCACAGTTCCTCAAATGGTGCCTCCAGAAGTTTCCTCCATTTAAATGAGCATGGCCTGTGGGCCATACAGAGACGCTCTGTGAAGTGTGCTTCTCTCGGTGGCGGAACCTCTCTGATCTCACAAAGGCTCTTCACTCTCACAGATCTGCTCTCATCTCACGCTGTGGATCAAGAGCCCCCGTCTGACATTAATGAAATCCTACTTCCAGGGACCAACGATTCATGTAACAGCTCGGGAATGAGAAACAAACAAAATTGAAAGTGAAAACCGAGGGAAAATAAACGCAATGGTCATGCAAACGCTGACAGAAAAATAAATACGTTACATGTAAAGTATGAAGTATGACATTCTCAGAACTCAACTGTTGCCAAGACAGATATCCATCAAAATGCTTGCCTTTGGAAACCAGTCTATATTTGGGTCACCTCCGCCGCATCAAAGTAATTTTAAGAACGATTAGATACCTATTGCCTATTGGGACGATGATGGACCAGGTAACCGAGTGGTCAGTCGACTCAGTGCAGTGATATCATTGTTCACTGTCCGTCTGTTCTATAATACCAGGTGCTGTAGATATCAAAACTTCAAGCCTCCAAAGGGACACTGGGATCTGTCCTTGAGGCCACGTTGCTCTGTTTCTTATGGTTTTTACGACTGCAAACGGCGAGGTAATTTCCTGAAGGCCTCAATCACCGGACCGGCTCCGTCAGAGTACCTCATTAACCAAATGTGCACTTAGAGCTATTGTTCCAGAACTCGTTTGGCCACACGCTCATCCGATCAGTGCAGTCGACCTTCCCTCGCCCTACACACCGCCATCCGGAGAACACGAGGGGGTGGGGAACAGGGTCAAGTGGGCAGCAGGTGCTCCCATTCAAGGACATTTTGGGGTCACCTCACCCGGACATGTGACCAGAATATGCCCTTGACAGCAGTGACAGGAAACATTTGGAGCCAAGTGCGTTTCCATGTACAGCTCTACATTTCCATAACAAAGCAGTCATGTGACCCAGGAGGAACCAGAGCCGCCTCCGAGATGCCCGACAAGCATCCACCCTTAGGCCACCTTTACCTTCTTCCTTGAGACAGTTAATGGTACAGGAGTAATTTCTAAGCATACTGAAAACAGCACAGACACCGGAGTGGGGGCCGCTGTCACAGACAGAGCAGATGGGTTGGATGACAGAAGCAATACTGCAGACTTTCCACATCACTGAGCAACACGTTGCTTAAATCACTTTTTTTCCTCCTTTGGAGTTTTGTCTTTTCTAAATCCTTCCTAAAAGAACCCGTATCCCATTTAGCAATAGCTACACTTGGCATTCAGATATGCATATTGACCCTCTTGGCTGGTCAGCAGTATTTTTGAGTGTGGATCTACCTGCTGCACTGATATTCTTGAGGTTTGGCCCCCTGATGTACCGTTATAAACATCCTTTGCTCCTGAAGCACAAAGTGAGAAATTCACACTTTCACACATTTTGAATAAGAGAATAACAAACAATGTCTGTTCTGGATAAGGTCTCAGCTGTACTTGTATAATTGAATGAGGATGTTTATCCCTCTCGCACTATTGCTAGTCAGCATATCCATGGCTGGATATCATCACTTCTTACATTATTACGTCATAATAGTCATGATCACCATCATCACCATCACCATCACCATTTACAGACAGTTTTCTACAGGGAGGGCCAGGCAAAAGGGCTACATCTGGATCTATGTTACCAAAGTTCTCACTACACATTTGAGCCCCAGGCTTAGCTGCTTGCATCCCTACTGTTTTGCTGCCATGGAAACAAAGGAACCAGCCATACCTTTAAAAAAAAAAAAAAAAAAACGACGGCTGAGAATCAAAGTCCGCTGGTCGGACACTCTTACTCCCAGGATGCTCCATCCAGCACATGAACCCTCTGCGACAGCAGCCAAGTACTTAGCTGTGAGGTACAGATCACACAATATACTTTATTACAGGATGAATCTGTTTCACTCGGCTAATTTATTCATGAGCCCATTTTCTGCCTCTTACAATTTTTAAATGCTTCAGCTGTTTTATTAAACCCGCAAGGCATTATACTTTACTACTGCTGATGACTTTGGGTATAAGCAAGTATAAAACCCAGTTATCTGTTTCAGGGGCTCCTGAATGAAATGGCCCATTCATATGCACTACTTCCATCCATATATATGGTTGTGGATCTCTCCATCTCGCCTGGTGTGACACTGGGATACAAGCCCCCCCTTCCTGATTAAGTGTTAGGCTTTTAATCCAATTGAAGCTGACCACCATGGATAGGTGAAAGAACACCTTTTTGTCTATCCCATCATGCTCTCCATTGAGACACATTTTTTTGGAAGGTTAAGGTCTTTGCTCAAGGGCCCAATGGAGATGTGGCTACTATGCAGGGCAAGGGATTTGAAACAGAGACCTTCTGATTACGGGCACAGAGGTCTAAACTGCGGAGCCACCCACCATGGAAAAGAGTTAGGGGGAATAGAAAGTAGTCTTTGAGATGGACCCTGCCAAGCCCCACATCACCTGGGACGTGGGACTCGGGGGTGGCGGGTTATGTGGGTCGGCCTTGACCCAGAGGCCAGCCGACCTCTACTTAGCATCCGGCTAGTTCATCACGCTCCGGCACTCTGAGCAAACAGCAGCAGGGCAAGGGGCTGCGGCTGAACTCAGAACGGCCCATTAAATATAAACGAAAAGCATGTTGCGGTGGGGGGAGTAATATAGCGTGGTCCGAACAAATCGAGCAATCACACGTCTCGCAGGGGCCGCTGAGTAAATTGGCTTCGGGTAATCACTCCAAGGCCCTAAAGCGGCACCTGGAAGCTTCCACCGGCACGGCGATGAAGGTGACTGTGCCCTCCTGTGGAAACCTAATACCGACCTTACTCTTTCATACCTTTATTACCGAATGGTAGGGTGCCACCTCCATACGCGCAGCGGCACCAGCGTAATACCGCAGCTAATGGCCCGCCGGATCTGGGGGTGGTCTTTCTTTAATTTTGAAAACTCGCGGAGACCAGTGAGAGCCGGTGCAACTATGTGTGGCGCCTCCACTGACTAAAAGCTGGGCCGGCTAGCGGGCCTCCTGGTGGGGCGGCTAGCGTGGTGGTTAGCGGGCCTCCTCACGGGGCGGCTAGCGGGCCTTGCGGCCAGCCCATCTCACATGGACTGACCCGGGGGTGGAGAGATTCTGGATGGGGTGATGGATTTGGCCCGACACCTCCAAGCTTAATATGCTCATGATGACAGCATTTGACAGGATACCCCCCGACCCACTGTCCCCACATACAGGCCCAAAAAGGGTGGGGTGCATTCTTATGCAGAGGCTTGGGGGGGGGGGGGACATATCGGGGCAGGCAGGCGGCGTATTTGTTAGGAACGCAACCATGTAGCTGCCCACTGCAGTGTCACAATGTCACATGGCTTAAGGATCCTTGACTGGCATTGGCCCCAGCTGATTGGCCCCTGGACTGCCCCCTCCACTGTCACTCACCAATTCAAACCATATCATTGGCTATCGATAAGGTGCCCAAGGATTATGGCCTGTTTATGCTCCCCACATAAAAAAAATCCAAGAACTGCACGTGTTTGGCTGGAGAGTGCTGCAGAACAGGAACGGCCCTTCCCAGGGCTGGAGCTGCTTTAACATCACAAGCCGCAGGGCTTTGCTGAAGCTCTGTAACGATGCAGCAAGAGATAAAGCATAATGGTGTCTTGTGGCAATGCTATCTTTGGCTGCTGACTGCGGAACGTACTTCAGAGAAGGCCTTCTGAATATCAAGCAGGTGGGACTGGCGGCGCTGGTGGTGGGGAGCTTAATACGGAAAGTTTAGAGCAATTCTGCACAGTAAACTCCCATATCTCTAACTCCCTACTCTTTGGGGGGTGGTTAGACAATTCCGATGATAAACATCTGACGGCGGTTACCATGGTAAATGGATTACAACCTCCACATCTCGCAAGAGCAGCATCAGTTGTACCGACACAAACAACACTGCTTAATGGCAAACCATTAAGTAACTGGTTCCGTGGAAGAACTCACAATCTGCAATCGGCCACAGGGGTCACAGGGCACAGAATGCGACAGCCCAGCGGAGAAAGGAGATGCGTTGGAGAACCCCGGGTCAGGACCATAACCACTCGTGGCCATTCCGCAAGCAGAAGGACATGCCGCCATCTTCACCTGAGCTGGACCTCCGACTGAAGGCAGCCCCCGCTGTGTGCACCGGCACGTACGTCACTGAAGCGTTCTTCAAACCGCGTGTTGTGAGCCACCCGGTTACGTGTTCACGTGTCCCTCCGTGACCGTGGCAGTTACACGCTGCCAAAAGCATGGGCCGCAGGAATCAGCCCGCGATCCACACCCCCATTCAGAATATCTGCCGGAGACCATAGCCAGGTCCTGCAGGGTGTCAGAGGCACCACAAAGGAAGCAGGGGCTCATTAATCCAGGATTCTCAAGATGGAATGAAGGAGGCCGTCTATAGACCCAGAACCACCGAGGAAGGGTTAGTGTCCATTTGGCTCTGCGGACGCAATTTAAATTTAAGCTAAAAATGAAACCAAGATGAACTCTTAACGCGCCAAACCACTTGTCTGTTTGGACCATCGTCCCCAAAGCACTTACTTACTTCTCCGTCAGCCTCAATAAACATCAGGGACGATAGCCGTGCCGAGTCAACATCATGCGCAAGCTTCGCTGTTTTTCTTTTCTTTTCTTCGCGAAACGACTTTGAGGTAAAGACACATTCAGAAATCCAACACGGATCTCGGCTTTGAAGTTTTTGGAAACGCAGCTTAACTTTCCCAGCAAGCAGGGCAGAGCTGGGTTAACGTCCAACAGCATGAAGCACGGCTCGTTGAGTGTAAAATATGCGATACATCACGTCGACTGGTCAGGACCTGTCAATTTTTCAACACCTTTCTGTCAATAAAATTGTTGGCCAGCTAATGCTCTATGGGAGTCTGTTTTTACAGTATAAAAGAACTGTAAAGGATGGGTAATTGAGTTTTTTTTTTTAAACAATTGCCTAATATGCTGATTTTCCATCAACAACGTTTGCAATAGACTGGATGACTCACATTTTGAGTTGTATGGTTTCTAGCTGAGAAAGGTGCAATTCTTCACTAAGATATCCTTTCTAGTGTACTTTTCAGCAAGGCTTAAACAGCTGCCAGATCTGGTGTAACCGAGTGAATCATCGCTCCGCTTCATCTCCAGCTCTACTGTAATGTTCCCTTTCAGAGATGATTTTATTACCATTAAGGAGTCTGTTACGTCATTGGTAGGCACAACATATATGCATCACAACAGTGTTTCTCAACCCAGTCCTCAGGGACCCCAAGACATTTTTTGCACATTTTTGCTCCCTCCCAGCTTCCAGTGCGCTTGAATCAAATAATCAAATAATAAAGAACCCTGAATACTTGCTGCAGGGGAGCAAAAATGTGGTCTGTCTAGGGGTCCCTGAGGACTGGGTTGAGAAACGCATTACAAAATCACACCACATTACAAAGTCATCCTTAATTAAACTAATAGCAGGAAAACAGGCGACATCACCAGTCCCAGGATTCTTGATAAAACCTAGAACATTGGATCTCCAAAAGCGAAAGGGTACAGATATTTGAACTTGACCAGAATGATTTCTCTAAACAGAAATTGTGCTGAAAACAGCAAGTTAAATATTATTTCATATCTAATTTATAAGGAGACCTGAATTCTGGTATCGGGTACCGACTTTCAGACCAGTGTGTAGTGCAAAGTGCAGGGGTGATTATTTTTTAAAGATTTTTTTAAGGTGGAGGCATAAAAGGGACCATAAGTCATACAACTTTATCATTAGCCAATGATATGTTTTTGAGGGGATACTCAGGGGGCCAATCAGCTTTCATCTGGGGTCAGTGCCCTTGTGGACCCACCCCTACATACACCCCTGGCCCAAATGTGCATTCTTTAAACTTCCAGTGAAGCATGAATGAGCAAGTGCCAAACAAGGCGGCGAGTGGCCACCAACTGGGGCCCAATACTGTGGCACGATTAAACACAGAAGGGTACTTCTACCGAGGGCTGTTTATGAGACATGCATGCTTGATTCTGTGAGGTGTGTGAGACTTAAATGCTCCAGCCCTGCCTGATGAAGAAGACCGGGAGACAGTAAGGACGCAAGCCATGCGGAGGTAAATCAATGACCTTCCCTGTTAATGGTTCAGGTTCTGTTTTAATTAGGTGAGGCTTGGACTGACCAGATAACTGCATATGTTAATTCGATTGGCGGCAGCTAACTTGATTAGTGCAGCCTGAGGCTTCGAGGAATGGCTACGATTAGCTGTCAGTGAGCGGCTTTACCGCGGCTTTCAGGAAAAGCAGCGGCACGTCTCTCTGGGAGCCAATCAGAATGGAAGAAGTCCAAAAAGGAGAGAATCAACGATGCGTTGATGAAGCGACAAATGAGTTGATAAGGCGGTTGGGCGTTTTTATTGTGAGACACCGAGTTGGTATGCGGGTACCTCCCACGTAGGCGGAAGGTGTTCCGTACTGATCACATGGTTAAAGTCAAGGGATCGTCAGTTATTGAAACAAACAGAACATGAAGGGTAAAGAAATCGTTAATGCTGTGCGGACAGGGGGCTGGGGCAGGGAAAGGTCGTGTTTTGTCATCCAGGGGCAGAAAGGGAGGGGTATCAGCATGGTCACCCCATTCCATCAGGGAGACTGAGTGAATGTCAAATGACAACTTCCATGGCCCAGCCTACTAACGTGTCACATCAGACCCAATCCCCTTCGGGACATCTAACCGTTGTGTGACCTCCCAAATCTTTGGCATTGCTGTGGCTTCCTGGCTGCTGTGGGGGGGGGGCATGTCACACTGCTTAATACCCCCCTCCTCAACCAGGGACTGTCAACCTGTCTGTACAGGGACAGCTGTGTCTGTAAAAGCTATGTAGGTTATGTTTTTAAATAACATGTCCCTGGCAAGAATTGCATTTCGATCAAATTGCCCAGGAGGACATGTCATGGTGTTGACCCCTGACCCACAGCAAGTTTATACTGATGCCCCCGGCACATCTGTACCCGTCCTGCCACCTCTGTGAAGTTCCACATGGGTGGCGAAAGCTGCTTAATCCGATACCATCAAACAGAAATCGCAGGCCGCCCGGACGTGCCTTTCTCTGCGGACTCCCATGTTCCCAGCTGCGCCCGTCTAAATATTTATCCCATTTCAACAGAATAGGCGCAATTAAATTGACTCTGATCAATATCTCCAGCCCACCAGAGGCAAGACAATTTCTCGTTGTGGACTCAAGGCAGGAAGCCACCCCCCAGGGAGCCAATGAGACACTCCGTTTATGGGATAAGCGGAAGAATGGGGCGAGACGCGTGACCACGGCGACGATATCATCGCTAAAGCTAGAGCGGATGACCAAGGACGACGGTACCATGGTGTAGGGGCGCGAGAGACAGTGTATCTGTGAGTGTGTATGTGTGTGTGTGTGTGGGGGGGGGGGAGGAACTGCGGCTGCTGATCCACAGCCAGGCCTGTGGTCCCGCTGTTCATGGTATCAAAGGGGCGAGGTCTAGAGCAGGGGGAGGTGGGGGGGGGGTTACGAGGGGGTTTTTCAATCTGCCGCTCTTGCGTGGTGTTCTTGCACGACCTAAACTCACGTAGGAAATGGGGGCATTGCGTGGTCAAGCGAGTTGGGACCCAGTACCCAAGATGAAAAGGTCGCTGGTACAAATCCCATGGTTGGCAGAGTGATGTCACCACTGAGCCTTTCAGCCAGCCCCTAGCCCTGATTGCTCCAGGGACTGGATCACCCTGCTTTTTCAACTGTATGTCACTTTGGATCTCTACTGGCTAAATAAAACCACGCTCTAGGAGCAGCTCAAGTGAAGCCAAGCGACAAGTTATTAACTTATCTGATAATCCATCCATCTATCTTCAGTAACCAGTTGTCCACTATCGCATCGCAGAGCCTGGGCCAGGAATCACAGAGCAAAAGGCTGTGGGCACCCTAGACATGTTGCCGGTCCACCTCCGGGCAGACACAGAGCAATTTAGAGACATTTGGGAATACGAGAGGAAACCTTCCCAGACGTGCGGAGAACATGCAGACTCCACACATTTGGATTTGGGGCCAAACACTGGGGATGCCAGGATATAGCACTAAGCCACCAGGCTTCAACCGACACAGCAAAGCGCGGTGGGACAGACAACCAGGTCTCGTCGGACCTCTTTAGCATCAACGATCAATCACCTCCAGCTTCTGCTTGACTTGCATTTCCTCAAGACAAAGAAGAATGACACAGAGGAGTTAAGTTTCAAATTACACTGAAATTAATAACACTCTGCGAGGAAGAAAAAAAAACGATCAGAGAGACTAATTAGAAAAATTTTATAGCTTAGCATAGCCAAGTCATTAATTTAGTTTAGCAGAACATTAGTTGATACAGCAGCCCCCGAAGAAGTGTTAATCCAACATTAGTCCAAGGTACAGCTCATAAAACGTAAAACACGCGACAAATTCAGCTGCGTTTTCCCGCGGAGACGACTGATAATTTGCTCCCGCGGAATCGGCTTTTGTCCGCTTACGTTTTCATTACCACTTGCAATCTATTTTTAACAACTCGTGATGAAGTTGTATTTTTATTTCATTAACGCAGCATTTTACTTGCTAACTGTGGTTCGGGGGGGGGGGGGGGGGGGGATGTAGGGGGGGGAGAGTTCCTGGTGGAAATTCTTTGAGCACAAAAGCAGAAGTATAAAAAAGAACAGTTATTCGCTGTAATTAAAACATCCTACTTAAATAATTAAAGACCTTGATAAAGAGAGGATTTATGGATTTATTGACTAGGTCTAGGCAGACGAAAATGAGGACAAAAGACCCACTAAACGCAGCACTTCCCCAACTCCAATGGTAGGATCGAGAAATCTGCTGCAGTCATGCATGGGGGGGGGCTGGGGGGTGGTGACCAGCTGATCAGGAGTGGGCCAGTCACATTTGGAATGTAGGTTTGATCATCTAAGATCTGTGTGGTTCTGGTCCAGCGGAGTCCATGCTGGTCCAGTTAGAGGCGCACTGGTATCACTGAGAAACTTTTGAAGCGATTTAAATCCCAGTTTAATACGACTCTAAATCCTGGACAAAAATGACCACGTAAAGTCACTCAATTTGTACTGGAAAATGAGGACAAACATGCAAAACCTGTGAACTGTGCTAAGGGCCAACAATGTAACATGCTGATTTTGATGTGTGGGTACCCCCTCCAAACAGACATACCATGACTGTTTTAATGGACTCATGTGGACCAAGTGCCTTTATAAAAAGTACAGCTGTGACCTGCTCTGCGCATGGTCGCGGTCAGTTACATGACCATGGACGCACCAGATGTCTCACCAAGGTCAGGGGCCATCATAAAACTGCAACCCCCCCCACCCCACCAGAGAGATGGTGACCTTGGGCCGATAATCTTCACGAGGCCGGGGAAATGACTACGGATCATGTCAAGTCGATCCAAATCCCCATTAACACCTGGAGATCTATCCAATTGTCCCTGGTGCTGGTAAGCCTAGACCTTCGGTAAGGGATGGACATTGTGGCACCCCAATGAAAGCCACACGGTGCACATCACTGGGCATCCCTGCCGGTACAAAGCGCACCTAAATCTCCACACTCCAGGTCTAATCTTTTAATGCGGCTGTAAAGCTAGAGCTGGATGATATGAATAATAATCACGGCAGGTTGAAGTTCAGGATTCCACAGGACTTTCTTTTCCCCTTTTTTTGCTGACAACTTCCCGGCAGGAGTAAATAATTCACCAAAGTGCCAGAGGTTTAAATCAGAGCTGACTTTCGAGACGTCCTGTTATGTCAATCCACCCGTAATGGCGAGGGCAGATAATTAATAGCAAATAACGCCACTTCACAGCGTGTAAGGATGAACGCAGAGTAAGCTGGAATGCACCCCGCGGGCACGGGGGAAAAGTCGATTTGCATGGATCTTTAAAAACTCTCAGGTCGCTGCAGAGCAGAGATTACCGACCGATACATTGATAGTGATTCGAGGCCTGTTGCATTGAGTTTTCAGACCTCGGGTGGGGAAGATTCAAAATGGAAATTTAACCCCCCCCACAACCCTGCTTTGGCATCCCCTTAAATCAGCTTCTCCACTTGCCAGCAGGTTGGCCTGTTCCCTCCACCAGACATTCCTTGTTACGCTGGTGCAAGTAAGGATGGTACAACCTTCACCCCTAATTAACCATCTGGGCTTTTAAATCCCGGCCACCTCTATCCCCCCCAAACCCCTATCCTCTTACCAAAGCTCCATGAAGACGTCCACAGAGGATAGTGGGGGTTAAAGGTCAGCACAGAGATGCCGGCTTTCCGGGTCGACAGTCCTAGGGCAGCGGATCCAGAGAATCCACCCTAATGGGCGTTGGGTTCTGACAGTCTCGTCATCCAGGCTCACCCCCATGCCTGGGGCTCGGCCCCCAGCGGTGAGGGGAACCTTCTACCCTACAGATTCACACTGTGCAGAATGAGCCACCAAACCACATCCAGTCATCAGATTCCCTCTCTACCTTTAAGAAATGGCCTGACACACCTGTTCCAGGATTTCTGCCACTAGTCTGATGTCTCTCTATGTTCCCTGAATGTTCTTAGTGCTGCATTCGGGTCCTTGAATAGTCTGAATGGGTTCATGTTTTGTTAGAAGTTGTGTAGCTCCTGCCCCAGTGCTGCTTACATGCACCTGGGTGTTCACTGGAAGCTCAGCCTAGCTGCACTTATGCTTGGTCGACTCCCTGACAGCATGTATGTTGGTAATGGGCTATTTGCCTCACTTGAATGCCACTTTGGACAAAAGCATCTGCTAAATATGTAAATATAAATAATGATCGCTGCTCCCAGAGTTGCCTTGGAAGAGACATGTGATCCATCGCCTGCAAACCTGCATCTGTCCCAGTAGTTAGGGTGGCCAGACGTGAACCGAGCGCGGGCATCTGTCAGACGGGGGCGTGGCCTAAACTCCGAGGCTTAGCTGCGAGCCTACATCTAGAAACAGCCTGTGCTGCCGTGTCAAGCTGCCTATGTGGGTGCAGATCCTAATTAGCAGCTTTGGGGTATTTCACCCCCCCCCCCAGAGGACTCAGGGGCCGAACACATCACAGGCAGCCTGAATGGCCTCCTCACAGACCACGAGCAGCTGAGAAGGAGACACCAGATGAAAAAGGGCAATTAGGCCCCTTCCGTCTTTAATTGGTGATCAGTGCAAGGTCCATTGGGTCCATTTTGGGGCTTCTGATTTATTGGGGTGGGGGTGGGGGGGGGAGAGTTACCAGGTGTCATGATAGTTACACCAGTCATTATACCCCTTGGCCCCAGTAGTGAAACCCCTAGGGAAATCCCCCTATGGGAATGAGCAGAGATGCTTTTAGGGAACCCAGCCAGGACATTTCCGACGATGCACTGCTTTGGGCGTGCTTTACGGAGCAGCATTACTGCGCCACTTAAGAGCTTTATCGGGATCAAATTATTTTATCTCTCAGATTCTACAGCACAACAAAGAGAGGATACCCACACCATGGGGAAACTATGAGGCAGTGTATTAGGGATTTGCTGATTCTCTCTTCCATACACTCAAAAGTACCTGCACACACACACGCGCACACACACACACACCCACACAAACATTATTGAGTGTCCCTCTCTTAGGAAGGAACCAAAGAAAATCAGACATGACCTCGTACCGGTGATCGGGCCAGAGGAGGCGGTCGACGACAGTAACTGTTCAGCTAATGATGCACAATTAGTCACAGCCTTATCTGTAATCTGCTCTATCAACAGAGAAAGGTCCTGGCGCGAGGCTAGTGTGGATAATTAGCCATTGTTTGGTCGAGTTTACGAACAGCCGGGAAGAACGTCAGAGAAAATGAGCATAAATATATCACAGCGAGGAAGATCTCATTATCTTCCCACCGGTAAGGGCCATGATGCCAGCATATAGACCACGGCTTTAGACTCCAAGCTCATTCTGGGCCTTCCCCGGGTGTTTCCGGGCCAGCAGGGAAGACACCTTGTGGTCTTAGCTGTGGCAACGATGGTGACAGCACATGCTACAAAGGAGCAGTGCCCAGTGTGTTTAACACTAAAAACTGACTGATAAACCCTGACAGTCATTCTCCCCTAAGCAGGCCGGCTTAAGGCACAGCCTCTCCTGGAGCCGCTGAGATGCTCGCTGGAGTCTTCCCAGGCTTCCCGGGTAGGGAGGAGGCACTCCATCTGGGGATCTCCCAACTGCTCGCTACCTGAGAACGCTGGAAGAACGTCCTTCCTGCACCATCTGCTCCCTGGAAGCTCTTCCACCACAAACCACTGAGCAGCATGATATGATTGGCCTTGTCTGGAGGAGCCGTAAATCCTTGCTGACTAAAGGCACCCCTGTGAGATACCATCTTCCCCCAGACAACACTTTGCTATTCACTGCCTGATGACTGGGGGCCCACAGCATACATCATTAATGTGTCAAACACAAGCAGTTACACGGTATATTTGTACAGAGTACATCTGGTCACATGCCAACATTTATTTCCATCTATTATTTAATTCGAAATCAATAAGATTTTTCTCCCATAGGGAAAATTTCTAAGAACTTTCATTAGTCACATGGCATTTACAATTCGGCTATGAAGCCATATTGTTCCGATCCCACGCCAAACCACTTAACCACTAAGCCCCCTGCTGGCAGAAGCTGTTCACTCACACAGGGCGCTTGCCAATGATGGCAAAGAAAGCAAACTTGTTTAATGGGCGGTTCAGCCTCAGCCCAACTAATCAATTACAGAGCATCTTTACTGCTAGGCATGGAGAAATGAGGGTCCCCGATTGATTTCCGATCTGTTGATTGGTTCTCGCAGCCATCGTAGCTCAGGAAACAAATCAAGTGGCACGTGGCAAGCGAGCGAGCATGGGCTGCGGAAGCTGGCATCCATAACTACACGGACGTGCCGCCGAGTCTCATTTGATTGGATTATCCTTGCAACTTCTTTTTTCAGAACATGAAATGGTGATGGCTCAGTATAACCTGACACCAGTGCATATGCAGTGTGCATGTGTCTTCAGGTTACCTCACTCTTCTTAAAGCATGTGGTCAGGTGGACTGGGGTCTCCAAATATGCCTAGTATGGGATGGTGTGAGTGCATGTGCATGTACCCTGTAAAGGACTGCCGTCCTGCCCAAGGTGTTCTCTGCCTGGTGTATGGATGGATGGTCAAGAATCATTGAGATGTTTTTCCACATGCACTGGGTGGAACATCAGCAGAACCTGGGACCCAAGAATCAATTTTATCTCATATCTGAACATGCCACTGATCCAGTCCTAATATCAAGCTGAACACGTCACTGAACCCATCCCAATATCAAGCTGAACACACCACTGAACCTGCCCCAGTATCAAGCTTAACACGCCACTGAACCTGGCCCAGTATCAAGCTCAACACACCACTGAACGTGGCCCAGTATCAGGCTCAACATGCCACTAAACCTGCCCCAGTATCAAGCTCAACACACCATTGAACCTTCCCCAATATCAAGGCCAACATACCATTGAACCAGCCCCAGTATCAGGCTCAGCACACCACTGAACCAGCCCCAATATCAAGCTCAATACTCCACTGAACCTGCCGTGGGATCAAGTTCAACATATTAAATTTGTCTACACATCCGTCACCTTGTTATACCAGTGCTAGCATTTATGAGCATGGTTCTGTCACCAACAGCTCAAACATATTCCCTACCTCAGTCAGCAGAACATGAGAACAATCATATTCAATGAAATCTAACATACTCATTAAGAGCATGGAAAAATGGAACAGAGAGGACCAAATGGGTACAGCGTGACCAGAACATTAACAACAAGCTGCACACATGCTGAATTCGACACCATTAATTGTACCAGTAAACATGGCCACCTCTTTGACCTCTGACCTTTCGCACCACTCCACTCACCGGGGGAGTCCATTTTTACTGCCAAACTCGCAGCACGTACAGCCTGTTCTGGAAAGAGGGAAAAGGTGGGAAAGGGCTGTGGAATCATTTAGCAGATGATGCGGGATTCCTCTGAGGCAGAACAGAAGCTCGGTTTCATCAGAAATCGAAGAAGCGTGCAGCGCGGTGCATCTTACAGGTTCCCAGAAACAGCCGCACAGTCCAGATCAGAATCACTGTTAAAAGCAGATACCCAATCTTTAAATTCACACTGGGTGCCATGAGATGGAAAAAATCATGCACTAAATATACATAATTTATGTAACCTGTTTACAATTTCATGTAGCCTACAGCTTCACAGCAAGGTTGGGTATTATTAATAGAGAAATTATTCATAAAGCTCAGGGACGTTACTGTAGAATTGACCACCTTTTCGATCAGGAGTCCAATCCCTTAACTTCTATGACCCCTACTGGAGAACATGGATGGATAGCTCCCTAAGCAGACCTGCAGGAAAACCTGGTCCAGACTAATAATCGCTGATGTTATTGCTGCGTCGTTAAGGTAGCGAAAAAAGCCACTGTGCACACGCGGAAATATAAACCGGAATTCACGGGCATCCGCAAATAAGACTCCAGTCAGTGTGCTTTTCGATGGGAAGATCGCCATCTCAAAGGGCATCTCGCTCAGATCACATGCCCATCACGTGCTTCCCCCTTGAGGAAGAGGAGCAGGGAGCAGCTGAAGGATGGGGCACTTTAATGACCTGTTCCCTGGCCCTCCGCTGGCTGAGAGGCACGGGCTGGCCCACGGACAAGCCCCCCGCCCCCTGATTTCACCACAGGAGCACATCTTGAAATAGAGCGAGAAATCCTTTAAAAAGGACATGTAGAGATGGGGCCAGAGAGAGCTGAAGGCAGGGAAATGTGCAGAAGCAGAGCCTGTGATCGATACAGGAACAGATCCTGGTGGCACTCGGGTCAGGGGTCACCAGTGTTGGTCCAGAGGGGTCACCAGGTGCTGGATGACCCCTTAATTATCCTCGAGTAAGATCTTGACAGAGCCGACCTCACCAGCCAAATCACGATAAAGAAATCCTGTTACTAAACGCAACCATCCATCCATCCATTTTCTGAAACTGCTTATCCTTCTGGTTCACGGGGGGTCCTGAGCCTATCCCGGAAGCTACGAGCACGAGGCGGGGAACAGCCAAGGACAGGGGGCCAGCCCATCACAGGGCACACACACACCAGACACTCAACCATGCACACCTATGGGCAATTTGGTAACTCAGCATGTTTTTGGACTGTGGGGGGACACCAGAGTACCCGGAGCAAACCCCACGAAGACACGGGGAGAACATGCAAACTCCACACACATGAGACCTGGGCAGAGACGCCACACACATGAAACCCAGTCCCAGAGGTATGAGGCAACAGTGCTAACCACTGCACCACCATGCCGCCCCAAATGTAAGCATATTAAACCTAATTAAACTCAATAAGCATAGCTCTTCTTTGTTAGAATACTTCTCAAATGGACTATACAAACCTGGCAACAAACAGAAACTTTGAAACTACAAAAAAGAATAAATCTAACCTTAAGTTGTTTGAAGAATTTAGCAAGACCATGTATTATACATGAAATAAATGACACAGAATTCATTCAGTAGCTGAAAAAAATAAAAGCATCTATAAATGTACATTATTTGATATTGCTAATTATGTATATCTTAATGTGACTTGAAAAACAGCGGGTCTTTGAAGGACAGATTAGGATTAAAGTATTCATTCAGACGAGTACGATCAATTATGCATTTAGCTAAAACCAGCACAGCAGAAATTCCCCAGGATCAGGGACATTAACCCAGGACACTGAGATGTTCAGAAATTAACGCTATGGGTTAAAGTCCATTAGAGCAACACTGGGGCTCTGGTGTAGCGTTCACTGGGCATGCTGTGCAAGCCCCCCCACTAGGTGGGAGAGGAAGATGAGCCAGTGGTAAGGAGGTCTCTGACAGGCTTAGGGGAGCAAGCTTCACTGGCACAGATGGGCAGACGGAACTCTCAGTTTTCAGGAATGGATAAAACGGCAGTTTCTCAGGCGTGACGCCAGAGTAGATGACTTCACTGGAAAGAGGAAGGAAGGGATGTGGGATGGATGGCTCCGGGTTCGACCGGCACTAGCAGGATTCACCCCCCCGCCCCCCCCAGGCTTCAGCGGGAAACAGGCAAGGGGACGCCTGGGCGGTTTGCTGCTCGGAGGCTGCAGCGGGAAGGATCTCTGAGCCGCCGCGCTCAGACAAAGCACTGTGAAGCGCAAAGGGCCGCGGCCACTCCCCACAAGGCACGGGGGGGGGCATTTATATGCGGCAAGCAGACTTCTGAAGCCGAAGCATCACAGTGAAGAGAGAACATGCTCGGAGCACATGGTCAGCACAGACGCTGAAGAGCCATTTAAGACAGTGGTGTCCTGGCACTGGGAGGATGGAGGAGCCCAAGAGGAGCAGAACCACCATCACCAGCATCACCACCATCATCATCAGCTCCGTCAGGACTGGCCTGCAGTGAATCAGAAAAGCCTTTCCTTATTTCGTTATTTACCACCCCCTCCGCCACACACACACACACACACACACACACACACGCACACTTACACTTTAATAACGCACTCTTCACAAAATGGGTTCATCTGCTCTGATGCTGAAAACTGCCCCCCAGCTGAAAGGCCCCCCACCCATGGCGCACCGAGGCACCCGCCGCCTGTCAGTGGCTGATAAACGAGCGCATGCTAAGTATCTCCATTAAATCTCCCACATCGGGGCTAAGGCGAGTTCGGTCCAGCGATAAGTGTGCCGAATGATGGGTTGGCCCAGTGGAACCAACCAATCGGCTCCCGGGGAGAAGGGCCCATTCATACAGATTAGCTGCTATTGTCCGGAGCAAGACGGCAGCCGTAGCTGATAATCAAGCCCCCAAAATGACTTTGTTTGTCTTGAATGCACCACTGGGTGGGGCGGGGGGCAGGGGGGGAGATACGCAGTGACGGCAGTGAACCGGAACTCGCTCAGATGCGCACGATCAATGGCTTTCAGGGGGACTGGGCTGCCGCATTGCACATTCAGGTTCTGGGGTTTTAAAGGGAAATCTCATTAGCATGTATTTGTCTGTCATACGCTCCCCTTCCTGGCTGATTCCTGGGCTGGGGGGGATTTTATGGCAATATAAGATTTAAAAGAAATAAATTTCACCAAATAGCATGATAAATATTGAAATGATTATCACAGAGCTCTCTGACAATAATGCTTAGCTTTGAAGAAAGAACTGCCTGTCAGCTGCCATGCTGCCATGGGGGAACGGCTTTGTGAGAGCGGTTACAGGCCGGGGCGAGAGGCCAGGTGGGGTGGGGCCAGGCCGGGACCGCAGGCATGGGGCAAGGGGGTACAGAGCATAGGGTATGGAGCAAGGCAGGAGGCCTGGGCGGGGCGTGAGGGTACAGAGCAGAGCGGGAGGCCTGGGCAGGATGTGAGGGTACAGAGCAGAGCGGGAGGCCTGGGCGGGGCGTGAAGGTACAGAGCAGAGTGGGAGGCCTGGGCAGGATGTGAGGGTACAGAGCAGAGCGGGAGGCCTGGGCGGGGCGTGAGGGTACAGAGCAGAGCGGGAGGCCTGGGTGGGGTATGAGGGAATGGAACTGGGTGGGAGGGTATGGAGTGAGGCATCAGGGTACGGAGAGGGGTGGGGTGGGGTACAGGGAAGGGCGGAAGGCCAGACCAGGTGGAAATGGAGTGGGGCAAGAAGCCAGGCGAAGAGGACAGGCACAGATGGACTGACCCCGAAAGGCAAATCGACCATTGTCCGGTCCCTGGGTATCCTCAGCAATGACTGCACCATGTCAGTCAATTCTGAACAGGGAATCGTCAGGCACCCCCCCATGTGCAAGACTGTGATGGGGGGCACCACCAGGACTGTTATCTCCCACAGCCTTCTGCATTGTTCACGTGAAGATGGCAGACGGGCCTGAAGAGGAAGCAGGAGCCAAAGAGGAAGGCAAGTGTCTGGGTGGGTGTGTGTTGAAGGATGAGGAGGAGGCGGGGATTACAATAAGACAAAAAAGAAAAAACATTATTTGCTAAGAGCCGGGGTCCTCACTGCGGGGCCGCCTTCCCATTCAAAGCTTATTACCCGGCGCTGAGTGACATCTGCAGAGATTCGACATTAATTAGCTCACAGCCACACAGGCAGAGATAATGGGACGTGGCCAGCACCGGCACAGCACGGTCGCAAGGAGGAGAGCATATTGACAAAGGAGGGAGAGTACAGAGGGGGGGCCTTTCTGCCCTGCGGGGCCGCGAGGTCACATGGGCTGAATGCACCTGCATTCAGATACCGCTGCTTTTCCCGCCCGCTATTGCCGCCCGCTTTGAATGTTTTACTAATTCAGCCTGCATCCAGTGCACAGCTGATGTACCAAATCTAAGGTGCATCTCTTATGTCTGTGTTTGCCTAGACAGGCTTGGGACCAGACAGAATCGGGCTGAATCCCCCCAGCCCACTACGTGGCAAACACATGTAATCTTGGCCCTGGGGAGGAGGGCGCGGGGAGCCAGCTGATGACTTCAGTGAGTGTCAGAGGCAGAGCTGGGCCGGGTCCTTTCCGGGCGGCGTCCCGGGATGACGAGGAATGAGCTGATTGGGCTTTATCTCCCCCTGTCTCACATGTGTCATCAGAGGCTATTAAGGTCACGGCCGATGGGAAGGGGGGGGGGGGCTGCTGGCGTGGGATTGCCTAATGAGACCCAGAAAAGCTGCAGTGCAGTGCAAGGTGGGGGGGGGTTTCCTGTCAGGCCCATGCTCATCTCTCATTTTTCACCTCATTTCACTCCGTAGCGCAGTTTTCCCCGGCACCCTCGTCCCACTGCTATATATCATACCTGCAGGACTTTTCTTTCTTCTGATTGGACCCAGTACTGGGGGGGGGGTGTTTCCTGATGTCAGTCTGTACCTACCTTCTTCCATCTTGGTGCAAGGATATTCGATATGTTACCCAGCAGGGGGCATGATGAGGACGGTGGCCATGACACCATAACCCAACCACATGCACCTAGCCGGTCTGCCTTCATCCACATCTGGATTCTCCATCCATATTCTTCAGGCTTCACCAGTGCACTGACCCGCAGGACGTCGCACTCGACGTTCCTGAACGTGTAGGTTATCTACAGGCCATACATCTGTGAACCATACATCTGATGCCAATCATGTGACATAAGACACGTCCAAATATCCAGCAATGGCGATGTGTATGATGTATGAAGACTTTTCAGCCAATTGCAGAGCAGGACCTTGAAGGCGTCTCCCTCCTTGCCTTACACAGGGTGTCAGGAAGAATTCATGACCGCCTGCAGAAACCGGGGGTCGACTTGGGCCTTATTTTGGGTCAGCTCCACTCCAATAGGCTCACGCTGCCCCGGCCTCCTCCTGACGGCCATATGTCCACCCACATCCTCGCCGTGACAGGCAGCGGGCGGCAGCATCTGCTCCCGTGCGCAACCTCCAGCAGACAGATGGCAATGGGGCCCGGCCCATTTCCGGCACCTCCCAACTGCACTTCTCGTACGGGTTCCGTAGCTGGCATGGTGAAGGGGCGGGGCCCAAGCTAGCTGACCTAGCCAGCCGGAGCTCCCGAAACCCGAGGCTGACCTTCACGTGCTGGGCTCATCGCTCACCGTCCAGCCCCTTCCCTCAAGGGGAGCCCTCAGATTATGTAGCATTAGCCACTAACGTCTGGCAGCTGCCGGCGAGCTGCATAATGAATTATTTTGAAATCCGGCCAGCATTAATTACTCGACGGCAATCTATTCTGCATCTGAATGCACGGGGCGCCCAGAGTCCCATCTAAAGCCATGTGATGCATTATTTTTTTATCTGAAACCTGCCAGAAAAAATCTGCCGATGCATAAAACACATTCGCTAAATATAGTGGCAAGCTGCACGGAGAGGAAAGCAAATGTCATTACAGTCAATTTACTTCTGCCGTCCATCGATTTTCTGTTGTTCAAACATAAATTGGAAAACCATCAAGATGAAAAACCATAGATACCCCCCTCTCCCCACCCCTAAAGAAATGAGTGAGAGAAAGAATTTAAACTTCACTCTGTCCCCAAGCCGTCCACCTATGGGTGAAATCCTCTTACTTACTCAGCGTTATCCCACTCAAGCGCAAACGAAAATAAGAAGCGTTTTGTTTTCAAAGCGCTGAGTCATGAAAGAGGAGCGATTGCTCGTCTCCAGGCCAGCGAGCGCGGCCACCAGAACAAAGCGAAAGTTTAATATTTTCACTCGGGCTAAGAGCTCAACAGCCCCCTGGGACAATCAGTTCTGCACGTTCTGGGATTAAATTTGTATGAACGGTGCTCTCGCATCCCTCATGTTGAAGTTTTGGGGCACTGAGGCTTTTCACCAAAAAGGATGCTGACCACAAACAACACACTAAAATTCCTTCAATCCACCACAGATGATTAATGGATTTTTTAAAACTGTTATATTTTTAATCTCGGCCTGAGTATGCAAAGCAGAAAAATTACTCAGTGGCATAGATCATCATTAGGTACATATGCTATGCAGACTAAAGGCGCACAAGTTATAAAATTTTGTATGTAAATAATTCTTCCACAAATAGTGTCACTCTTGAATTTCTTAAATAAAAGTAGCAGCCACGATGCAACACCAATAAGTAAGAGCTTCCAGGTAAACTTGAAGAACACCAGCATGGACATCATACCATCATCAGCAGCTTGTGAGATCTTGAAGTTCTGGGAGATACACGGGTGGAGCTAGTGCATGGAAGAGCGAACAGCAGCCAGAGACATAGTCCCATTTCCATGGGTGACACACATCCTGTCAGAAAGCTCTAGAAGCTTCTCTCGATGGTTATCCATCGCCCCATGCACACGACGCAGCGAAGGCTAACACAGGGTCTTCCAAAAGAGCCAAGGAGAAAGTTGATGAGTCATCATTGTCCAGAGACACTTAAATAAAGGATGCATTCATCTGTGCGTGGTCTATCGTTCTGTCCTTGTGGTGCTCCTCATCTCTGAGCCTGTGAGCCCACCATCATTTCTGCATAGCGACACCACAAATCGTGCCAGTCACACCCTCCGCTGGTCTCTCCTCCAATCAGGAGGAAGACTTGGACTATAGGCCACAGATCTCTCGTACTCTTTGAGATAGCATGAGATGAGCGAGAAATTAATCTCCTCCCCTTCCGGTGTGCTGGTGTGGCGCCAAGCACCACCTTTAAACACCCACTGTGTTGGTCTCACCACTTAAGATATGGTAGCAGTATGAAGCTTGAAAAACAATTAGGCACCAGAGGTGACTCAGCACAGGCGCGTAGCCCAGGAACCAACATGGTGGAGGTCTTAGGAGGCGCATGACCACTGGTGTGAGCCGTGATCCTTGCAGTCTCTCTACCCAGATAAGATTCACGACTGTACAAACTTGCAGGGAACGACAACTATTGATTCTTAAGCCTGCGGAAGCTCAAGGGACTTTTTTAGAGTAAGAGCCTTCATATATATTTATGCATACAATCTTCCAATTGATCTTTCCAGCTGACAAATTAAAAGGCAACCTTTTCGAAGCAATATCTTTCACACTGTCCTGCACAAAGAAAGCCATGAATGTTGAACATTCCTACAATTTCACAAGAGTGATCAGCGCAACACAGCAAGATTCACTGGATAATCAGCCGCTGACAGCTGCATTGAAGCTTTATTTGGCACAACAAAGAAGATGCAAAGGAAATGGTACAGAATCGTGCCGGAAAGAGCACCAAGGTTTTACCCAAAAAGTGTGCATGAATGCATGGGGCATATGACCAGGAAGTCCTCTACGAAATAATTTTCCGTAGCAATTTTAACTTTTACTTTCCTAGTTAAATTAAGGGAAGTCAATAAAATACATAAAATTAACAAGACTGCTGACTTAAGCCCATGGCTGCTGTGTTGTAGAAGTTACATACATTGCTATGAAAGCAATTTATGGGCCAGGCTAATAAAAACTGTGCTAAGTCCACTGTTATAGCAGTGGAGAGTAAGCCGGCAGGCCAGCGAGTGGCCTGGCGTCGCGCAGTGTCAGAAGAGGATGCAAAGCGGGCAATTACAGCCTGCCAGGGGAGACCCCGCTGGGCACGAAATTAGAGGGGTGTCGATTTAGCGCTCCAACAGGGGCGGGATGGAATTCAGCACGCAGCTGGACAGCTAGCTAAACACACAACAGGTAGGGCCTTCCCGTTCCAACACCCTAATGGCCAATCGGAATCAAGCCCTGGGGCACAAAACAAGAGGCATAGCCCAAACCCATAAAAAATCAACAAAAAGATAAATGCAACATGTTGTTGAAACACAGATAGCTAGTCCTGGCATATGATGAATAACAGAAATTCCTATGCTACTACAAGCTAGCCAAGAGGCCAAGTGCACGGTGCATGAATCGCCGATTTACATTCCGCTTTGATTGGTGAAGAATAACTGGGCGCCGCATCTTACAGCCTTCCTGCACGTCTCCTCGAGAAGCCAAAGTTGGCGGAATAATCTCTCACGCAATGATTTTAAATTGCCGGCTATTGGGGGACAACAAAGGGACAGAGGACCGGTCACGGTTCCTTGGGCAACAGGAATTACTATTCTCAGTACAACCTGGGCTCTACTGGCATTTAATAAAGTACAAAGAAACAGGAAAAAAAGATAGATTACACAGTCCTACAGTACAGCGCTGCTGCCAAACAACCACTGTGCTTAAACCCACGGGTGACAAAGCATTAAGGAAATGTATGGGGGGGGGGGGCACCCCCGGAAGGGAAAATCCCAATAGGAAAACTGCCGCCCAGCCTTTGAGGAAGTTATTTAAACTGAACTGAGTGTGTAAAAATATCCAGCTGTATAAATACGGGGTGGGGGGGGGGGTAACAAAAATGTAAGCTACATACGTTAGCGTAGAGCCAGGAATCTGAGCCTTATGATGCAGGGTAGAGGTGCGGCCAGACAGGGAGTCATGAAGAACAGGCCACGGATAACTCCCCTCATGTGATATTCATCTTCTGCAGCGATACACTCGAGAGTGGCTTTAAATAATCCAGCCTCTTTGTTATCACTGTGGGGAGAGCCAGTCGTGCTACAGGTGTGAGATCCAGCTGATAATTTAATTGCAGTTGGAGGATAAAAAATTATTATATGCAAGGTACAAATGGAACAACAATTTTGGCATGTGGAAAATATGAAAATTGAGGCATACAGACATATGATGTTTAGTGGTTTTTTTTTAAAGCGGTTATTGTTCTTAATGCACATTCTGTCACATTGTTCAGTTCATCAGATTCCTTTCTATGGCGATAAGGAAGGGGGGGTTGGGGTAGGCTGAGAGGGGGGGGGGCTTCTGAATTCATAAATCATATCAGGTAGTTGGCTGTGTGCTTGTAAGCATATTGGATTATGGGTCATCCACAGCGACATTCGCCCGGGCCCACGGCGAGTCGGTACAGGCTGCGCCAGGCCTTTCTCACCGCAGGGCCGTGTCGGGGGGATTGGAATGGACCGCCCCACAACTTGGGCAAATATGTGCAACTAATGCAACAAATGTATCTCGACTCCACAGGACTGTCACCACAGTTTTTTTTTTCTTTTTTAACCAAAAGCACCTTTCATATCTATAATTCATATAAAATTAAAAATCTACTAAAACACAACAGTTCATTTACGGATACATCTCAACTGATTGCAATGTTCTGCTCTCACTGAAGAGTAGATATGTTCAGTTGCATACAATAAGGATATGGCATATAAACTATATACCTGTAGTTTGTAGTTACAGCAACAGAGGCCTGATGAAGGTCAGGCAGTCGTACCTAAAGCACCTGCACCGGTGCAGCTGAACTCGCCGCGAATAAGTGCCTGGCGGAAGCAGGGGTCCGTGTGCGGCAAGCGTGCATGTAACGTTTTAAATGGGGGTCACTACCGCTTAAAGGAACATAGCAGCCGTGGGGAGGGGGTGAGACAGGGCAAACATTGCATCTGGGCAGCGTCTGGCACCAGACGGGCATCCTAGACAGGAAAAGCCCCTTGGAAGCCACCTGTTTCTGAGGGCAGTGCGCTAACGAGGAGAAGGCTAATGAGCATAAGTAAAAAAAAAAAAAAGTAAAGGGGGACTAAAAGTGGGGAGGAAAGAGCCATTAATTATTCATCGCTGGAGAAATTAACATCAGGAGTGAGCCACTTTGAATGAATAATTGATCCTATCGTACCAGGCTAATGTTAAAACATGCAGGGTTTGACAGACAGGAATCAATGCGGGATTTCAGTGTGAAGGGGGTTCGAGAGTAGCAGTGCACTTCTAGGGTGCCTGGAAAGAAGAATGCTGCTTTTTCCTTCTTGCCACCCCACTCCCACCCTGCAGAGGGCGCCAAAGAAGTCAAGGGAGACAACAGGACAAATGAGGAAGAGCATCCGGTGACTGACTCGGGGCTTAAGAAGCCTTTTCCTGTTATTATTGTTGATGGAAATCAATAATGGCCAATCACTGAGGTAGAATCTATGTCACTGGTAAAGCAGCCCATTTATAATAACCAGACCATGCTATACCCCTGTCTCTGGACACTATACACAGTCAGACTGGGGAAAAATCCCTGACACCAGCCCATATCATGCAATTATTCATTTTAGTGGCAAAAGTACCAAAATGTGCACCTGTTATATTAGTAATCTGACAGTTGGGGGCAGAGTGATTTGCCAACGACAGTGACTGGCTTATTGCCACACAAGTCCACACAGAACCCCACGACCTTTTATGGCAAAGCAGGGATCCTCACAGGACTTATTGGGAAATGCCAGCAGAGCAGAGCTTTGTCTGGGACGAAAAAGGCACAAATCGAGCAGAGGCGGTGGCTTCAGCTTCAGTTCAATGCACGGTACCCTAACCCTACGCCGCCCTCCACACACACAGCGCAGCAAACAAGTGAATCCCCAAGCCGTTGTTTAGAGAAGAATGAGGGAGGGAATAATTAAGTCTTTAGAATTTGGCTGTTCAGCTCAAAATCACCCAGAAACAATGGCTGTCATTCTGGGGGGCGAGAAAGGAAAGGTGGCCAGCAGAAATGTAATGGTTCTTAATTTAATAGCGTGTCACTGGCCCCCGGTGCCGAAAGCGTGGCACATGGTCTCCCGAGAGTGATGGGGGGGCCCCCCCTCGGCCAGGCCCGTGGTCTGCACCTGGAAATTGCCAAACAGACCTCACACCCCCAGACTGTCCCTCCACAGTGTGGAGAGGTGGGCTTTCCCAATGACTATGTAGGGCGGCGGGTAAAGTAGCAGCCAAAGCTACAGTCCATAGGACCCAAATACTTTTAGTGCAAGTCCCAGGTGAAGCACCAGTTAGGTATCCTTCAGCAAGGTACCTAACCCGATTTAGCACTTTAAAACAACTGCCAAGTACTTCATATTTGCTCATGAGTCCGCCCAGCACCTGAACGTCATGCATCAACCTTAAGTACGAAAGGATGCCGTAGTGCTTGGCCTTCACATGCTTCTGGATACAGAATCAGGTGACCGGATTTAATCAGACCGATTCCTTCCACCACATGTGTTAGTGCGCTCAGCCCAGTAACCCAGAACCCAGTCTCGCCCATTTGCTTTTGACTTTTTTCAACCCCGCCCTGAGGTCCTGCATTTATAGCCACACTGTCCCCCCTGCCTGCCTGTGTGCAGCCTTGGAAACTGAGACACTTCCAGTAAGGCGTTCCTTACTGCACATTCCCCGGTGTTGAGTGGACCTACTTGCCGCCCCAAAATAAGAGCCAACACGTTCTTCGGGACACTGGTGGGTCAGCGTCAGGGGCTATGCCACACCCCATCAGCCTCTTCTCCAATTACAATATCCTAAAGAACATCCATTGCAAACCAGATTCAGCCGCTTTCCCTGAAATTGTAACTCCTTGGCTTGGATTATTATATTTCTCCATATGTTGTTTGTACCAGCTGTGAATAATTAGCTATGACTTTAGAAATTTGCATACAACTGCTTTTTCGAGTGAACTTTTGTTAGAAATGCTTATCATCACACTCGGAAAATAAGTAAATAAACTACATCCGTTTAAAGTGAAACCATATTTTTGGCAGAGCTTTTCAGCCAGAAGCCTGGAAAAAAAATAAACATTCTAGTTGATTTTGTGTAGATTACAAGTGTAAAAACTAACAAGCTCTGTGCGAATAAAGATATTCATTAAAAACATTTAACTTCCTTTGCAGAACACCAAAAAACAAGAGCATATTTTGATAATGTCATTCTATTAATGCTGCTCTTACGAAAGATAAAAAAGAGGCATTTCCACATTAATATAAATCATATAAATTGTCCTAATTAATAGACAAGCAGATCAGCATTTAAACTGGCACTCCCCTGGGCCTTGTGTTCATATTCGGCACAAGCTACATTAAATGACAAATATCTGTCTTGAAAAGGAGGCATCAGAGGCAGTCGGTCTGTGAAGAAGCGAACATATGTGCAGACTCCGTGGGGGCGGGGCGGGGTGGGGCGGGGCGGGGCAGGGCACTCCCCATCCCCCCCCCGGGCTCGGTATAGGTTACTGGGTTTTCCAATAGGATAGGTTACAGATGAGAGGGGAGCTCAGAGCTGCCAGGATGTGGACAGAGAGGTTGGGCGGCAGCCGCCCATCTGCTGCTCAGCCCAGGCCGAGGCTCGAGGGAATCCCCACAGACAGAATCACCTGCCAGAGGGCCATGGCGGACAGGTACCGCACTCCCCACTGAATAATTAGGGAGGTAGAGGGTTCCGGAAGTGTGCCGTTTGAAGTGAGTTTGGGCCATTGGCGCTCACCCTGCCATTCCCCAGAAGGAGGGGTGGGCGTTAGTTTAACCAATCTGGGTTTAGTTCCAGCCCGCCCCCCCCCCCCCCCCCCCGCATCATCTGTTTATTTACTGCAATGTGCTTGGCTCATCCCAACAGCGGGACACAGCAAATGGACACCGACGGGGGGTGGGCAGGCAAAACAGGAGGATGGGAGAGGCCATGGGAGAGGGTGGGGGGGTGGGGGGGGGGCGTTTAAGTGCATTGGACAGCTTTGCAACGGCACTTCCTGGAAACAAAAGGCTTAAACGCAAGGAAAGGACCGTGCTGTTTGTCTTTCGCCATCCAGGAGGCTGGGAAATTAAATTAGCGCCGCATTGGGAGCGAGGCGCTCAGGATGTGTTACGCCGTATATGTCCATGCTAGAAGCAAGCTGCTCACTTCGATATTTTACAATGGGCTGTTGGCCGCTAATGGAAAAATCAATGGCCGGACAACCGCAGCATGGCGGCAAAGGCAATTGGCCCTTTCGGCAGATGGAGCTGGCTGGCTGATTGATTTTAAAGGCTCTGGGCATCATATCATTTTCCACAGGGGGACAGCGACACAGCCTCTGGTCTAACCCTCACGCCACAGCCCAGCCCCAAACTACAGGCTCCTCCCTGTCACCCATCTCTTCCGCGCTCTCTCTCTCATTTTCATAAACGCATGAGGTCAAACATCAAATTCAGTTACTTCTGAGTGGAAGAGCCAGAAACATCAAATTACATAAATACGTCTCCTCCAATACCATCATTTTACCCAACAGGCGCCCACCCCCAATAGCCTCCTTATGATTCGTAGCGCTTAATGGTTGAAAGATTGATTGGCTCAGGAATCCAATAGTGTTACAGAAGACCCTGCACTAGAATGATGCATGAACATCTAGACCAACATCAACTGATGACGTCTTGGGCAAGACACGAATAAGTGCAAAAGTAGATTACCTACCCTGGCCTCCCATTGCCACCATGTAATCTGATTTGCTGGAGATGCAACCTACTAAAGAATTAGGGCAGACACGGAACCACACTACTGACCTAAGAGTAAGAGCACCATGGTTTAATATGCTACCCGGTGTCTTTATTTGTCCAATTACCCCAAACCACAAAAGCCCGCTTGGACGGGAAATTAGCAAAATAACATAAAACTCACAGTCGGGGCATTTCGACATTCCTGCAGTCAGGAGCAGACTTGTGCCTGTTCCAACATCCCACGGTGTTAAGCTGCGGTAACCTTCAGGACGCCTGCGGAACTCACCTTGCCGAAATCCCGCACGTCGAAAAGGTCGAAGGGGTCGAAGAGCTCACTGTTGCGTATTCCGAACTTGTCGTGGCACACCTTGAGGAACGTCCGGATGTTCTTCAGGCACAGAAACTGAAAGGCAAGGAGAAGCCGGAAACGTGATACACTGAGCAAGCCGGCAGGAAGCACACCAGTAACACTGCTGACAACCAGACAACTTGGCTTATGGGCACTGGGTGTTATATCTGAATCTTGTGTAGCATGTGGCTAGCAGGAGTAATAGCCAACAACTCTGAGGAAAAACTAGGAGCACTAGACGCGATCCTTTTCTGGGAAGAACTCCTTTAAGATCATTTTAGGCCAACATCCATCCATCCATCCATTATCTGAAACTACTTACCCTTCTGGGTCGGGGGGGGGGGGGTCCGGAGCCTATAGGCACAAGGCGGGAAACAACCTAGGATAGGGGGCCAGCCCATTGCAGGGCACACTCACACACCAGACACTCACACATGTACATCTACGTATGTGCAGTTCAGAAACTCCAATTAGCCTCAGCATGTTTTTGGACTGTGGGGGGAAACCGGAGGGCCCAGAGGAAACCCCACGACAACACAGGGAAAACATACAAACTCTCCACACACATGGAACCTGGGCGGGGACCTGAACCCCGGTCCCAGAGGTGTGAAGCAACAGTGCTAACCACTGCACCACCATGCCGCCCCCTCAAGGTCAACAATATATCAAAAATGATCTTATGAAGATGCATTTCATTTAATCAAATTGAAACCGTGGACCTTTATTAACACACTAGTCATCCACAAAGCAATTATAACAGATGGCAACGGTGAAATGGATCTAAATTTAGAAAAATTATGCGATCAACACATCTGAAATGACGACTAAACGAAGACATAAATCAAACCGAGAGACACGTGAAACGGCACCATCCCATTACAGCGGTAATTGTCATAAAGTAGCTAATGCTCACGGATTAACTCTACAGATCACGTGAAATGTTCATTTCCTGCCGCCGATTGGCACCGGATTCATTTTCGTTCCCCCAAGTTGACGGGATGAAATATACAACGAAATCATTTCCAGATGCATCTCGGCACTTCTGACAAGCGCCCCTGCGGAACAGTCTGCCTATCGACATTATTACCGTTGGGGAAGCGTCCCCCAGATTTACTTCGTTGGAAAAACACAGAGGATTTCATTTACCTTATCCTGGAAGTAAGGAATATACAGCATTGGTCCCTGGCTGGGGGGGGGGGGGGGGGGGTGGGGGTA
>JAODKL010000118.1:4149587-4170868 GCA_026780765.1 Petrocephalus schoutedeni | reverse complement strand
CAACATGTTCCACTAATCAGCTAGCTGGCCAGATAGGATCTTCTGACACTACTTGCTAAAACTTTTTAATAGTTAACCGACTGGTCTGTGTCTGCCCTTCCAGCCCTGAACGCATGGGTGGTGGATCCCATCAAGAGGAAGTGTGCCCCCGAGCAACCAGGAGGACAGACAACGTTGGGTACAATCAGTCTTCATCTAACAAAGCAACTGGAGGCTGTTGAATTTTCTGCTGTTTTTGGTAAAAAAAGCAGAACTGCAGCTTTGGAATAGACTGTTGATCCAGTGTTGGAGCTACAGGCAGTGCAGGTGGAGCCCAGTGGAGCCCAGAGAAACGGGGGGGAATCAGGAGGTTGCTTATCTAAGGATATTTCACAAAGATACATGGTACAACAGTAACAGTTAATCAAAGGTCTAGGGCTTTGTTGGTTTCATATAAAATCTTTAAAAATGTTAATCATGCAAGGAGCCCCCCCCCCTTCCAAAGAAAAATACTGCAATGGGACCCATTTTAAGAAGCCTATGCCACTGTGCCCAACCATCTATCCATCCATCCATCCAATTCTGCATTCTGAATAAATATTCATTATAATTTTGTTCAAACCATCATTTTCTGTGCTTCTACACAACACATCAAGTACAGTATAAATCAATGGGAAAGAATTTACCTATTTAATTACTGTCGACCTTCTGGCCCACTTCCTGTGATTCGAGGTCCCTACATAAACTGTCTGCATAGAAAGGAAGCATGCATTCGGGGGCAACACACACCCCCTTCTTTGCTATACAAGTCAATATTTATTTCTTTGCCAGGGACACTGTTATGGTCCTTGTCTCAGTCCATCCTGTTTCATGAGAAACTCAAAGATCATGTAAGTGGCGTATATACCAACTTATATAGTTCAGGGATAATTAGAAGCCATTACTCAGCTGAAGTGATGCCTTACCCTAGTCCCTGGTTATGTATGCAATCGAGTCGGCACTTAAAAGCTAAGTGACTTAGACAAGAAAGAAAGAACTTCAAAATAGAGGATTTGTATAGCACACCTGCCCCTGGGAGTCAAGGCGTGTTTTGTGGATAGAAAACAGTTGTTCTGTTAAGCAAAACGGAGGGCATGATCCGTGTGACTGAGGAGTAGGCTTGGGCAGTATTGCCGTTTACAGCGGTATTTTGCAGTCTTGGCAACAAAATTAACCTAGTATCATAATAAATCATGGGGACACTCCCAGTCAGTGATTTTTAGCACCAAGACTTCAAAATACCAGAATAGTATTTGCTTTCAAAAATACTGTTAAAATTCAGAATACCATATACTGCGGTATATTGTCTGGACGGTGATGTAGTATGAAAACACTGGAGGGAACAGGAGGACCTGAAGGAGAACAGGAAAGCAGGACCCAGACACTGCCCAAGCCCACTGATGCGGTTTTCCTAGAACCAGCCCGGTTTCCAGAAAATACCATCACTGAGCTTGCCCAACAGAAGCAGTGGCCGGTACAGAAGAAGCTGATGTGCAGGTTCCTAGAGCTCTGCGCCAGAATGCAGTATGGAATGCTGACATCGAGTGAAAGTTCAGGGGCCCGGCCAAGCGGGATCCATCCAAGGACAGGTACTGTCAGGCAGTACTGGGTGATATGAGGGGGAAACAAAAATCTCCATTTTTTTCTTTTACAAAAATGCCCACAAGAAACCTGCAACATAATCCCTACCTTAATAATAACTATATTATAATTTACTATTCCAGGTGAATGGTCATCCAAGACTTTAGGTCACAGCCCTTCCTTAGCTATTTTAATGCCAATAGCCCCTGGGAGACAAGGGTATTGAATTGCAAACTGAACAGTGCCCTTTAAATACAAATACCATTTAGCTGTCTGCACAATATCAGAGTATAGCTTTCAAAAAACAGATATTTGCGAAAGGAAGAAAAAAAACTGTGTTTGTGAAGTTAAATATTTTTTATGACTACATAAAAAGATGCATGAAAGGATCTGTATGGAAACGAAAGAGAACTCTGCTCTAGCCTCGGCCAACGTAACATTTCCCTTCCGTTCTTTTTGTGGCAGGTTCTCAAAAGGCACCAAGTTAAAAACAGCCCAGCCCCAGCACCAGCACCAGCTCCGTGTTGGTGGAAATGAGGTAGCCGAGCATGGTTCACATGATTTTATCCACTCTTCCCATTTTGTTTGAATACATATTAGCCCTGCATTGCGATTTCATAATTACTGCAAAATTATTTCAAATCGTGATTTTCTTCTTTGTAGATTTCCATAAAATATAAATTCGAATTAGTCAATTAAATCAGCAAAATCGCCCAGCACTACTGTCAGAGTACCTACGTAAGCTGATCTCCCATGAGTGTCAGATCTTAACCAATCAACCGATCTCTATCGTTTGTGCCGCGTCTGTGCCGTTGAAATTTCCATTTGTGCTGCTTTAGTTTCTGAGATATAAATTCAAGAATTCAAGATTTAATTCAAGTTCCCCATTTACGTTCGAGCCGAAGCAGCGTCAGTCATTTGAGCTGCGTTTGTGCCATTCAAATTGCCATGCAGATCGTCAGGGGCACGTTAATTACACTTTCACCTAGACTAGACCCAGTCCTTCCGGTTTACCACCCGCTGATGTTATCGTGCAGTCGTTTTAGAGACGATGTCAACAGCACGTACTTGTGAAAATTTCAGCCATATGATGAGAGATAATAGCAAAATTGTCACCTTTCCCCCAGGACATAGTCTGTAAACTGGGATGGCTGGGTGAAAATTGGAAATTGGACAGGTGACATCCTTAAATGGATAACACTCCAAGAGAAAAGGTGCCAAGAGACTACCTTACCCGCAGATGTTTTGAAGGTGCTTGTTCTTATGACAATAGATGTACATTAAGACATAAGTAGTAATCCTTGATGAAAAACACTGGCATCAGTCTCCGGCATTTTAAAATGACACTTTGGATTTCATCGGTAAAGACGTCTTTGAGATATCCATAACTGCAGAAGAACCGCAGGGGACATCCATATTGTTACACTTTTCGAATTAAAACAATCTCCATGCAAAACAGGCATGTTCATATCATTTACGAAAGTATTTCCATTCACACTGAAATGCAGGAAAGCATATATAACACAGATATTAGCCTTCATCTGTCATGCCAGCATCAACAAAAATAACAACAGTGACTAGTACATTTCTTTATTTTATGCTGTCAAGTCAGACGCACCACAACCTGGATTTGAATTTCTTTGCCAGAGTTTGAATGTGTTAACCTGAATTTGAATTTCGTTACCTGCATATCAGAACCTGAATTGAAATCTGTCGACCTGAACTAGAATTAAAGAACCCGAACTTTACTTGAACTTGAGTTAAAGAAAGCGATTTTGAATCAAATTCCTGAACTTAATTTTTTGGTTGCTTTTGTGGTAATAAAAATTCAAGTTCGGGTTGTACAGTTAAGCTCTTGATAGTTCGGATTGTAAAATTCAGGTTGAGAAAATTCAGATTCAGAAAAACAGAAACACCCTGGATACTCGAAAAGAGCAAAGGAGCGTAGATCTAACTGAGCAGAGTCACAGAAACCTACGACTGTGAAGACTGTTTTCAAAAGTCTGCATTTTTGGAGGTTCAAACATGGAAAAAAAACAGAGACTAATTTCTGCATTTTTAAACCATAGTAGTGTGGATGCATCCATCGTCTATGCAACCTTTGAGTACTTTTGCGAGACTTATCTGGCCCAATAAATTGAATTTTAGGCAAAAACAGAGCACTGAAGTAAAGAAATAATGACTTGAAGCATATTGAGCTAATTATCGATATTGTTTGATATGGAAAAAAATCATCATGATAAAATATTCTGCCATATCGCCCAGCCCTAAGGATACATAACAGGACATATTTCAAAGCATCTATGAATCTATGAATAACACAACTAAACCAGCATGCTTCTCTCACATGTAATATTTAAGGAGCTTATCAGAGGGGTGTAATGTACTTAGAATATTCCAATTATAAAATGAGTGGAGTGGAGCACCAAACAGTAGCAATTCGGGGACCCAACCGGACCATTGAGCGGGTAATTAAGAGTAACGTGAGAGGGTAATTCAATGTCCCAGGCAGAACTGTGGGAATCAGCTCTTTAACGTTTTATAATACACGACGTAATGCCTCCGCCACACGCTCCGATGAGGAGCAGGTAAATGTGACTCGTTTATGCCCCTGCTGGGAGCAGTTAAGGTACCAAGAACTAGGACGTTCGACCCGCTTAAATCGATGCTCTCGGGCAGCCCCAAGTTATGGTGTCTGAGTCTTACTCGCAGCAGTCTGTCTTACGCTATTTACCTCGGACACGGTCCCTCTTCCCGAACCAAAGCACCGAACCCCACCGGCCAGGACCTCAAACGGTACAGTCAGGTGGAGGAGAAGCTGCGAGATCCAACTCGATGATTACCCGAGGTGCCGCATGCCTGGATAACTACCTTTTAATCACTCATCTAATTTACGCTGCGTTTTGATTACTAATCTCACTTACACTCATTTGCAGCGGCTTCTTTAAAAAGCCCTTAATAAAAAACATTAAACTATTTTAAATAAGTTTGCGAGACCAATTTAATTCGCATAATGAGGAAAATTTATTGTAATTATGTTTAAATATTAAACCAACTTACTTCGTTTTCAGTCCAATTACAGTCCAAGAAATAAAAAAAACAATAATCATGAGCAAATGCTAGCTTGTCACCTGACATCACCAAAAAAAAAATAAAAAATTCTGGTTTTTAATCTTAATTACATTATTCAGCATTGAGGTTAGCTGTGAGGCTATTTGACCTGATGTGGAATGTGTAGAGGACATGTTTTTGCAGTGCCTGATTTCATACAACGTTTAGCAGAATCTATAAGGTTAGGTCTCACATTGTGAGATGAGTCACATCGTCTAAACTGGGGGGGAGATTGAGAGAAAAAAAATGAGTGTACTCCCTCTTTGCTCCATGTTCACCACACCTATTCTCATCCATCTATTACAAAACATGATAAAATACAGTGCCAGGAAAGCCCAACCCCAATCCTGCCCCACAATCCCCGGAGGGAACAGACAGAAGCCTTCCCTAGTGTAGTCCCCAAGATAAGCAATCTACCTGGATGCATTCACCTTCCCAGCCTTGGCCTTGCAGCTGTAGCTCCCCTAGGGGGCAGCGTAGTGCCCTTTCCCTGCCCGTCTCGAGCGCCCCTCGAGCAGAGTGGTCGCCGCGTCTTTCGGACCTACAGCCGCCAAGGGGCTGGAGCTCCAGGCTTTTATCAGCTGTCACCCTGTGGTCTGTCTGGGCAAGAAGGAGCGGAAACCAAACAAGCAGGGGCCAGCCACGTCGGCCACTCCACGCAGCCGTGCTCCTGTATAATAGGCAGCGCTTGCCAGCAGCTTTGTCCCGCACGCCACCTGTGCCAGCACAGTGAAATACCCCATTGTTACATTCCAGCCGTCATCCTGCCGACACACGTTAGTGTGCACACGCTTGCCGTCATATGCGGATTCCAGCTGAGTCGGAGCCCCCTCCACCGCACCCTTGATTGGCGAGTGCCCTGAAAAGACACGCCGGCCAGTGAGAGGCCCCGCACTCAGAAAAGAGCGACAAGTTCCTGCACTAAATGAAGTGTGCAGGAAGGCAACGTCGGGGCACGAGGCAGAAGTCAATACTGAGCAAACAGTTCTATCAATAGCTAAGATTTAGAGGCAAACAGAAGAGGTTGCGACCTCAGCCCCCCCCCTCCCCCTCCCCCCGAAACACACACAAAAGGGGGCCCTTATGACATCACATCCTCAGAGAGATAGCATCCAACCAAACTGTTGGAATCAAAAATGATATTTTTTGCCATTGGCACAAGTACAGTCAAACCTCCCTCATCCGGACCGCCGATATACGGGCACCTCCCTCTGCCGGGCAGCTCTAGGCACGCGCATGCGCAAATTAATTTTACAGTCCGAGGGGCGCGCGAAGACGGCAACCAAAAACCGGGCTAGAGTTCGAAACCGAAGAGCAAGTAAATCAAAGCGAATGTACAGACAAGGGCAAAGCGAAAATCATGCAAGAGTAAAACGGGATGATTCGCTAGCTCAGACTGAAATAACATCCTATTATTATATAAGCCTTGCACCTCATAGATATCATGTAGTTTGTATGTGTACACATGTACGTTGTACTGTACTGTTCATGTTCTACGTTACGGGCATTTTTTACTTACAGGCACCCCTTGGTCCCATTCTGCCCGGATAAGGGAGGTTTGACTGTACATTGCAATGTTTCTCTTCAAGTATCCCATAATGCTCTTCTTACAAGCATACATATATATAGTTGAGCGCAAAGTCTTGGGTCTGAGTACAGAGTCAGCCATTTGTCTGGCATCCCTGGGGCATTTTGGGTTAATGACCTTGCTCAAAGGCCCAACAGACATGTGTCTATGCTGCCATGGACAGGATTCAAGCTGGTGACCTTCTGATCACAGGCATAGAGGCCTAACTCACCGAGTCACATGCCAATAGACAGAGAGACAAAAATCTGCCAGTCTTAACCTAGTTCCCAGCAGGCAGAGTCATTTCAAAGCTGGCATTAAAAAAATGCTGTAACCTTCAGCACTGGAGCTGTTAGCTGGGTTAATACGTCTTTACGCTGCAACACTCCCTGCGTAGCTGAAAAGAATTGTTACCCTGCCCCCCCACCCCCAAACCAGATTACTCAAGAGAAAATTGATTTGGAGGCCAACGCACACACCTGGATTTCCTGAACTCCGCCATTGAGGAGTCAAAGGGATTTAAGCGGGGGTAGGAGGTGGAGCGAGAGGCGACCACAAGCCTGCAGAACAGACGAGGGAGCCTTTAGACTTCCAAAGGTCACACATGTTCATTAGGGTTATAAATAAAGGGATTTCGGAACCTGCCACCAAATTTCTCCCATCCAACTTCAAACTGATTTCGCCCCTCACTGGGAAGATACCTAGGATCACCTTTTAAGGCATTAGGCATTGTTGCAAGTTTGCCATCTGCCAAAAACACAACAGGCTAAGGGCAGTCTCGACAAAAGGCAGAAAGACCCGGAGACCAGAAGAGCACGGGTGGGCGTAAATAACACCAACTTCTTATTCTCCCTCCAATCAAAACATTGTGTCTTGGTTGCCATGCCGACAAAAGCCCCAACCGCTTTGTTAAAATAGCAGAGGTGTGCTTTCAATATGAAAATATAGTTTGGGAGACTCTGGCCAATAAATAGTTGCTTAGGACGGAGCCAACACTAGAGGAATAAACACAGGTGTTCCCAAAGTCATTTTATATAAAAGTAATTTTCTGCCTGACCATGGCACATATTGAATAAATGCTTTTTAGCACATTAGCATGTAGCATACGCGTGCATGTAACGTCACCAATGTGCTTTTAAGCCACCCAGAACCCTGCGCACCCAAGCCTTGGGTAACATGTGGTGGGTAGTCTGCGCCAATAATGCCCAAAGAAAGACTGGTTGGTATATGAGGCAGAACATTTGAAAGAATATTTCAGATAAATGCATCCATTAACATCATCAACGTTTGCTACCATCACTACCCTGGACTGGCGTGTCTGTGCAGATGCAACTGGGCCAGTGGCTAACATCGGGCGTCAGCTACTTTAGCTTTAGCGGGGAATCGGCACTGCGCTAAACGCCCTTGCAGAAAGAACATCATGGTTCAGCATCCCGTGAGACCAAAAGGCACACCTCTAAAATCGCCGTCCGGGAAGAGAAGAGAAAACAAACACTGGGCTCCAATTAAGGTTTAACGGCTGAAAGTCAAACACTCAGACTGACGCGTAGCTGAACCACACGGACGCCATATTTGTGCACCGGCACGACTCGGTCTCCGTCTCGCTGACATTTCAGAGGCTATTAAAATTCTCACGAGCTCTGTGCCTCTGGGACCACTTGTTTGCTCATCCTTGTGGGAGGTGCACTTCAAGCTACCAGGCCTACCAGGGTTTTTTTGGGTTTCTGACCAGGAGCGCTGGACCCGTGGCCCTCGTTAAGTACTGGCGGCGTGAACAGCGACCCAGCTAACATTGTTTTCTCCGACAATTGGGTGCGGTGTCACGCTCGTCTAAAGACAGCTGCCGATGGCCATTATTAAAGATGATAGCACCGCGTTTAATGTAAGGTTTGACTGGTCGGGCAATTTCAACATGAGCCGGCTGGCAATCAGAGGTAATAGCTGCCTGTCAGCAGCGGGTCATGTTTGGTAATCGTGTATTTACTCCTTTTTTCATCCAGGGAGGCAGAGAACGGGGAGCTATATAATTACCACAATACATTTGGGCTGCATTCATGGGCAGAGTCATGAATATTCAGATGACAGGTTGAGGGTGGTGGGGGGAGGGGTCATTTTTGTTACGTGATGAAAAAGACTACTGCCCCCTTATCACCACAGTTACCTAGTCAAGCCTGCTGGGGTGGGGAGGGGGTGGCAGAGTGGTACAGAGCTGCCAGACAGAATCATCCCATAATCGACCTGCCTTATTGCAACACACGTGTCTGCAGCGGGACCATCCCCGGAGGGGCTGTGAAAATGCCAAGGCATGCAAAGGGGGCTCCTCCACCCCTTTGTTACTTTTCTCACCAGCCTAACAGATACATTCATAGCATGATAAAATTAAAGTAAAAAAAAATCATAATCAATAAAGTGACTCCACCCCCCTTCCTGGATTATCCGTCAGCATGTGGACTCGGACATCAGTCCCCCAGGTGAGTGCAGGTGTGCACGTCCCGCGTTGTACCCCTATGCCGGTTTTGAGGAAAACGAATGATCCTCCTTTCGGAGAAATAAACTGTCGAATTTCCATATTTCCATTTGCTTTTGCCTCCTGTGCGGACAGAGGAGGAAGGGGAAGAGAAAAAAAAGGAAAGAAAAAAAAACGACGACAAACAGCCCATTTAATCAAGCCAGAGCGCCCATCCTCTTAATTCATGTTTTGTGGAGACTCACAGCATTCATCCGTGGGAGAATAAATCATACTAACTCCCTTTCTCTTTTACAAAGTAGGTAATTTACTGGGAACAAACGGGGCAGCCGGCTCTCTGGATTTAATCATTCCTTCTGAAGACTCCTCCTTCACACGTGTAAAATTAAGGCCCAGTTTATACCATGAAAGGGACGATGGCACAGCAGAGAGAGAGATGCCTTTGCCTGGTACCAACATAGCGTGGGTCATAGCGTCAGCACAGCGTGGGTCACATGGGTGCCTGACCGGTGCTCTCATTGGTGCTCTTTATGATTGACAGGACGGCCAGAACCACCCTCCTGGCATGCAAAAGAACCGTCATGTTATTGGCGAATCTTACATTTAAATTAGAGGACGACACTGTCAGGTTACTGAAACAGAACGAGGAAGTATAATGTTCCTTGACTGTCTTCCTCCAAATCCTGCTGAATGACTTCCGACCAATGTCACAGAATTAAAAATGTAAATGGACCATCTATAATCAGCCTATCATTAAAAAAAGATTTTTTCCTGAGCTTTTCTGCTCGCTCGCACAAGCTAGAGGTGGAATTAATTGACGCATTAGCATGTTTTGTTCGGGGGGCCTGGATCCCTGCCATGGTTCATTATCGTTACAATAACACGTAATTAAGTGTTTATTATAATAGTTAATTAACCACGTTGGTGCCGTTAAATTATTTTCTTTATTAAATTCCTAAAAAAAAAAAAAAAAAAAAAACACACAGAGGGCACGGCTGAGTCTGGGTGGCACCACAGAGGCCCAAATGGGCCAAATAAGACCTCATTTAAGTGTGTGTGTGGGGGGGGG
The DNA here is from genome assembly GCA_026780765.1 of Petrocephalus schoutedeni. Taxonomy (NCBI): domain Eukaryota; kingdom Metazoa; phylum Chordata; class Actinopteri; order Osteoglossiformes; family Mormyridae; genus Petrocephalus; species Petrocephalus schoutedeni. The sequence continues at coordinate 4,161,055 of JAODKL010000118.1, read as the reverse complement.
TATGCAAGTGATTCAACTACTGTTTGTAACCCAGACCATTAAAGTCTGAACCAAAATATTCAGTTCACCATCTTTTTATCTTTAAATGTGCACCAGTAACGTATAGCACCAAAAACAAACAAAAAAAAAGCATAATGGTGATAAGGTTACAGAGATGAGCATAATTATAAACTGATAGAAAAGTTAATTACCAAGTGTTCATTTACTATTTAGCTAAACAGCACACAGTGTTTAATTTATCTGCCGTGAACTGAGGGGCATGGGGTGAGACCATACTGTGTGCACATTTTGTACTAAAACATCTAAATTTGCTTTTATTATTTGGATTATTTAAAGGTCTGCTCTGAATGGAGGAGAGGCCACTTGAAAATCTCACAATATTCCTGAATCTACCCAGTGTTGACTAAGGGTGTTTTTCCACTGCACCAAGTGCGCTTTTCCATTGACTTCCTGTCAAGTACCTGTACCAAAAGTTCAAGTACCGAAAGTTCCAAACCAGTTGGGGTAGTTTTTTAGTACTTCGGTACTTTGGGGCGTAACTTGAAACGCTTTCGTTGTCGATTGGTTATGCAAAGAGCCCGATTCTGAAACACAATGCGATCTACATCTTGAAAAAAAACTTGCAAACTCAGAAAACAATGAACAAAGTAAAAAAAAATTAAAAATTTCGAAAGAACAGGCACAAGACCAGGCTGGCATAACAAAAAATTGTATAAGTATTTTATTTGATATACTAGGGCAACACAGTATTGGGGAATTTCCAAATATAGCGTTGTGATTTTGTTGTAATAAATATCGGGGTATTAATAAAGCAAAAATTAGTTAACATAAAATTCTCACAAACCTGTCTAGGAGTGGATTAAACAACAAGGATGCTTAATCCATAAAAATGATTATGACTGTCTCAGAGAACGCATGCATTTAATATGCGACACTGTCCAGCTGTATACTACAGCCAGTTAAAATGCCCCGCCTCACGTTGAGCTTTTGTTCAGCACTGGTTGGTACTAGTGTTTACACCAGTGGAAAATCAACACTAAAGAAGTACCGAACTTTTGGTGCTTTACCGAGGTCACAAAAGTAGCAAAACGTTGGTACTTGCTGCGGGGGAAAAGCCCCTTAATTATAATACATTAACAAGGAACACAGGCTTTGGGGTGAGGTGGTTACCCTGATCTGTACGTAGAGGTATGGGACTGGTGAACAGAAGAAGTTGGTGCTAGGTGACAGCACAGCATGCAGCTCGCTGCGGTCAATCGGTAATGCTAACAACACGTTTACTCACTAATGGCAAAGCGGAGAGCCAGACCCACTCCTCTACAATCAGGGAGGGCGCAGAGTCAAGGTTCAGAGTCACAGAGTCATCAATAGATCAGCACTGCTGGCAGCAGACCGCATACATTCAGAATGCCTAAAATCACAGTGTTTCAAAAACTGACTTTCAAGATGTGTGCACCAGAGGAAGACTAGCCACCAGCAACCCAAGGGAGCTTCCCTCAGAAGGCTTTTAGGCTGCTAAGACTGCATTCTCCCTGCACTACCTCCTGGTCCTCCTGATTTAGCACAAGCAGACGCCATCATGGATGGGCACACAGGAACTTCTTCATTTTTTGTCCTTTTCTAAGTCATTAAAAGCTGGCTGAGATAGCAAGCAGGGTAAATAAGGGTATAAACGGAGCAGAACGTCGCAGGTTGAATCCACACTCCAGTTAAGAGTTTTCTATAGAAGCACCGGCTTATTGAAGATTTAAAAAATGAAAACAACCAGCGCTTGGTCCAGATATGAAATCTGCTCGGGAATCCAATTCGCTTTCAGCCGACTCATTAGAGACGAGTAAATTACTATGGTCTCATGGAAACCTTGCACGTTTTGGGGGCAGATCTCAGGATACGATGTGATACATATCAGCAAAGAGGGTGGGGGGGGGGGGGGGGGGGGGGGGGGGTCGCAGTAAGGGTCCCCAATGCCCCCCCCGCCCAACGTGTGCTTGATGAGCCACGGCAACAACACTCAAACCGCCGGTCGGCATGGAGACATTTGCGGTTCCGCTTTAGCAATCCTGCAGACAAAAAAAGGATATATACTGGGGGCGATGTAGGTAAAAAACAAGCAAACAAACAAGTCAGGCAAAGTGTATGACTACAAACATAAACTCCAAATGGGTCTCGGGAAGCACAGCAAATCACAGGGTCAAACAAACAAGCTCACATGCTTGTCTGAAAGAAAGACGCTGTGCTTTAATAAGCCGCCCTCTTATGCAGGACTTACAGACACCGCGTGTCCACCAGCCCGAGAAAACATTACTGGATGGAAACCCAGTCTTTTCCTCCTACCCCTCATATCGATCATTACACTGCTTTGGGGGGGGGGGGCTTCCGCCGGGGGGTCCCAACAAGGTCAGTCTGGGAAGGCCCCACACACAGCCCCCCCAACCTGACCAGCAACCCACAGGCAAAGAGGTCAGGAATAAATAAACTTTTAACACGGCGGTCTGCACCCGAGCATCGCGGGACAGCGCCCCCCCCCCCCATGCCCCAGCGCTCCCGCCTCTGCCCCCCCATCAAATTTACGACTGAAAATAAACAAATGAATCACGGCGGCACAGGATGGCATCCGCGCCTCGAGCCATGGTGACCGGGAGCCCGCCGCCTCTCAGCCAAAGGAAGAGGGGGATTCATTTAAATCCATTATTTCAGATTAAATCGGCCGTCCTCGCCTGCCGTCTAGCCGGCAATCTGCTTCCCAGGTGAAGTGCATTGTTTTTATAAAGCTGGGGCCCATTGGGGCTAGCGCACCCTGCCTCGGAATACCTGAAATGCTGACTGCCCGGCTCCGGGTTCCACTGCAGCCTATGTGCATGACCACGGAGAGCCGCAGCAGCAAGAGGAATGCAGGCTTCAGTTGCAAAACTGACAGCCACCCCCCCCCCCCCAAATAGCATGTGACTGGGGCTACAGGTACACATGGACCCCCCCCCCGAGGACCAACACAAGCCTATTCCAACTCGCACCGTGCCCCCCCCCCAGCCATGTCCTCTGACCACTTCTGCAATACCCGCTTGAGAATGGACCCCTAACTGACCCCCCCCAAAGGCTCAGTGACCTTACAGTGAACTGCAATCCGGCTTCTGTTATTTTTAGGACTGGATGAAATGTTGCCATTAGTGACAGCAGACAGAGACTTCCCATGTCCACAAAGGGATGGGGGGGGGGGCAAAACAGTCACGTCTGATTTCTTGATTTGCTCTGCGAGAACAGAGAGGCCAGTGGCAAATATGCCTCGCTTCTCTCTGATGCGGTCCGGATCTCGCTCCTTCAATGCTGTCAAAGCAGAGTGGCCCGGCCCACTTCCTGTTAGGGCTGTTTCTGTGGGCGCTCCATCGGGGCATGTGATAATACTGCCCCATTATTATGTGACACATTACAAAACCTGCCAAATAAATAAAACTCCCCCCAGAAATGGACATTCTCTGATTTTGCTTTAAAGTAAGTTCCATTTCATTTATCCTTTTTTTGTATTAATTATCATATTCCTAACCACCTTAAGATCCATTTTTTAATGTCCAAAAAAGAGAACAAAAGGGGATTTAAATATGAGATGCGCCCATAATATACAGCACCAAAAACAAAAAAACTGATAATGTTACAGACATGAGTAAAATTAAACCTGGGTTATAATTGTGTATAGATGTGTATGGATAAGCCGGCTATTCTGAGGGTAACTGGTAGCCAGTATTTAGCCGGAGAGATGCTGACCATCCAAATCAGGTCATTTCATAGGCTGACATGCCGCTCCTGGAACTAATCGGCACTGGGATGGCTCGGCACAGGAACCTGCCGTGTCACTTCCTGTTCACAGAAATCGGGGAAGCTCAGAGAGTTTTACAGCAAGCAAGGCAGTACCGCCACTCCCCCCCCCTCCCTGGCCAAAATCTAGTAAAGCTCCTAAGTGCAGTACACCGCTTTTAACAAGTGGAAAACATAAGACTCAAATAAAACACAGAGCGGCAATAGATCCGTAGGGGGCATGCACAAACAGATGGGTTCAATCATTTAATGCAGGACAGGGTGCTTGGGGGCTAATATGAATTCGAGAACAGAGAAAGCAGAGATGACTTGGCAGTTTAGGACGTTGTGATGAAGCCGGGAACTCCAATGTAGGGCCATACAGGAAACCGCAGCGCGTACACATTACAGAGTGGTGTGAAGGGCCCCATATTAACTTTGTCTGTATCATCAAGAAAGAAAAAATAAAAACACACAGTACCCCGACGTCCCAGCACCCCCACTCGGTACAGAAACACCTCCTGTTGCCAGCCGGACTCCCACACGCCCATAAATAGAGAATTGGTCTGGGACGGTACAACTGCCTGACCTGATCTGCAATCCCAACACAACTGTAATCATTTGCTTTTTTATTTTATTGTTTTTACTCTCTGGCGATTTACATCCCCTCTGGCAGAAGCCGCCTCCACCCCGGACGTGAACATCCAGCTTTCCTGCAAATCAACCTGCTCCTTCTGCATGGGAGACTCAAGCAGCAAGCTGGAGAAACCCCCCCACCCCACCGTCACTCCCCCCACGTGAGATCGGACAGAACCAGGAACAGGCCCAGATTGGGGTAAATTAACTGATCAGAACAGACGTGTCATTCATTGAACATAGCTTGGCTTATCCTGGTTTAATTTAGGCTTAACTTACCCTGAACTGAGCATTAAACAATAATCATGACTCACTCTTTAAGCCTCTGTGCCTGTGGCCAGCTGGTCATTGGTTCAAGCCCAGCAAACAGCAGTACAGTCACATGTCTGTGGGTCCTTAAGCAGGGCCCTTAACCCCCAGCTCTCTGGGTGCTGCATGCTGGCCCTCCGCAGTCATCCCCAAGTTTGCTCTCACCTGGATGTGTCTATTCTATTATATTCTATTCTATAAGATCCAAGTCACTATACAAACCCTACCCGCCCCCCAGATTAGCACAACCCTGCTGTGTCAGCATTAGGCCACACCCTGAGCATGATATCAGCATTTGAGACGCCGAGTTATTGTTGTCATTTTTTTCCTTCCTTTTAGCAAACCTTTGGATGTGACCAACACTCACAATTTCCACCCCTCTCCATACCACTCGAAGCATTACACACATCAGCTGTTTGCTCTGCCAGAGTTATGCACTTATTTTAATTACAAAATTGCTGGGATGGATGGGGGGGGGGTGCAGTCCATTAGTCTCTAACTGCTCCTTGATACCTGTTCTGAGGCCTGAGAATAACTGGTGCATCATTCCGAGCAACCCAGGCAGAGTAAATCTCAAATCAAGGAAGCTAATCATACATGATCGGATACAGGTTCCACAAGTGGGAACAGGAAGTGTTCGTTTTTTTTTTTTTTTTTAAGTGCTCTTCAACCCTTTCACGTTTAAATCAGAGCCGGGGCTTATTAAGCGGGTCAGACGGAAAAGCCCTCTCTTTAATTTCCCACCCTTTCTCGTTCAGGCCAGCCGGGTCCCGCTTTAATCAGGGAGAGGTTTCTCAAGGTCACCGCAGCTCGAAGACTCTCTTATTCCCCTCCGCCCTCCCACCTGCTCAGGGAGTACTTCCTGAATGTAGGCCAGATATCTATTTTGGAAAAAAGAAAAAAAAAAAAAAAAACGAAGAAAACAGGACTTCGTTCTCTCGACCTCGGGATCGCTGCTGAAGAAGTCGACGCCGAGACATGTCGATTGGGGCAGAGGTGAGACGGAAACAGGACGCCACAGGAACAGGGAGGTATTACCGGACCACTGTCCATACAGATCTCAAAGCTATCAAATAATTCTTCGGTTCTAGATCAGCACCGGTTCTCCCAGAAGGCCGCTGTGACAATTCCTACAACTGGGGATATAAGGGCAGGTGAGAGCTGGCGGACGGGCTCGACCTGGGATGAGGCTTCTCTCCTCTTGGCAATATGGCTGAGAGTCCGCTGATCATGGCGCACAGGAAACCGCCCAAATGGGTCAAGGTGACGCAAGCGCTGTCCAGCATGAGGCTCGCCAGAAGGTTCTGAAGCAGAAACGCTCAAGACGGCAACAGCACGTGAACCAATCATAAAAATAAACCTTTACCGGACGTCTCTCTGTGTAACGAAATGGTGCCATTTAACAGCAGGGGTGGTGTCTTTGAGTGAAACAGGGGGTGGGGGCGTTCTAAGCCTCGATCAAAACCAGCACCTCGCTCCGCAAACAGGGATCCTTCACACTCCATTACTCAGAAATATAATCAATTAGCAAGCCTGTTCAGGCCGTGGCTCTAACTCAATCTGCTACAGCTCTTAAAGGTGCAGCTATTAAACAAGCTGCGCTTCCCCAAGAGAGCTTTATGTGCCTTTAAGGTGCTGGCACCCTGCTGTCAACACCAAGTCATGCAGATTTAAAAAAAAAAACAAAAAAAAAAAAACAGCAGTCCTATAATTAAGTGTTACGGAAACCGCTCAGGCTCAGGTCCCGGCAGGGGTGTGAGGGCCCGGGGCCTCATCTGCTTATCTGCATGCGGGACAGAGACGTGGCAAGGCCTGTATGCTTGCCCTGGTCTTTTGGTGGGAAAAAACCTCAAAGAAAAGGGAGCATAAGGAAACGCAATAAAAGACAGAGTAATAGCGGGGGGGGATGGGGTGGGGGGGGGGTAGTGGTGGTGGTGGTAAGTCATTATTTCTGCTAGCCAAACAGGAGGACAGAAAAAAAGCATGCAGATTGCAGAGCAGGCCATTACGATAAGTTACAGTGACATAATGCATGTCCTGTCTAACCTTTGGTCCATCTGTGCTGCTGGTCACAAGGAGAAATTTCGGTTCTGATCCAGGAACAGATTAACGCCCATTATTCATGGGAAGCTCTCGCAAACCCCGACTGGCAGTACGGAACTAAATGCCACCCATCCCGGCGGCAGTAACCTCGTTATGGGGGAGAAGGGGACGAGCTGTATTGCGGGGGTCATGTGACTAGCATACAGGAAATAACAGACTGCTCATTTGCATATGGACCACAATAAGAAAGCTAACGGAAACAGCCTGTATGGCCAACCAATGTACCTTCATGCAAGCTGATTGGCTCCTGGATAGCTGATCGACCAATCTCTTTTTGCATTCATTTAGATGGACAGGTAGTCCAGTACCTGAAGCAATAAGTCTGTAGCTGACATGCTGATTAGTGAGGGCCCTAGGTGGCCCACCCCATGATACATTCCTTCCATTTTATATGCGAGTAGTCAAGTAAACCACATCACTTAAGCATCCACCTGCCTGTCCCGCCTCCCTGCAGCGACAGGCCTGTGTCGCTCCCTAATGACATCCCTACATCTTCATTACAGGAAATGACTCCAAAGATTTCTTTAAAGCAGGCGAAAAATAATCCCCTTCCTCCCGAGAGCACTTTTGTTCCAGCACACGCAGGACGGCGCTGTGAGGTTCAGTAGCTGCAGGAAAATAATAAGATGGATAATCTTTATTTATATGGCTCTTTTCCTGCATGTAATGCAGGTCGAAGTGCTTAACATATGGGATTAAAATAAGAAACATGGATGAAGAGGCTGTATAAAATACACAACAACGGGTACACATCAAAGGCAGCACAGTGGGAAGGAACGAGAAATAAGAAAAACTTTGTAAAAAGTCAATATATAAGCGAGATTAAACAAACATTAAAATATAAACAGGGACACAATACGCAAAATAAAATCAAAGGCGCTTAAGGAAAAACATGGACAGCAGACACACAAACACACGCCCAGACACACACACAGAGGTTAGGACAGACGCCAAACTGCCCTCTGACAGCTGGGAGGCCGCGCTTAGGACACCCATCCAAAATCCAGCACGTCATCCCAAACTAGACCAACGTAGGCAACCTGAGCACGTTTAATTCAGCACTGCCAATAATCACATTCAGCCTGAATTAACTGCGGGTGGGATGGGGCTTCGTACGAGGGTCGATTGCCGTGCGCAGTGGCATTGTCACGTACTGTCACTCACCGAGCAGACAATGGCGAATGACGCGGGGCATCAGGCGTGCTTCGAGACGTGACATGATTTGAATCGATTTGAGACGGGGAGACAAAGGACCCAGACAAAAAAAAGCATAACGATAATATGAAGTGACATCGGGTCGTAATACTCTGTTGAGCTGTCGGTGGCGCTCGCGGTCACGCAGACACATGGCCTCGGTATCGATCTGCGCAGGCGAAACATCCCACATGCCCCATTTCTTACCCCCGGCATCCTGGTGAAAACCCCATGCAATATCAATGTCAGGAAATCACACTACAGGGCCCCCCCCCTCTGGCAGAAGCATCGCCATGGACACGGACCCAAGCGGCGCAGATGGCGAGAAACGCATTCGTCAATCTCGGCCCTTTTCTCTTTTTTGTTTACGGGTAGCTATGCCATGTAGGTGAGCGACGGCTTCCTGATACCACTTCAAAAATAACGTTATTATTAGGCCGTTTACGCAGGCGGGTATTTTCGCCAGGTGGCGGATAATCTTGGCGTGATCCACCAAGCGCCATAAGAAGGTGTCAGATCTGCGAACATTGCGATTTCACCTTTAAACGTTATTACACTGGTGTTGTTGTGTCTAGCTACCATAGCTAAGCAGTCTGGATGGTGGGGGTGGGTGGAGGGGGGCTCGGGATAATCCTATCAACCATGACATGTTTCCTCACTTGAACTTAACCCGCAGCCCAAAATGCCACAGGTGCATGAGCAAGAATTCAGACACTTAACTGAGCAAAGGTGCATTCTTAACTAAATTACAGCCTGGGGGGGAGGGATTAAGAGAATAGGAGGGGGCAAGTAGTGGCTGCTGCCTGGTAGGGGGGTTGGGAGATTAATACCCCCGATTACGCAGTTCAACATCTCCTGGGCTTCTCTTCAGGTGCTGGTCAGACTAATGCATGATACTGAAGCCACAGGGGTCACATGACACCAGGGGGGTGGGCGGGGGAGGACGAGGACACATGCATGTGTACGCATGACACACACACACATACACACACACACACAACCAGATAGGGGAACCATGTCAAATTAATGTAGTGGACAGAAGTCTGTAGGGTGGTGCCAGTATGTCAAGCAGAGGAAGAACTGTACCAAGGATACACACATTCAGCACCATAAATGCATGCGATGTTTCACATGAACCATTAGACATCGAATGAAAAGTGATCACACGCCATAAATCATATATATACACACTATATAAACCTAACAGCTTTAAACCAGCTCCTAGTACACAGTATATGGCAAAAGTTCACAGAGGCATTGTTTCAGTTCATTCATTTTATGAACATTTATTGCATAGTTCAGTCAATTCCTGTTCCACGCACACACACCCTTTCCGGTGAGGTATTCAAGAACCACCGTGCGCAACGGTGCATTCACCTGCTGCCGAAAAACCAAAGCTTTTCCCCCGCGCCGCGAGCAGGCCAAATGTGTGCGGAGAACCTTTCGCAAACGTTCGACGGCTTCCCGCGGAGCGAGTTAACGGTGCACAGATGGAAAGGGAGCCCCTCCTGTGCGTGTGCACGCTTGTGTGTGTGTGTGTGTGTGTGTGTGTGTGTGTGTGTGTGCACAAGCTCGCCATCAAACACTCTCTGCCAGGAAGGTAACAGGTGCAGTGTTTAGCTGTAGAAGGCACCTCTCGAGAGCGACTGCTTCACGCAGACACAGCCGAGCGCGTTTCTGTGCAGACTTCACAGGGTCCGTACTGATGTCCGATTCAATGGTGTACAGCCCTTTAGGGAGAAGGCATCCGTCCGGCTCACAGGCTAATTCACCCGCCCTTTCATTAAGAAATACAAACTTAAACGGTACAAACGAATCACGCAATTAAGACCTGTCCCCCTTAAGATGGCCAGCGATGACTTGACTAGGGACCAAATTAATCACCGAATACCCCCTAAGAATGTCTTGTGATATTTAGATAATTCCTCATTAAAATGAAATGTTCAGGCCACTTACTATGAAGGCAAGCCAATGGAAAAAAAGGCCAGGGGCGGTACTTTGTAGAAATCTATACTTATTTAACAGTTGCAGAGATATAGGCATGGTTCTGCATGTTTATCACAAGACTGTGAATTATTAGTTTAGTTAATTCTCTCAGGTTTTTAATCAGTTTAAGCGGTGAAATATTTTACCAGAACCATTCATGTCAAGTACCTTTAGCAGACAGGCTCACCCAGGGAAGTGAACTTTGTATAGCATAGACTCTCCAGCGCACGCTGCCCCCGCCCCAAAGAGACGAAACAGAAACAAATCCTCCAGGACCGTGAAAGATGGTAATTATGAACAGAAATCATAATTCAATAGATTAAAATCGATATTTTCGTTGCCCAATGTCTTGGGGAAATCTAAGCTAATCAAAATAAACTACGCACAACAGTTGATCTGTTCTGGTCCTGGGAGTGATAAAACTGAAAAATAAATGGCCTTTGTTCCCTGCATACTCGACGATCCTCCCATAATAGCCCCCCCATTGGAAAAAAATAAACATTTCCATGACCAGCACAGACTGAAAACTATCAAAATTTTGTTAAAAAACACTGAAGTCTTCTTTGGCAATGAACTGAACTAGAACTATATTTCTTCTCATAAAAATGGCCTTGACAAACTTAATAAGCCCAAAACAACACATTTGGTGTCAACCAAACCCCATCCAAAGAGAAATTGGATTCATTGGTGAAATTTGGTAAGTAGACTATTTTCGGTTCACCACCTGCCCTGACCGTGGGCGCCACAAGTTGCAGCTGATAATCGCAGAACTCCGGGGCGGAAATGAACCTAATTCCCTACGGGCGGCACAGATTTCATATGACAGAAGCAGCCCCATGTAGCAGAGCAGCTCTGGTCTGGCTGCCCACTGAGCTGTGGGCCCGTCACGACCAGAAGCCGTTTCTGTTTGCGTCATGTGAGCTTCATTTTGGAAACAAACACCACCCTGGGGGGGGGGGGGTCCGGAGGTTTCCATCTCCCCAGGGCCCTGCTCTCCACCACACTCCCAGACCAAATGTGCCGGGAGCATGATTCATCCTCCCCACCGTTTGGCTCGCAGTCCGCGTCTGTCCGGGATTCCTAACGGGATTATCGGTCTCATCGCCAGTTGTGTTTTTGCTAATTGCGGACTATTCCTGAAACGGATCAGCCCGAGCCTGGGTGGAGTGGGAGGAATCGCAGGGAGGGATTCAGTTATAAAATAAGGAAGAGTGGTGTGTGGGAGCACCACCCCCACCCCCCCTGTGAAGCCTGCAGCTGCCAGGACTCCCGGCTCTGGCCAGGAAGACGCACCGGTGGCTGTATCCCAACACATTTTCGACATGCCGTTCAGCCCGGCTCCGCAGGGTGTGTTTCCAGGCCTCTGTTCCAGTTCCAGATGTTTTCTCTCAGTCTGTTGAAGCTGGGGTGGGAGACCAAATGGGGGCGGGGGGCGGAGGGGGGGGGGGAAATTA
>JAODKL010000118.1:4131079-4148717 GCA_026780765.1 Petrocephalus schoutedeni | reverse complement strand
GGGAGCACGAGGGGGGAGGAGCACGCGGGGGAGGAGCACATGGGGGGAGGAGCACGAGGGGGGAGGAGCACGAGGGGGGAGGAGCACGCGGGGGAGCCGATGCTGGCCAGAACCTGTCCTCTGGGAGACATGTCCCCGTCAAGCCAGCGGCTTACGTTACACCTTCAAACAGCTTTCATTTTCCTGGCATCAAAGCCGAGCGGGTCCTCCCCCGATGAAACGGCAACAAGAACAGCCTCCCAGGTGTCCGCTTCCACGGCGAAGGCCAACACCAGCAATGCCCCCTGCCACAGCCACACCAAGAGCAACTTTCTAGGAAGCTTCCAGCCAATCCCTCTGGGCCCCCCCCACAACACACATACACCTGCCTCACCTTTCATCTCCAATTTATTCAGTCCCCCACCCCCCTTTACCGGCTTCTATGAAAAAAATACATATATAAATTACCCTGTATAAATGTTGCGGCTCCTTCTCATGTGTCTCATGCTCCTTCTCAAAGAAATGTTTTCACAGGTGACATGCAGGGAGTGAATTTGGCCTGTTTAACGTCGCAGTAATGTGCTGGCCTCAGCCAATGAGGATGCCACACGTTTCGCCCGCGAAGAGGACGTTGACTGACGAGGGGGGTGCAATGGACAATCCTCCCTCCCAGGCAAGGCCTGCACTCGCGGCTTCTGCGGGGAGCGACTCTGTTACCGGAATGGATGATGCCTCCTGTTTAATTGCCATAGTAAAGAGCGTAATTGGTCATTCTGAGGGGGATCATGAATAACTACTTCAGCCGATAATCAATCATCAGAACAATCGGCATTGAGAAGGACCCCACAAGTACATCCGGCGAGAAAAATGATGGCAGAGAGGCATGGTTTGTACCATAAAGATACTGTTACTGCAATTTACACCACAAAAAGCCTGCTGGATATCACCCCGAGCGACTTTGCCGTTACCATACTGCAGTATCCTTAGCAACGTGCTGCAGGTCAGGGCTCCTTTTCAGCACCACTTCGCCAAGCTGATGTATTCTGTTCGCATTGGAGCGTTACCCTCCCCAGCTCTGAGCGAACCAAGAACAAGGATGAACAAGGACGACGCAGGCTGGATTTATCTTTTATAAACTGGGAGCCAAGAGCTTGGACCAGATCATAGACTGTTGGTTAGCAACAGTGCAAAACACATGGCTAGTTCAGCAAAAACATATTAGCCACTACAAGGCTGACCCACGACAAAGCATAGTATTGGGATTTCATTAGCAAGGAGTGCTAAACGGCCGATGAAAATGAAATGAAAATGCACAAGTGCCTGGCTGCATGCAGAAACATTAGCTACATTAAGAGGAGGCATTCCCTGTATTTACTGCAAAAGAAAAAACATGTTTTTATTATATAGCTCTAGGGTTATACACTACAAACACAAAGCATTTTTTTATTTCAGTGATGAGCACAGACCCAACTAAACTGAGATGGATGATTGGATTTGTGCAGTTAACGGTTTTTTCACTTTGACAATATTTACAGAAAATCACTGCTGTTAATAACGAACTTTATGAACAGCGCCGCCAAAATCATTTGTAGATATGAGGCTCAAAAGCATCCATTGACCAATCACAGTGCATGACGATAGACCGGCCCGTTTGAAGGCCACCTCCCACTTCCTGGTATGGAGTAGTGTCCAAACAGTTATGTTTTGTCAAATTTTAGATGGAGCTGGAGCAATGAATCCTCCAGTACGGCTTAGCGAGCCCCAAAAATGGATTGAGGATGGTAAAGTATAAAGGGGGGGGGGGCAGCAAATAACCTTAAATCAGGGTGCAAAAGCAATAAGGATGTAGCCTACCCCAGTGAGAGACAGACTGTAAAGTCTACCAGGGTATCATAAAACAACCGGGAAGAGCACCTGAAGAAAACGATTTAAGAAAACAGCGACCGGCATTAAATGTTAACAACCGACAAGCCCAGCCATATAAACAAAGAATTTTACAAGGGTAAACAGCCACAGCGGTCGACAGCAAAACACTCCCATATTTACGCTGGCCCGCATTATCTTTTCAACAGCTAAGATTTCACAAGCAGGGATATCTTACTCTGGTGACAGATTCCCCAGTAAGAATGACAAGTAGACCCAAAGGCACCCTCCCAGACTTCTTAGCCTTGGAGCCTTGGACACTGAATAAATATCACTCGCATTAGAGGTTTCTCAGTCCCACCCCCCACCCGACAGCTCTGATTTCTGGAATGGCTAGTGGTATGGTAATCGGGGCATTGGATTTACCCAAAAGGATTATGGGTATGCCATTGGAAGAAAAGCGACAGAGGAGGGTGTAGCTACTCGAGGCATGGTTTTCAAATACCTTGGCCTGCAGATGCCAAGAAGTGCTTCCTCAAAGTTGGGGGGGGGGGGGTGCCGTTCTCTTCTCACTGAACCGAATCCTGGGGCCCCCCTGGTCTGATGATAATTAAGTGCCCAGGGAAGGACTGTGAAACAGACCCGCTGTTCCATATGATATCTGTGGTATCTCCACCTGGTCTGAGGTCAGAGCAAGCTGCTGATGTCAGTCAATATCACACCTTGTCAGCACTAAGAAGGAATGACTCAGACGAGGCCCTCCGCACAGAAGCCAGCATCACCATGGCGATGTCCCTCTTCCTGTTCAAGAAGCTCTTGCATACCGTAAGCAGTGTTCAAGGTTATCTCAATCTTTTATTGACACACTATCATCGTTACACACAAGTGCAGTCTGCAAACTAAGGTGCAGGTCTACAGCAAGAAAAGAATTCATTGTCCACAAACTCTGTGGAAGATCCTGAAATTCTTCACATCTGGATGTGAACGGAATTGCATCGATTCCACACAATGCACCGTACAAGCAGACTAGAAAATGCAGAGATGAAGTCCTGAATAACACAAGGTTGTGGAAATCATTGACTCACGCTCGTGTCCGTGGTTAGGAAACAAGCTGCATCTATACCAGAGGTATTTCAGTCTATATCAGTTGACCCCAGGCAGTCGGAATACTTTACCGTATGCAAACAATCACACTGTTCATATAAACCAAGATGCGTATTGTGCTACTGGGCAAAGACAGTCCATTGACTGAAGGTCTAAGCAGCCCGTGTGTGTGGTGCAGTCAGACATCTGAACAATAGCTGGCTTGTCAGGCGACAGCCAAGAGGGAGTGGAGGACCACCTGGCCATTACTGGTGTGTCAGTAACCATACAAGCCTCCTTTCACGCAGCTAACCTGTACTGATAGCCAGGGGGACAGGGACTCAAGAGGCGTCCCTTCCGTGTCCTCGTACAGGCTGGCCGGCTAAACAGCCATGTGACCTCACAGAATCACAACTCACTCCCTTTGCCAGAGTCACCCGCATGTACTGCGAATTTGTCTTGCCGCAGATCAGAACAGACTGCAGTCAGTAAATCAGTATTTAGAAAATGTGCAATGTCAACAAGTCCAAGTTGAACTAGATGTGCAGTAAAGAGACCTGCATCACCATTCCCACCACAGGAGGCTGAGGGAGCCATCGTTCCAGAACTACCATGCACCATGTGATGCTACTATACCAGAACACATCACTAAGCATGTTTGTGTGTGTGTGGGGGGGGGGGGTGGGGGCAAATGTCCCTCACTGTAATAAATACCTGTTGTTTTTACCTTGTGAGGACTTTTTTTCCAATCGACAAAGTTATAAAAAATCTGTGAATGCAAACAAAAATTATGAATTTTGTTTGGTTACTAACGGTTAAGGTTAGGGCTGGGTAGAGGTTAAGGTTGTCATAGTTGTGATTAGGATTATGCCCATAGGAATGAATGGAGTGCAAACCATTAACTATTATAATATCTTAAAGAGAGGGTTGTTTAAGGAGGGTCTCTGGTTTGGGGAGCCGGCCATCTGTTAAACCAGCGATTCCTCCCTCTTAGGCTGGAGCTCGCCAAAGTTTGCAGATAAAGGGATGGAATATCACAGAAATGCAATAACACAAAATTAGTGTGCAGATGGACACTCCGAAAACCATAAGGTCCACAGATAAACCCATTTCTGTTTTTCCTTTTCGCTTTTTATCTGAATGACAACATTTGCACTTACGGCACCAGCGTCTAGCGACAGCCCTGTGATCCTGGCATCTCCCGGGAGCCACCGGGGGTCACCTTCACATGGAGGGAGGGTGGGCGGGGCCTGAAGAGCTAGGGTACAAGGGGGTGAGGTTCCGTCGCGGCGAGTGGCGATAGGCGTACACAGGAGCGGAGGGAGGGGGAAGAGGGAAGAAAGATACGGAGACGGGAAAAAGGCCAGAGCTGCAGCCAATGGGATTATCCCCCTAACAAAGGGGGAGGGGCAAATCTACATACGCTACTCTACATAAGTACTACAAGCAAACTTGCCCATCTTTCTAGTTTCAGAAGCAGGTTCTAACTATGGCAGGAGGAGCAGGGAGATGTAATTAAGCGGGGACCCAATGTCGTGCTACTGGTGTCTATGTGTGGCTGCATTTAATGCATATCACCCCGCATTAAGGACGTCAGCAGAGGCTCTCTCCGGCCAGCTAGAGGCAGCGGGCCCTGGAGAATCTGAAATGTGCTTCCCGCAGAGTGCAGACAGCCGGCTGCCGGCTCCGCGGGGCACTATAACCGCGTGGCACAGGGGGTAATGAGCCGGATTCGCAGAGCCGCCGTGTCCAATCAGCACAGGGCCACGGATGCCAGCGTTTAAGCTGGCGCTGCGGCAACAGCCAGGATATTTTCAGCGTCAAATAGATAAAGCGGTTACTGGAAAATCAGAGCACCTGCCCATCCCAAGTGAACGGCGCCACCCGGGGGGGGTTTGGACATAATTGGATCGGTCTGGGTTGAGGGCCTAAAATGTCTAGTGGCACCTCTGGCACCACCACCCAGGGGCATCTGCATGCATGACACGGCACATACTGACTGCGTCTGCTGCCTTTAACTGACACCATGAATATACTGCTGCTCCTCCCCGTTTCATGAAAACTAGTTTTCCCACTAAAATGTGTAATTACCAGGCAGTGATCACCAGCAGGATTTCGCCCATACGTGTATAATTCATCATGTTTCTGTAATTTAGGTTTCCTTGATTCAATGTAGAGACGGCGGGGGGGGGGGGGTGGTGTTCCTGAAAGGTCAGAACTATAAAGGATGGCAGAGGATGCACCAGAGAGCCCAGCGAAATATGCAGGCGGCACGAGGACCGAAACAGGCAGCATTCAGGGGAGAACGCCAACGTGCAGGAAACATTAGCCAGGAGAAGCAACGCAGGCTGAAATCAGGCCTCTTCATCGGCAGCTCGTGGATGAACAAACCGTTAATGAGCTCAATTTAGATTTCTGCCACCAGGGGGTGAGAAAGCCAAATATAGACTCAACACCCAGATTAAATGACACACCAGGAGGTGCAGCGAAGAGCCCCTCCATCCCAAAGCCTTAGCAGGAATGAACCTCACATTAGAAACTTGTTCCACGTTAAACTGCTGGGCGGGTCAAACTTTCCATTTTACTTTCTGTCGAATCCTGTGGCTGATGTTCCCTCTAAAACCTGGAATTTCTTTCCCATGTAAAAAGGCTCTTTCATACGTTGTTGGATTTCCCCTTGGGGTGTTTTAACAAGTCGGTGTTTCTTATACAGTCACTCTGTGAACCATGGTGTGTGTGTGTGGGGGGGGGGGGGGGGGGGGGCTCCATGGAGATTTAAAGGTGACAATGCAGGCAAACAGAGAGACAGTCAGGGAACTTAAGCCTTCAATGCCATGCAGAGGATGGTTGTATTGAAGCAGCACCTACCGACACCAAGAACCAAGAAACCAAGTCCCCCTCCACCCCACCAGGCTTTTGGGAAATTTGCAGGTCAGAACAGGGGTGCTGGAATAAGCCTTTGGTATTATAAACCCAGCCAGAGAACATGGGGGGGGGGCACCGTTAGCGGCAAACTCCCCTCCGCGCACTCTCCGGTGACACCAACCTGCCGGCCCCCATGATGGCGCCCGCGCGAGCCACCAGCGTTTCTCTCCTGATGGCCTCTCCCAAATGACAGCAAGTAGCTTTTTCCCCCTAGGTGGCCTCCCACGACACCCTCATATGGAGGCGTATTTGCATACTGCTCCCTCTCCCAACCACACACCCAAAGAAAGCGAGATAAAGCACTGAAGCTGAGATTTATGAACAGGCGGGGACAGACGAGCAGAGCGCACAGTGGAGAAGCTGAGGCACGCCCGCGCCGACGGACGGCGGGCCAAACGAAGCTACACTCAGCATCGGCCGCGGCTTTTCAGCTCCGCCAGCCGCCAAAGGCTTACACGCCTCCCAGCCCCACCCCCACCCTCGAGGAGAGAAAATTGAAGGGAAAAAAAAAAAATGTAGCCTCCGGCAACACAGAGTAACACGTTGGCGTTACAAATATCCAAACCTGCGGTGTTCGGCCCACCATCCCTTAAAAGACCCGCAGAGACGGCTCTATCAAGGGGATTAATAAGCTTTGGTACACATCATTCAGGGCCGATAAAGCACCCCGCGGGACAGACGGTCGTGTCCTTTCTCACCCATACTACCTCGCCTGTCCATTGATGCGGTCACATGACCGACGACTGCCACTCCCTCACTGACGGACGATTCTCCATGACGTCCATCAAAGATGAACGGTCACGTCGACACGCGACGGCTCTGATGGATGCAAGCCTTTGCGGTTGCTAATTGAATTTGTTTGCGTTAATTTGATGAGTATGGCTCGTGTGAATCTGTTGTGTGATATATCGTCCACTTCCACATCTCAGTGGCAGTGTTACGTGTAATTTGACTACCTCAGCATGGTTAATTCCTAATATGTTTATGCACAAAGGAGCGTTCCACAATTAGCATTTACACCTGTTTGTAGGCAACAGACTCAACGAAAGGCAGAAGTAAGAAACCCAAAAGCAGTATGAGAATGAAGCCAGGAATATTCAATTCAATTCAATTCAGTTTATTTTTATATAGTGCCCTTCACAACAGAGTTGTCCCAGGGCGCTTTACATGGGTGTGAATATGAGGTTTATTTACTCTTATTATTCAGTAAGTTATCTTAATCCATTCATAATCCTTTTTCTCAGGTTTATTTTCCAGTAATGGCAGTACCCACATCAAACCCTGGCTGTACACCTGCCTTATGCGCCACCCTTGAAGCAAATACTTCCAAACTCCCACATGACCATGTACTCGATAACTGACTGAACGTTGGGCAGATGGAAGCATCCAATCACCTTCTTCACAGTGTTCTTAGCTCCACTCATCTGACAAACTTGGTTTTCAGCTGCTCAACTGCCTTTGGCTAAAGGTACAAATGATCACCTCTAGTTCTCAAGGATGCTAGGATCAGTGACTAGCTGGGCCCAGGGAGGGGACACGTATCCCTGCACATGAGCTCAGCCGAGATAGCAAAACCACAGGACCACAGCCTCCTGTACCCTATAATCCAGCTTCATCAAACCATTGAGCAGGACTTTGCATCATAAGGAAATTATCGTGTGGCCCTGAATGCTATTTGTTGAACACATTTCCCCCTATGCGGGTTTTACGTTTGACATTACTATAATAAACTTCAAGTGGGCCTTCATTAAAAAGCCCAGTGGCTCAGTTCCACTCCTGGGATGGAGCCATGATGCTGGAGAAACCATGTTTTGGTTCTGCGTGGATTTCCTTACAATGATCTCATAGACGCCACCCAGCGTACAAAAAGAAACGCGCCCTTTTTGTTGACAGCAGCCTCTTCATTTTTATTGAAGTCACGACTGAATTATGCCTCTGCTATTTAAAGCCAACAGCACGTCCTGCTTACTGAAGCACTTAGGGCACCGAGCAGTTAATGTGCAGCTCAGAGTCACCATTCGATTATATTCTTTTTACCCGGTTCAAAAACAGTATCTAGAGTTCACTCCTCCTGCTGAAAAAGGCCTGCAGACCCCCCATAGCACTGGACCCCACCCCCCAAACACACACGGAAAGATTGCGTTGTGTTCATGGCCCCTTTTAACACCTCGTGTTCTCCGACGCAGCCATGAATGGAAGCTAGTTAATGACCGTCTCGCATCTGATCAAAGGCAGCGTTTATTCACACCGAGGCTGGTGGGTGTTTGCCGCGCTGTAGCTGAGGCATAGCGCTTGGATCCATTCACCCCAGCACTTACATAAAATCACAACCAAATGAATGTGACAGAATGAATGAAGTTCACTTCACGCAAAAAAAAATGTCCTTATGACTCTAATCCCAAAGCAATATCCAAAGCTGTTATAGGTGCCAAATATCATTGATCCACTGTCCATAGCTACTTATCCAACAGAGGGTCACTGAGGAGCCAGGAGCCCATCCCAGGAAGTATAGGGCACAAGACAGGGGGCACCAAGGCCAGGATGGCAGGGCTCTCTCTCTCTAGCTTAACCACACACACATACACTTATATAGAAAACATTACAAAAAAATCAACCATGGCACCACCTATCCACCTTCTAACTGAACCACTTACTAAAGGCACATCAACCAAGTCAGCCACATGCCTCTGTCTCCTTGATATGCTACTAACTGTGCCTCCCCCCCCATCACTAGCAGCGCCCAGAATCCTCCAATGTGACATCCCTGTTTCTGGTGAAGGACCATATAGAATATGTCTGACTGGGCTGACGCGGATTCCAGGGGACTTAACGTGCGGCTAATCCGTCAGACATCAGTGAGCAGTGACACCCCCTCTGCCCATTCTCTGTGCTCCTTCCGTGAATCATACTTGGCTTTAACTGGCAGAGTCTATCCTCAGTCATCTATCGCGGAAGCAAAGGGCTCTCCATCACATTCAAATGAACAGGGGGAATTGACAGTCCTCCCGCGAGTTACCTTCACTTCCTCCTTAGCTTATACCCCCCCAGCCCAAGGTTAACCCTGGGCCGATCAGCCACACACTTCTCACCGTCAATATCGTGTTGCAACCGGCTTGTCCGGCTAACCTAACCGAAAGGTGCATTAGTGCACTTATTACTCATTATCTATGCGGAAGCTGTTGATAGCAAGCTGCTGGTGGAAAACAATCTTGAGATAAAACTTTTGAACTCTGATACCGTGAGAAGATCGAGGAAGTCCGACGGACAAAACGGCACACGACATTCAGATCAACCACTTTTCGAACACATGGGGGCATGTTATCGGCCCCCCATAGAATTAAGAAAGACTGAACCAAGATCCCTCCGCCATCGAATAAAATAATAATAAACAATAAATGAGTATTCATCATAGTAACGCAGCGAAACTATTTGTTTGGGAAACAGAACTGACACTATGTTTCATTGCCAGTGAATGGTTTGTGCTGCGGACGATCCCGGGATTCAGGCGGGATTTCAGCCCCCTAGCTTACTCCTTAGGATAGCCTGCAAACTCCAAGCGGCTCCGCTAATCGGAGAGCAGCCCGGGATCCAAACACCAGGCTTCATTTGCCAGGGCACGGCTTGCCATCCGTAACGCTACCCGCCCCGTCTGATCGGCCGAGCTGTATCTCACCGGGACGCGATGTCAAACCCCCCTACACCGTCCCAGGTAACCCTCCGTTATTTACCTGTGACATCTGCGGACGGAAGTTGATCTCCTTAAGGTCCACCGAGCCCGGCGAGAGATTGTGGAGCATTTGACAGAGAAGGACCCCATCCCTGAGCGCCTGGGCCAGGTCGAAAACGGCGGCTGACGGCCACACGACCCGGTGGCTGGGAGGCAGAACCTTGCAGTCTATAAGCCACCGTCCGCATTGTCTCCACTCCTCCATGTCGGCCTTGGGAAACGTGCGCGGAGGGCGATGGACAGGCGGGGGTTCGGGGCGCACCGGCGCGCTCGGCGTCCTGACAGCCGAGGTCCGGCTCCAGCGTCCAGCACGCAAGTCAGGCGGCGACAGCAGCCGACCGATGATGCAGATTTTTCTTTATTCAAACCTTAACAGAACTTCAAGACTTGTTTCTGGTGTTTAAAAAATGTGCGGAAATGCACGGGCTATCACTTTCTGCGTATCCTCTGCCGTCCACTCCCCATCTGCGCTTAAAGTTTCATTCTTCGCGTGTGAAAATGCCTCGTTTAGATGTTCCCCGACGCAGAAAGGGGCTGGGTTTAGGCTCTTTTACAGGCTGGAGGGAGCGACATGCATCTGCAGTAAACGCCTCTTCACGCTCGCAACAGTTTTACTTATGTGGCAGTAAATTCATAAATAGAGTAAATTCATTCAGGGACACGAAGGATTCTTCAGGGAGCTGGTCAACAGATCCGCATGCCATTTGTATCCCTAACACCCTCGAAGAAGTGCTTTGATTTATAAAATAAAGAAAAAAAAATTATCAGAAATTCATTTGTCTTTCCTTGTCAGGCGAATCCTCCCCGTACACTAGAAGTAAACTCCAGCATTATGCAATGATTGTGCTGCTTTCATGCGGAGCCAAGCGTTCTGTACAGTACTGCGATGGAGACCATGCGAGTTTCCTCCCAGTCAAACAGGCTTCCCCCAGTCTTGCTGATCGCAGCTTGTTCTTGAAGTTTTTCCCCTCCCGTCAGATTTTGCGACAAACTGCAGCCCGGGCAGGCGATTCCCAGTCGGTCCTTGAGCGATTAGGTCGCAGAACGGGATGAATAGTTCTTGCGACGCCCTGCTCAACCTTGAGCGCGTCTCCGATGCGCCCCAAACATCGCTCAGTGTCTGCGCTTAAGGACCGACGCGGACTGCCAGCGCACGCTCATGTTAGACTCCCGCACTCAGCCGGATCTCCGTTGTCTCTTCGGCCCCGGTTGTTTCCTCTATACTGATTGTCTCTTTTGCCCCTTTACATTCCCCCTCCTCTCTTGCCTTCTGCCCCTAAGAGTCAGTTCTTGCTTTTTTCTTCCTTTTTGGTGTCGCCGCGAACTGAACACCGCTCGCAGCTTGATCGCAAGCTTTGCGGGAAGAGCGGGAGCGCGCACAGCGGCGAGGTGGGCGGCGTGATCGCGCCCGGGTTCCGGCCGGGCACGGGCGCGCGTCGGCGGCTTCCAGCCGGGAGCGAGGGAGAGAGAGGAAAAAGTTGGAAGATCCGGAGACACGTTTGCAGACCGTCGAACATGCCGTGATTTTGACATGTGGGGGGCACACGCTATAATATGATTCGCTTTTGTCTTTGAAAGGAAAGGCAACACGGGAAAACCAACATCGCGTATGGATAAACGTGTAAAGTTTATGTATGCTCCTTTTGGAAAAACTGAATTTATTTAAGGAAAGCGGTTATTTTTCAATATTCAAACGAAGTGATTAAAATCCATATATCTTATTACATTTTTCCCACGTTATAGATTTGCATTAAAGAGCTTAACGTCAGAAAAAAATAGGCTACATATGCCTAGTCAAACAGTTCCAGCTGAGCTCAGTGTTCTGGATCCGTTACACACCATGAACGGTGAACATTTAAATATGACACCCCGCATTATGCCATTAATCAAAACATCAATTTGTTTCTACGCCTGCTAAACGAATTTTATCTATGCCATAATTCATTTTGTTTATGCTGATCAACATATGTCTTCAGTGTAAAGAAGCTGCCAGATTGGCAGTTTTCGTTGAATAATATGATTTCTAATTACAAATTCGGCGTTGTTTTGACATTAAACGTGTTGTCCTGTGAACTGGGTTTGTTAAATAATTACAGGCCATGGCTTTGATTATATAAATTGTTTTATGGTATAGGAAGTATAGGAACATACAATGTGATACAATAGGTTCTTTCTGAAAATCTGAATGAGAAAGTAAACATCTCATAACTATGCCCGAATCCGTATGAAGGGGTGTATATTGCACGTTTTTACAGTGGGGACAATTCAGGCCCACTGTACAAATCGCAGTTCAGCTTGGCTTGGATGGGGGGCGGGGGGGTGTTCATTTTCCCCGAATCATGCGATGTCACCGCGCTCCGGGAGAATGATGGTCTTTTCAGGATACTGTGTCAGGTTGTTATTTGGATCGCTCTGGTCATCCATCATTGCGACTCCAAAAACGCACCGAAAAGGTCCGAGAGGCCACGGGGATAAATCGGCTCATAACAAACTGCGCAGCGACCCGGGAACAGGGCTCCGCTGCGGAAGGGCCACACCCAGGATCCTGCCACAGCAGCAAGCATGTTCAGCTCGGACCCTAGCTGGTCAGGTGCCCATCCAAGCTGGACATAAGCAGACTGCCGCAAACCCTTTCACAGCACAATGTGTTACTCTGCAAGCTCTCCAGCATGGTCTCGGGAAGGCTGTTACTTCCAGACTGAACGCGATGCTACACTTAAGGACTGCCACAATTATCGCCAAGGTTGTCGTCGTCCATTGGAGGGGGTATGCGGTGCTATCAGCCTCTTCCCCGGTGACCCGGAATCCACACGGGGGACGTAACATCATAAAACTGTCCCCACATCTGTGTGACATTGCCATATTCGATTATGATCAGCTGGGTAATGTGGCGATCTTTAAACCAGTACGGACCGAACATTAGCGAGATTTCTGTCGCTACAACAGAACATCCCGCTCTTGCTTGGTCTAGCTCCCTGAATAAATGTTCTTAAAAAATTAATAGTAATATAAAAAATGGTTTTGAAAAAAATGTTCCGAATCATGGGTCTTCAGTTGTACAGTGCCATAGTAGGTGTGAAACCCTCCGTTTCCTTTTTGGGGGGAATACCCTGATTAAATTACCAGTCTTCTTCATCTTCATCAAGCATACAAATAAAACACGCACAACTGTGCATTGTATTCACTTTCTTTTTATTTGTGTAGTTTGTTTCTAATCCAATGTCGTTTAAATTATGCGTACATTCACGCCATCTAGTGGCATATTGCTGTAAACGGGTCTGCTTCTGCGGCAGGTAATTGTGGCGGGTATTTTAAAAAATGTTTTCAAAGTTATGAGTCAGGGACAGACGCTTTTAGATGGTAAAGTGTATCCGTTCAAATTAGGGCATATATTGGTAAACTTGGACAATTGGTGAAAATTCACAACGACCCTGATTATAAATATGAAAAAGAATTGTCAAGAACTGAGCTTAAGTTAAAAGGCGTACAGATATGGAGTATAAAACGTGTCCAACTTAATATTCATCCTACTGTAAGGGGCTGGCTGTGTCAGAATGAGAGTGCATGCGCTCTGCGATGATCTGGCATCCATTCAAGTGTGTTCTCCTCGGAAGATTCCAAGCTAGGACGACTTGAGCCCGAAAAAACTGAAACATCACTGTTGGTCTGGGCTGAGGGCAGAATATGACATGCATTCATGTAGCCCAATATCTCCAACGGCAGCCCTGCGAATGGGTGGGTGGGTCGGCGGACATTATTCGGAAATAGTTATAAGTTATGGGCTCGATCAGGCGTTTGGCGTGCGCTGTTGAATTGATGGGTTTCTCTTAAAAATGAAGCGATTCTTAAAAGATAATGTGTGCAGTAATAAAGGAAATGATGGGTCTACTCGGGGCTTCATTTGGCGTGTGGTACAAATCAACGTTCAACGCGAATGGCCATAAAACGGGAATTAAGTGCGATAAAATTCCTTTAGGGGTTAGAAACCGCCATTGAGCTTGACGACTCGCAGAAGAGCGAGAAAAAACGAAAGCGCTTTGAATTTAAATTAAGTATTAACATCAGTAAATTATACAGTAAACGGCTTTTAATATTGACCCTAGAGACCCGTGTCATCATTAAACGAATGATGATCATTCTTTACAAACCTCGACAGTTTCATTAACGTTGATAGACAATGTGGATTTATAATCCTATAATACGAACTATTTTGACTTTTATTTTAACGAAAGCGCTCTATATATTATCTATATGTCTATTTTGCTTTCCACATTGTTCTACATGAGTACATGAGCTATTCTGTTATGCCTGGAGATTTCCCTTGTTGCTTTTTTTCAGGTTACATAGCAAAAAAGCACTACCTCGTTTTAAATCTGACTGTAGACACAGGTCCAGTTTATTAGCATATATGCCACTTGCTGCCTTTTTGACTTGGGGGGGGGGGGGGGGGGGGAAAACAGGGCGTCGTTACTGGACGCGTGAGAAGTGCGGTTATTGGAAGGGGATTTGCCACCGACAGCGCTGCCGGGCACCACCGGCCTACAGAAGCCCAACATCCATCTCCCAGTGCCAGCTCTACCCATCCGATTCGGACCGAGCTACATGCCAGCGAAGGCTGGGCAGCAAGACAGACCGGTCGGGGTTGATTATTCCACTCTGACATAAATAAGTGTAACATCTCCTGGTGTTTGTTATGATGCTTAAACTCTAATCGCTTTAATATCGACCGATGCTCCAAATAGAATTGACGTACTTTAAACTGCTCCATAGAGACGGAGCAGGACGCGATCCAGTCTGGGATCAAAGCAGACATGTCCCCGCGATTTAGGCAAACGGGACGCTCGCGTCACACCCCGGTTTATTCACAAAAACAGCCATTCTGGCGGTGCAGACATTAATTAAAAACTTGGGTACCAACAGAAGCCCCCACCTCATGTCCAACAGGCTGTTACTGTAACAAAACATAAAACTACTTAGTTATCCCGTAACGAGTGACTGAAGATACAAAGAAAACGGCAGAAATGCGTGTAATTACAGTAGCGCTGCATGCACTTTAGGAATTGTTTTGATCAGGATTTAAAATTAAAATTGCGAGTATGTGCATACGCACACCTGTCTAATGAAATGCGGACGAATTTCTGCAGCCAAAAGCTTTTTAACTAGTCTTTTTAAGTCAGAGACGCTAACGTTTAAGGCGGTTTGAACCTGGTAGCGCCCGCTGACAGGGGGTGCAGCGGAGGGCTGGAGGCCGGCAGCCAGACCAGCGATTACCCGATATGATTATCGCCAAAAGCACCCAGCAGACGGCCGTGAGCAAAAACACCACACCGCTAAAGCCTCGGGGCGTCCGACTGGATCACTTTTATGATTCAAAACGATTACAGCAGGAGACTCAGTGTACAGCTTACATCATGTCACATCTAAAAAGAACACAGAACACGGATGGCGCAAAGTGTGTCAGGTAAAAATAAGCCACTCTGATGCAAAACCGGAGCAAAGACCGTCGTTCCGATGCATTATTCATGAAATAGACATTACTCCGGGCATCCTACATCAATCGATAAAATTCTCTGGAAACTCTTTCCAAACACACACACACACACACACACACACACGCACGCACGCACACAAAATATACAGCTTGTTGTACAACTCCTCGTTTTGTCACAGCGGGTATTTCAACTCAGCACTGTAAAAATATGGCATCAGAGACAAAAATACATTTAAAAAAGCATCTGGAAACACAGGTCAAATATAAAATAAACCATTGCTACATTAAAATACCGAGATTCCAGGGACTCTCCAAGTACCTGCTAGTTAAATTAAATCCCTTACCAGAGTGCAGAATTCTCAAAACCTTTTGATGACAACAAAACAGATTTCTCAGGAGTATTCTCTAGGTCAGTTTTTCGGCCATATACCATAATTACTGAATTTGAGTGTGGGTGTTGGGTAACAGCCACTCACCAGTGACTACTGATTACTTTGAGGTCCTAACCTGTGAACATTTGCATCCTGACCATTATTTTCACTACTAACAGAAAAGCTTATATAATTAGAAGCCCAAAACAATAGAGTAGCAATAAGAATACCAAAAGCAACATTGGAGGGGGAAAGCAAGCCACTTAAAATGGGCAAAAGGCCTACGACTGGCTGGAAGAAAAACAAATGGGGCGGGGGGCTGCGGGGGGGGGTCACTCACCAATATAACACAGGCACTGTGGCCATTGACAATCTCAGCCAGGGTACCCTGTTCCAACCTTTCACTGCTTTGAATATGGAATGGGATGGGGGGGCAGGAAATTATTTGCTCAGAAACACAAAGGGGAAGGGGCAGCAGGAGGCTGGAAAGGGCTCCATCGGCCCAGATCTGAGGAGCACGGGGGGGTCTGGTCGATGAGCAGTAACCAGATCATGCTGGGTTCCCTTAAAAAAAAGTCACAAGTGATGTTTCACAACACCAATCAGAAAGGACAGGTCTCATTGCATATCTCCAGTTACAAAGCATCTGTAAGTCGCTGTGTTCCGTTTCCAGGCAGTTCCCAGAAATGCCGACTCCACATTCATGATTTAAAAAAAAAAAAATTAAAATGTTCTGCTTTTTTTCCTTTATTTTTTTTGTATAAAATGAGTCTTAAAGGGGCTCAGCCACTGTGTCTGCATACGACGCTCATTTAAAACACGGTAGGAATGAAGTAAGACGTGCGGCCCCGGGCCGGCCGCTGGAGCGCGCTCAGTCGGAGTCGCTGCTGTCCGAGCTGGAGCCGCTGGAGCTGCTGCTGCCGGAATCGGAGGAGCTGCTGCTGGCACTCAGCCTGCCGGCGCCCCCTGCTGGCGCCGAGCCGCCCTTCTCTGCTGGGGGGAGGGGGTGAGGGAGGGGAGAGGCGCTCAGATCGGGACATCACCAGATGAAATACAGACTCTGAAGATGATGATGATGAAGCGGCACTAAACCGCAAACTGGGAGTTCTTGCGGGAATTAATGGGCATTTAGGCACCCGGGGGGGGGGGGAAATCAGAGTAATGCACAGTCACGGCCACTGTGAGTAAAAGCGATGGTGATTTAGCCGCGTAAAGCAGTGGAGTTTCAGGGCAGCCGTAAGGCTGATCGATGCATAGACTAAAGCAGACGGCACTGGGCTGATCTCTGGAGATGGGGAGGGGAGTGTGCGTCTGCGTTTCTGTGCCTGTGTGTGCGCGGGAGTGATGCGGGAGAGGGGCGGGAGAGGAGCGGGAGAGACGCGGGAGAGGAGCGGGAGAGACGCGGGAGAGACGCGAGAGAGATGCGGGAGAGACGCGCTAGCTACTGCGACAGGACTCAGACTCCAGACACCCTTCTGCATGCCTCCAAGTCCCCGTTGCTACAGACAGACCCTTTTACCTGCAGGTGGATGCAACCCTGCCAATACCACTGACCAGCAAGACAGCGCAACATCAGACTATGAAAGAGAGAGGCTACGAAAGAACAGAAGGCAAGCAAAGGGGCCTCTTTCCTGACCATCGGAGAGTCGCTCGCAGCTTCCCAAAGGCACGGCCGACATCCTCAAAGGCTCAAAGCGAAAGCGCCTCTTATTCCGCCACCATGGCGTTCCCTCCCTGCAGATCTGGCAAAAATGGGCAGGAGCCGGAGCCGTCCACAGAGCCACACAGATGGCCGCCACGCAGGCCGGGCTTGGCCCCCCGCGGGTCATTTCCAGCCCCGCGATGGGCGGAAAGACAAGTGGGGGAGGGGGCTAAGCGACAAACGACCCGGCGATCGCCACGGACTGGAACGAGCACAGTGAGCGAGACGCCCCCAGGACAGCGGGTCTTTCCAGCACAGGCCAGCATCAAAACAAAAATCACAAACGGAACCAAACAAAACCACATAACCATAAGAGCCCCATAGATCCTATCCCGGCTACCTTGCTTAGACCCTACAGCCAAATGGCAGCATAGTCATATGACTAATCAGAAGGTAATTCATTCACAAAATAGGCCTTAATCACTAGGGATGCAACAATACAGTTAGCCTACGGTTCAATACATACCTCGGTTTTTTAACACGGTTTTCGGTTCGGT
>JAODKL010000118.1:4107154-4123939 GCA_026780765.1 Petrocephalus schoutedeni | reverse complement strand
CATGCTGGCGGGGGTTTGGGAGGGGGAGGGAGGGGGGGAGGAGCTTTCCCAGAGTCTCTCTATGCTTTCACACTCCTGTCTTCAGCTGGCACTCTGCGTGTCCTTCTCCTCTAGCCTTCCCCAGGGGGAGCAGTATCCCATCTCAGGGCCTGACTTTATGGTCGCTGAAGGACCAAACTGGTCTGAAAAGGAAGAGAGGGGGGAGGATCAAGACGTGGCTGAAACATCACCTGAGCCCCACCCCCCCCAAACACTGCCCGCCCTAATGTCCAGGCAGACTCATATGATACTTCATTAAAAAGCAGACGGGGGCCTTTCAGCGTGCGGACGGAGAGGCATTAACGTTCCTTATTCCACGGAGCACAGTCACCCCCTTTCTCGGCTTCGCAAAGCGAACAGAGTAGCATTTATTTTGCTTTCAAATACAATATTTCCACTGGCTCTACCCATGTACGGGCATCGCGGTGGAGAGTCTCCCGTGGTCCAGAGCGAAAGCCACACGGAACAAATTAAAAAGCAAAACAAAGAGCAAAAACACTGACTTAACCACAGGTTGCACCTCCTCTACAAAGATCATTCTTCACAAGCACACAAAGATCTCAGAAGACAGCTAAACCAGGAAAGCTGGATGGAAGCCGGCCCACAAAGGCCTGTAGGGGAGGGAATGAAGCATGCAGGAAGGGTAACCGGTGAAGTGAAGTTACTTCATGCTTCCATGAAACAACACCATCCGCATTTATGCAAAGCTACTTCCACAGGTGCTCACACACATTCATCCAGCTTAGCTACTGCGGGGTTATTTCTACCACATAGAGGACAAAAAAACAGTCAAAGTGAATCCATAAGCTGCTATTGGCCAGGTGTTCTAAGTACGGTCTGAAATCAGCAAAATGGGCTGAACTTTGACATGTGAGTCTATCACGAAAAAGAAAAAGAGAAAAAAAGACACTCTAGGCAAATCCGATTTCTCACTCAGTTACGTCAGACTCGTTCTCTGACAGTTTTATACACACTTGCCCAGAGTGTCACGAAACGCAGGGATGACAACCAGCCACTTATCAGCCCAGGCTTGCTAAGAAGCAAAGCGTGGCCCACGGAGAGCTCAGTCACAACACAAACAATGTTTGGTGACCTCCATTACCAGTGGCCACAGTCCCTCAGCCTGGACCAAGTGCACAGCAGACTGGAACGGCGATACAGAGGCAGTGAAAAGCAAGGACGTCCCAGGCCGACTCTCCAAATCTGGATCGATAAGTTGAGTTTCCGGAGAGGTCTGGGAGCAAAGTCCAACCGACAATCCAGCATATAAACAGCCTAGCAATGACAGAAGCCAGTCAGTGGGAACAAGTGGGCATAGAGCTAATATCTCTTTTCCTTAATTGCATGAAATACATACAGTACAATACCACCATTAACTAAATACATACACCTCAGCACCTAGCTACCTAGACATATGGCAGACATGTGCAAGTCTACGGACAATGTTGAGAGTATGCTCTATTCTGCATCAGGGACACTTTCTGCATTAATGGGAACTAAGAAACTGACTACAAAAACAACAAAAAAGCAAAATCAAAGCATTTCTGGCCACAGAAACTAATAGCATTTTAATGAGTCCTTGTGCATTGGCTACAATTCATTCCGAGAAGCTTCTCAAGTCGGACTTGGAAAAAACAAGGAACGGCATTGAAAGACACCGAACATGCGCCCAAAAAGGCCGATTCCCTCGCCATCAAATTAGTATTAAAAGGTCCCAGGCAAACATTAAAACCTAAAGTACAAGATCTCATGGCAGACCGTGGCAGAAGACCACGATTACCCAGCTGTTTCACAGCTGGACCCCGCGCCTTAGCAAAACGGGAATTGTAATACATTACAGAGAAGGCTTGCATGTCATACTTATACAACTGATACATCAATAAAGTGACGATAATGAACTGTCTGAAAAACCAAAAATCTGTCTGACCCACCAAAGGGATGATTATTACCTAAAGCTATTTAATTGTTATTGTGGCCTGCATCTGTTATACACCATGTTTATAATGAGCATTTTTTAATTTCTTACTAGCTTTCTAGTCTTCAATATCGCCACCAGCAGGACATTAAGGACCAACTGATAGGCATCTAAGTTAACAAATCAAAAGTATCTAATAGGGTGCATTTTTCAAGCACCGTAATAAAGCAAATACCTAGATTCCAGTTTCTCTTTATAAGACAAGTACAAGATAAGGTCTAAAGCAAACAACCTGTACTTGGTACTGGATGCAGAACTGTCTTGGGAAAAGCACACGTGGTACTGCGTCCTTTATCAACTAGTTAAAATTTCTATATGGAAAAACCTGAATAGGTACACGGCTAAAGGCAACAGTATAACCGAAAGGGCAATCATAAAGCCGCGAGTACCGAGCAGGCTAACGAGAAATCCCAGTCATTAGCAAAACGATTCGAGTCAAACGATTTGTTTTACTGCCTGGAATATTTTGTGTATTGAAAAAGTTTCCAGAGTTGGGAGTTAATTGTATTTTTTGTACACTTCTGGGTTTATTAAAAGATCGCAGAAGCTTTGACAGAATTAGCGCGGTTTCGGCCCCCGACTGTATTATTCCGGGCAAAAAACCATTACACCGATCGAAGCGACACACGTACACATTGTAAAAAAATATCGTATTTACTGTGTCAGATCGACGACATATTTACGTGAATTAACAATCAAGAGGAAAGGAATCCGAAAAGTTATAGTAACGCAGTAAAAGATATTCACATCCGACGTACTATAGGTAAGAAAATATATGGGGGAATAACATCATTGGTTAAAAAGGCGTCGCATATCGCATAACCCCCATTCAATTAGACCGCAAAAAACGGAGAAAATGTCAAAGTTGAGTATGTCAAACCTGAATCGGGGCCAGTCCGACCAGATACCAAGTTTCAAGCGATAGTTACAATGTAATCATCGGCTCGTTGTTTGATCGTTTCTGGCTACAAGAATCAATCAGAGGAAACGCCGGCGGTCGCAGGCGAGCATTTGGGGGTGGGGGTGGGGGGGGGTCAAGACAAGATCCCGCCTAAAGAACCAGCTCGGCGAAGCGCTTTTTAACGCCGATCCCGCTTCGGCTGCTGCCCAACCTCCACATACGTGCGCCCGAACCAGCCCGAGTCACCAGGCGGCGATCTGATTTCATGCTTAAATCGCACTTTACTTCACCAACTACGGGGCCGCCGATCTAATCTCGATCTCACCGCCTTTGCAATCCATTATCACACCGATTGCCCGCATTATATGTATAAATTTAAAAAAAGTAAACGGCAGTGTAAAGTAAACAAAAAAAAAATCAACGATCACCATTCCTTTTTGAACCGATTTTTTTTTTTTTACACATTCTCCTAAAAGATGGCGGGCAAAAGGATAGTGCGGCGTGAAATGCAGCCACTTAACCTATATGTAAGCGAGCGGGCTGCCTCTGCCACCATCGCCGGAGACCCACCTTCCGTCCGCCTCCGCACGCATTCAACTTCGCGCAAGTCGCGCGGCCGCCGGCGGATTTAGCAACAAACTTCAAACGCGTCCGCGGTGTTATGTCCGCGCGCGGCACGGCAAACGCAGCCCCCGCCTACAGCAGCTAACCGAAACCGGGCTTTGTTGCATTGTTGCAACACAGAGGCAGCTTTGTCGGAATGAAAACATAACAAGCACTTATCGTAGGCTCAATGCGCTTTTTTAAAAAGGAAATACTTCGAGCTTTCAAAATTGGATTGCGGAATGCCCTTACTCGATAAGCACTAATGAGGGAGGGGGTTATTTGAACGTATTACTTCCTCGGCGCCTCCGATAGCGTTTTTGCTTGTAGTCTTCCTAAAAGCTCCTCTTTTTTTTTTTTTACCAGAGCGACGCTAAAGAGCATAAAGATGAGGCAGAAGAAATGCCGCCCCCCTCTCGCCGCTCCGTCCTGCGCATGCGCACCGGTGCTATGCGCGCGTCGCCCGGCGACCCTGTCGGGGTTCAGCCGCCAGGACTACGTTTCCCGTCAGACAGCGCTACTGCCAGCACCGTCACCCAGCTGTCACATTGCCCACAAAACGTGTGTCACCACGGCTTGTTTGGCGGGTTCACGTAATTAAAACACAATGGATGAAATATGACAGTCGTATACGCAAGCAGCGAACCAATGCAAACACCTTCAAGCCTCAGTGCAAAAAAACTGTAATAAAGGTCGCTGTGGATACATGCAATCACACTTTGCCACCTTCAGGATTCAGCAATATCAACCTCATAGATTCCATAAAGACTGCCGGGAGGAGACTCATACGACCTGTTTCTATATAATTTCTCAGGCTTTCAGGAGTTTGGACAAGCTATAATATATGACTGAAATAAACACGTATCTAACTTCAGTCGTCAAGCCTTCATGCCTGTCGTACAGTGCTTCCCAACCGAGTCCTCGGGGAACCCCGGACAGTCCATGTTTTTGCTCCCTCCCAGCCAATCAAGAACACAGAATATCTTGTACAGTTGCGCCTGGGAACTGAGAGGAAGCAAAAACGTGGACTGCCCCCAGGACTGGGTTGGAAAGCACTGCTGTAGTCTTCTCCAGGAATCATAGGGCACAAGACAGGGGTACACCCTGCACGGGACACAAAAACATGGCACAAAAACGTCAAAAATATAATTTATCTATATTTCTACCTCTCTATAGGCAATTTACAGGTTAGACCAATTTTGTGCCTTTCGACTGCGGGAGGATACCAGTCTAGTCAAGTTTACTACGTATTCTTGATGTTTGGGAATGATGTAATTCTAGAAATTGACATCGCTTAACGAATAAAAGGTTGATTTTGCGAAATCAAAGATTTATTTATTTGTTTGTTTATTCATTTTATTGGTGACATTTTACTTGACGGAGCACAAATATTTAGTATTAACTCAAATTATCTTGATATATTTGTGTTGTGTTATTAGGAAGTAGGTACAATATCGATATTGGCTTATAGCAGAGTTGCTAACTGGTCAGCTTGCTGGCGTGAGATTTGCAGTCCGAATCAAGTCTGCACACTCATTTACAAGTATGTAACAGTTTTATTAGACTACCTTATAAACAGTCTGTTGGGTTTGCAGACTGGAAAATTGAATAATACAGTTTTGCCGTAAGATTTCTTGCGTGACAGTTGGCAACCCTGCATATAGTCAAAACCACTATTGGTTTACGCTTTGCATGAACCGGCACACACTGATCCTCGGAGGAGAGTAAAAGCGACACAGTTTAACGCCGAGATTGACGGTTTGATCCTTCGCGCACGCCGTAGTGTTGTAATACGCCTTAGCTTCAGTCTGCGCATGCGCGCTGGCCATTCGATGCCACATTCCTCGCCGGAGCTTCAAAGCCAAAGGCTGCAGCTTCATTACTTGTTAGCCAGCATCGAAAAGACAATTACAGTTACAGCCAGCTCATTGTTATATAAGAGGAAATTAATCAGCCAGTTAATTATTTGTTAAGCGGGATACAAAACCGCACATCGTTGCGCCGATCGCCAGAGCGTAAGTTTGTCCGCATTTTATTGTTTCAATGGAGTAATAGGCTAAGCAGTTAGCCAGCAATGCAGGGCAATTTTTAGAGATCCAGAAATGAAAAGAGTATGCATGTGCTTCTGCGTTATTCCGGGGAGTGGTTACGATCCTACGGTGCGTCAAGGTGTGAATGAACAGCGTAAACACGGTGCTGGGTGCGTGCAGGCAGTGGTGCTGTAGTGGGAAAGGACTTGTAAAAGGCCCCTCTTCAGCCTATAGCTAATAACTCAGCCAGCGCCGCCTCCCTTTATGCCTGTTGTTTTCGCTGTTGTTAATTCCAACTAATGCGTTGCTTCTTTAAGATATGCAATCCATCCTTAAACGTGACTACAGATGCTTAGTAGGTGGCGAGATGTCTGAAACTGGCAGCAGTGGACGGCCGTCCAGCGTTAATCACATACACGTGTCGTGCCGGGCGTACATATCTGGCATGATTTTACACGGCTACAGTTGATTTGGGGATTTAAACGCTTTCAGAGCCTGCTGATTTCTTTCATGCGTATTGCTCTGTCTGAGAGCTGGCGATGGAGGTTTCCATTAGGTCCTTTGCATTCCTCCCGTCCTCCAAAAAATTGTAGACCCTTAATGCGTCTGCGTTATACATCTCGGTATTTCACACCTGCCACTCTCCAGTGTAATAGGTAAACAAATAATGTGGCATCAGAAATTGAACATTTGTCTCCGACTTCAGAGAGAGGTATTGCATAATTTCACTCATGTTGACCTCTCTGCCTCGGTTATCCGATATGCTCTTTGCTGTTATGCGCTATTAAAATATGACTAGTTATTGTCTCGTCCCACCGACCTGCCTCCACGATCTTCACGATTATCACTTATAGCCGATCATCAGTTTATGGAGATACAGTTTATCTCTACATATCTTAGCCCTTAAAACGGTAGCCCAAGTTTATTCACTAAGAAGTAAAAACAAAACTGTTCCGGCCTATTTGTTGAGGGGGTAAATCTTGTGTATTGCAGTGAGATCCTTTCCCCCCTTTTATACTTCGTCACCGGTGTGAGTGATTTAATTTTTCAGTCGTTCTTTTTCCTTCATTTCTCCGTTTTCCCTCGTGTTTCGTGCCCACTAGACTGTTAACCTATGCGGGCGATTTCCCGGACCGCTCCCCCTTAGCGAGCCCCAAAGTGTCTTATTCATTCGCCAATGTTTGCTACCCATTCGATTATAAATTACGAAGGGTAAGATCCATCTAACGAGTAGTGTAGGTCACT
Source organism: Petrocephalus schoutedeni (assembly GCA_026780765.1). Classification (NCBI taxonomy): domain Eukaryota; kingdom Metazoa; phylum Chordata; class Actinopteri; order Osteoglossiformes; family Mormyridae; genus Petrocephalus; species Petrocephalus schoutedeni. Next base: position 4,117,146 of record JAODKL010000118.1, on the reverse strand, counting down.
TATGTTTCCATGGCAGCCCTGTGCCTGTTGTTATAACACTAATATCTACTTTTGTGATTTAAGAGAACCTTAATGGCCCAGTTTCTTTACAACTCCTTTTTAATTATTCACTCTGGTGCTGGTTAATTTTTGAGTCTGGACGCTGGGGCTTGTCTGCTTTTATGGTAGAACCTTGAAAACGGCTAATTCACACTGAGCAGGTATCTAGGTGTACAGAAGAGCAATATATTCCCATCCAGGTAGTAAGGTGCACCTGTCCTGAGAAGCATGTATCGCTGTTTTAGAAATGGTCTGTTTTTAGGTATAGAGAATCTGAGAATTTCAGGGAGTAAGAAGAGCCTTCACCTACAGTCAGACTCGACTGGATTATAACTAACAACCTCAGTCTGCAATTTATGTCTAACTGCCAGCTACTTAGTTAGTGTCTCTCACCCAAGTCGCACTTACTTTGATATTAATTAGTTAGGCAGATGTTATTTACATTAATGTTAATGAAGGGGTTTCATGTGTGCAAATTTAGCATCCTTTTATGAACTTTAAGACTTACAGTCAAATCAAATGGGGGCAGGGGCCCCATATAGGGGCAGGATTTAGGACGATTTCAGGAGCCCATGAGTGTCAGGAGCCCCAAAAAATTTGGAAGATAATTGGGTTGGTCTGAACTGGGAGCCCAGTATGATATACTTCATGCAGCAAGCCTTGGGACACAAAAATGCTTAATAATAGGAGGTTATTTATACAAGTAATTTCTGTTACATCAGTAGGTTTGGTGTCAAATTGATATTCTGTTGTGGTTCTGGCAGCGGTTTATATTTAGGTAATGTGATAATTCCTTATGTGCAGTGTTAGAGGACAGGCTTTAAGTGATGTTGCAGTGAAGGCAGCATCACTGTAGGCCACCGTGTTTCGTCCCGTCCCGCCCCGCGTGGGGCTGTCCTCACCGGGGCCAGCAGCAGTGATCGCACGGCCTCAGCAGTCCCGCGTCTGTCTCCCTCACAGTCCCGCCCCGGCGGCAACCATCCCCGCGATCCTGTAACCATGGCAACCGAGGAGAAGAAACCGGAGGCTGAGGCCGTCAAGGCGCAGAGCGCATCGTCCGCCTCCGCCGGCCAGAGCAAGGTAGGGCGGCGCCGGCGGGCCCGTAACCGACAGCGGATACCCCCATTTGCCGGGTCATGCACCAAACCACACGCATGTTACAAAACTGCTCAGTCCCCCTCCTAATCATTTTATCTGAAGTGAGCCACGCAGAATTAGATCTGACTGCGATGTGTTCCAGAGTGGGAAATTGAATTCTGAAAACCCATTCGGCATCGCTTGGAAATTGAACTAGGAAACGCCCATCATTCCGCATTCAATTTATTTTATTTTATTAATTCTTATACCACTGGTACTTCAGCACCTAGACGCCGTGGCGTTTTTCATGCCTCGTTATATCCTGGTCACTGGTCGACTTTTGGATGACGGAGAGAGAGGTGTGAGTGGTACGTTAGCAGCTTTGAAACGGAACAGCATTGATCCCTTTGGCCTCCCAAAGTTCATTTTGCAGAGTGTAACCCCCCCCCCCCTCTCCCAATCTTCGTAAGCTGTATATGGAAGAGATTTTCTTGAGTCTTGGTTAGCCAGGGGAGAATGAGCAGAGTGATTCATTTTGGAGATTGTCTGCTCTGAAAGCGATTGGTGTATAACGCTGAGAGTAGGTGATATATTGCTGCATACAGTGTGTGTATTTGTGTTAAATGTGTCCCTCTGTCTTCCATAGTCATCTACAGTATACAGTGCTGTGTCATAATGTGTATCAAATATGTGATGCGCTGTTAGATCTGACCATATATGTATCGTCTTGTGCTGTTTCATTATATCATCTTATCGTATCGTTTTTGCTTATCACTGTGACGATTTTGTTTTGCTGTCGTGTTGTAAAATTGTAAGCCACTTGACTATGTCTGAGAGAGGTGCTGTATCAGTCTTTCTCAGCCCCATTCTCTGGGACCCCCAGACACCAGGAGCTGGGCGGGAGTGAAACTACTGTGCTATATAATGAAACTGTACCTGCATGTACGGCTGGTACAGTGACTCAGTGAGCAGTCCTGTTGCCTTAGCCCTCCGTGGCTCGGGTTCAGATGCTGCCCTTGGCTTTGTGTGCATGGAGCTGCTATGAGGTGTGTGTCCTGCCCTGTGCTTCCTGTGATAGGCTCCAGACCTGCTGTGACCCGGTAGTGGATTTGGAGTTTTCATGGGTTTGATGGCATATACTATATACTGATAGTAATGAGAGATGACTATTGGCTGACCATTTGCATGTGTTTTGCTGTTGTAAGCCTCACATTCTGACCCCGTGATGCATATGTCATGCAGTCTGCTCCAGTGAAGCCCAATTACACCCTGAAATTCACATTAGCCGGCCACACGAAAGCCGTCTCCTCTGTCAAGTTCAGCCCGAGCGGCGAGTGGCTGGCCAGCTCGTGTGAGTACCTCGCCGGCGACGTTGCCCCGAAATGTCATTGGCCCAGATGTCCCGGGTCCGCCCCCTGCCCAATGGGCACCGAGCTGGTTGTTTGATTGACAGATTGGCTTTTAATAAGTCAGTAGCAGCTGTCAGAGTGACATTTAGAGGTAAATGTTTGATTAAACACTTCAGTGGCCCTAAGTAACACTGAACATGCAAAGCAGATGTAAACCTGTCATATTCATAATTAATTACTGCAGAGGGGGCTTATGGATCCAGCTTCATTGGGCCAGGGGCTTGGATCTCTGTCAGTGGGCTTTGAGGAGCCCCAAAGCATTTAAGGAAGGGACATTAATAAGGCTTTTGCACTTTTCCGAGCAGCTGCAGATAAACTGATCAAGATATGGGGAGCCTATGATGGGAAGTTTGAGAAAACGATATCTGGCCACAAGCTGGTAAGTAAGGCCATGGCTGCGCAGAGACGGCCGAGGCTTGGCAAAGGAGTTACCTTCTCGACAGAGCTCCAGTGTTTAATATAAATATGTCCTTAATTGGGAGTGTGTTTTACCCTGACATCTCTGTGACTGGCTCCTCCAGGGTATCTCGGACGTGGCCTGGTCCTCCGACTCCAATCTGCTGGTGTCTGCATCTGACGACAAGACCCTGAAAATCTGGGATGTGAGCTCGGTGAGAGGCTAGGGGGGGTGGGGGTTTTAAGCCAGTCTGGAAGCTTAGACGGAGAGAGGACATTTAGCGGCATTTAAACCATGGTTGCCCTGTAAATGCTTACTGGTGTGCGTATGTGCCTGTGTTTTTATGCAAATTACTGCGTTAACTCTGAACCCTGGGTAATAAATACAGGAAAAATGGAAAAACAGACATGTATTTTGCTCACTGAAAAAGCCTTCCTGCAATTCAGACACCTTTATGTAACTAAAGAGTACTCAACCCGTGATTTGTTTACTTTAAAAAAAATGTAATTCTCTCGCTTAAAATCCTAACTAAACACAACAGAAGGCTGGCTGTAATTAAATACATTTTTCTTATTTTGAGCATAACAAATATAGAAATTACAAAAACACTTAGTCACATATTGCCTTTGCCCCTTGGTTTAAAAGCATCTCGCTTATTGCTATGGTGATGGTGTTAAAAATATAAATGCAGGATTACCATGGTAACTGTGCAGCAAAACCGTGCACCAGCTGCGATCGTTCCTGAAGCAGCAGATTGCAGTGGTAGAATTGTTTGTCCAGCAGTGACACCTGGGGCTCACCTTTGGTAATGCATCCTATCTTTTTTTTGGGGGCAGGGTAAATGTTTGAAAACACTAAAAGGTCATAGCAACTACGTCTTCTGCTGCAACTTCAACCCACAGTCCAACCTCATCGTGTCTGGATCAGTGAGTCCCCCTTCTTCCTGTTATACTCCATACTACTCTCTGGTGTCGTGCACGTGGATTTTATGTACATCCTACATGCAGATTGCCATAGTTGGTTCATATGCACAGCAATGCTGTTCCACCACAACAGCAGAGGGCAAATGTTGTTGTTTTGGTATAAATTTATTCTGTTTTTAGTCCAGTGTTTGGGCAGTTTTCTTTCCACCAGTTTGTGCAACAGAATATGTCTCAGTGCTCAGTGATGAGTTTTGAGTGATGATTTTTATATATGAGTCGCTCCGTATTAGATCACCCAGTTTGAGAGAATTTCCCAGTTCATCCTCTCAGATTACTCTGGGAAAAAAAACTCACAGGTGCTCCAATACCGAACTTTTGGAGAAATCCCAAAGAGTATGTCTGCATCTGTGATGGTTCTCCTGCTCTGATGTTTGCTCTGTGAAAGTCAGTGCCGCCACCTACTGGAAAGACCCAGTCAGTTTCCTTACAAAAAGTCCCCTAGACCCAAAATATGGGCTGCACACACACAGTCTGCGCAGACAGTCTGCAGGAATGTGAAGACCTGAGGGCTCCTGCCCCCGGAGCTGAAAAGCTGTCCCTGTTGGCTTGTCTCCGCAGTTTGACGAAAGCGTGCGGATATGGGACGTGAAGACCGGGAAGTGTCTGAAGACTCTGCCGGCGCACTCCGACCCAGTCTCAGCGGTGAGGACGCGTGGCACCTGTGCTAAGCTGTTACTGTAATGTCTGTCCGCAAATCACATACATTCTGCTACCTAACACCAACGCCGCCCAATTACAGGTTCATTTCAACCGAGACGGCTCCCTGATAGTTTCCAGCAGCTACGACGGCCTTTGGTAAGCTGCCTCAGTGCCTGCTGACCTTAATCTAAATACCGTCCCAACTCTAGACGCCTTATCAGAACGTCTCCTCCTTTCTGTCTGCCTTCAGCCGAATCTGGGACACGGCGTCGGGACAGTGTCTCAAAACGCTCATCGGTGAGAGGAGTTTCCTTTTCGACCTACAGGGCGTAGGACGGTGAAGAGCAGGAAGCACCTTGCATACGTTTCAGCGTTTCAGCTAGTTTTCTTCTCTGTGACTCAAACCAGAGTCTTTCCAGTAATTAAACAAGGGAGCGAGTTGCAGGGAAGTTTCAGTATTAGTTTGTTTTCATTGTCTCGTCATTATGTAAATCAGCGCTGCCCCCAGTGACGGTCCGCATGGGACAATCGGTCGCTCCAGTGTCTGAGTGAAACTGATCTTGCTGTTGTTGGACAGATGACGACAACCCACCGGTGTCCTTCGTGAAGTTCTCACCCAATGGCAAATACATCCTCGCTGCCACCCTCGACAAGTGAGTGAACTCCCCACCCGTAAAGATCTTATACCTGCCCACAGAAAGGAGGTGTAAGCCATACCATATTGAGGTTGTGCATTCACTGGGTCACTTCTTCTGCTTCCAGCACCCTGAAACTTTGGGACTACAGCAAAGGAAAGGTAAAGATTGTATTATTAAACAGATCAGTTCCTAGCAGGAAAATGAGTTGTGAAATTTCCTTTAGTTTGAAAAGGCATTCTTGTTCAGTGATATACTATTCTCTTCATGACTGTTGTTAGTGATCAGTAAATAGGTGAATGTATTTAGTAAATAGGCTATGTATTTGCTTGTTTCAGTGCTTGAAAACCTACACCGGCCATAAGAATGAGAAATACTGTGTGTTCGCAAACTTTTCGGTCACTGGCGGTAAGGTACGTGACTTCCAGATCTCCATCATGTTACTGTACATTTCTAATTGAATGTAATGGTGATGCTGAGAAGCTGGTCAGGTTCCTGGGTTCCATCCAGGAAGGCAGACAGTCTCATTGGCTCTTTGAGCTACTTTAGTAATGTTGGCGGTTACAGGTAAAGTATTCTAGTGTAACCCTTTGCACAGTCAGGCATATATTTGAAACATTTTCCCTCAAAATGCACCCTGGAAAACAAAGGGCATATTCAGTTGCACAATGATCCACACACCGCAGAGTCTTGTCAGAATAGTAAACATGAACAAAACTAATGTATTTTACTCCTAAAAGTATTTATTTTTATTTATTAGGATTTGGTGTCCATTGTTGCTTTTGTGTTTGTGGGGGGTGTGTGTATGTTTGTCGTTGGGAATGTCGTTGGGAATGTGTGTGCAGGATGGGGAACGTATATATAAAAAGCATGAATTGTCGTCAGTCAGAACTTCAGCAAGTTGCCAAATAGATGCTAAATCAGATACTCATTTCTGCCTGTTATGAACCATGCATTCCTTTACAATGCTAGGCCATAGAAAGGCCCTCAATGAAAGCCCAACATTCCCACATCATAGAGACTCTAATGTCAACATTTCTAACATATTTGCAGTGCTCGCAAATTTTTGTATTAGATGAGACTCTACATTGAGAAATGTCTGCATTTATACATCAAATGATGTCATATTTGAGTAACCCAGAATGTCTGGAAAACAAAAAAAAAACGTGTAGCTAACTCATGCACATACAATGTAATAAGCCTAAAACCAAAGGAATAGAAAAATGCTCAGAAATGGATAGGGTTCTGAGGGTTAATCATAGCCCACATCTTCTGCCCCCTAGTGGATCGTGTCAGGCTCGGAGGACAACATGGTGTACATCTGGAACCTGCAGACCAAGGAGATAGTGCAGAAACTACAGGGCCACACAGGTATGGGGATGATGTCTTTGTCTTGGCCTGTGACACAGTGGCTCCACCTCATGGGGGGAGGAGGGGGGGCATTGGCGGAGACCATTGTGGGATCTGGACAGGCTCATTCCAACACCGTTGCCTGTTGTCTCCTTCCTCCTTGCAGACGTGGTGATCTCCACTGCTTGCCACCCCACGGAGAACATCATAGCGTCTGCAGCTCTAGAGAACGACAAGACCATCAAACTGTGGAAGAGCGATTGCTAAAGCTCCCTTTTGCCTTCTGTTTCGATTTGTTTTAGTTACTATCCTTTTTTTTTGTCTTCTTGGAAAGAGAACTCCAATGCCAGGATGGTCACACGTGACACGTGGATCCACCCCCCCCCACCCCCCTTTTCCACAAGAACTGGTCCAGGGAAAGGGGTCCAGCAAATCCGAAACAGTCACCCAGCATCGAAACCAAATCTGTCTCCACTTACTGAAAAATCTGTTTCCCTCTCTGTCTCTCTCCTTAAAGGGGCCCACCAATGAAAAGAACTTTGTTTTGTACTATGAGAGCTTACATGTTCTTTGCCTCCCCAATTGAATGTCGTTAAACTTGACCGAAGTTTCTCGTATCATATTGGTCATGTTGCCGGAGGCCGCTTTCCGAAGTGCCATAGAGCCTGTCTGCATTCAGCCTCCAAAACAGGTTGGTCTCATTAAAGTAAAGCTGTCGCTTACATGTGATATTTATTTATTTTTTTTTTGGGAGGGGGGGGATTCAGTATGAGTTCTTAGAAGCCTCAAGCTGAGAAGCTTTAAAGTGTAAACCTTTCAACCACTGGGCATGGGTGCTTTCTGCAGATCGTCGCACTTGAACAAGTTCAAATGCTAATTAGCAAACACTAGCTATTAAATCTTTGGCTTTTAAGTTTGACAGCCATTTCTCAGTATCTGTAGTGTTTAGCTGTAGTTGATCAGTCTACAATACCGATGTTTTTTGTCGAGTTACTTATTTTTTTCCTTGGAACCAGTCTTTCTACTTGATAGAGCAGAATTGTTTTGCAAGGCTAATTAACACAGTTCATCTTTTCTCTATTGTTGCTACAAAAGGGGTGTCTGCTTCAGAATCCGCAGAGGAGTTTGTACGGCAAGTCACCCTGATGCCTTTTTCTGAAGTAAAAGTGATTGTTTTGAGGGTGTTGCAGTAGTTTGAGAAGAGCAAACCTGCCCCCAGTATCTTATCAAAACTGTGTGCAGATTTCTGCCATTTGGATCTGCCTTGATGCCACACAACAAAACCTCTTATAGGCGGGAAGTCAGGCTCTCTTGATGATGTCATGATGTAATTCACCATACCCATGCTTTCCACAACCAGCCATTGTTCTGCAGAATCCTAGCCCATCCTAAGGCTTTCTGGCTGTGGATAAGATGAGCCTCCAGAGTTTCCCTGTACAGTCACTTAAAGATCCACGGTCCCTGCTGCCTCTTCACTGTAGCCGCACTCTAACAAAATCGCTATTTCTCAAAGTTTTTCTCCTATCCTGATCCCCACACCCCCCCCCCTGCCTGGCACATTCCCATTCTGAGTTGTATGAATGGGATAGGTTAGCTTTTATGACGGGGGGGGAGAAAAAACCAGTTACACATTTCTTTCTCAAGGAACGTGAGTGAGCAAGCTGTAAGGCTTGGGAATGGAGGCTCTCGAGTTACTGTGACTGCATTCACCTCTCAACTATAACCTTTAAATATTTTTGGCTTTATTATGCTCTGCCTTTGTCGCACCACACAAGACTTATGTAAAAACTGCAAGAGATCGCCACTGTAAAGCTGCTTTTTAAGGATTTTTTTTTTGGTGCTATAAAATTTGTGCATTGAAATTGTGGCCGATATTTATGGAGCCCAATTTATTATTTCAAGGGTGTAATTTGCAGTAAAGGGTTAAATGTCTTACCACAAATCTTTTGAAGTACAAAAAGCACATTGAATGCGTCTCCTGCCTTAGACGATCCTTGTTTCCTCATAAGTCCTGTTGATTTATGATCTGGAAACCTATTTCCGCTTTAAGGCTGATTATCAAAACAGGACTTGTACAATGAGATCCAGTCAAATTAGAAGCAGGACATCTTATCACAAGTGCTTTGCAAAGTAAACTGTTCTTGCCCTTGTGACTTATGCTTAATTTTTTTTTTTTTGGTTGACATCCAGGCGTACTTTACTGATGGTACAATATAACTGATCTTAATTTATCTGGTCATTAGACTCAATTTTGCTTGCCAAATAAAACACAATGGACTGTATATATGCGCAAATTTCATATGTATTAGTCAATTAGCAAAATTACCACATCAGTTTCCTTTCTTTTTAATATATGCATATATTATATATACACTTTAGCTGTTAGGATATAAAAGAATTTTTTTCCTCGTATAGATAAAGTTAGGGTTGGGGAAAAATATGATGTCAAATCTTTGACTACCTTTCTGGGTCGGAAGGATGCAGTGTAATAAAGGGCTGCATGGATGCCATACCTGTATTCTGGATTCTGTGAACATGCATTTTGACAGTACCCTGTGACTCAATAAAATAATTTTTTTACACGCACCTCTGTGTTACTGTTGAGTCAGCTGGTCACTCTGGCTGACCGAAGAATCTTTCAGCTTTAAGAAAAGTAGCAATTCTTAGTCCCGAGTACAATATTTGAAGGAAAAGTAGTGCATTTTGGTGGCAAGAAATAGGAAAAAGTAGTATTTTCATTTTTTTTTAATCTTTTCTTTGTTGATGAACGAACATTATAGAAGAACCCACAAAGAAGAGATGACTAATTTTCTCAAAAATAGGGGAAAAATGACAACCGAGGACAAAGTCCATCTTCAAAGGACGGCCCACAAGAATTGGAAAAAAAAATAGGAGGCCAGCATAAAAGGTGGCAGGTGTGAGCATTAACATCCACCCTGTAACCCCATTATTTTTTTGGAAGCTGTTTAAAAATAAACATTTACAGAAATAATGTATACAACAGGCCACATGATGAGATACATAAGCAAGGGAAAATACATTTGTACAAAAATAGATTTTTAGACGTAGATCATTTAAATTTTTTTTTTTTTAATTTTTAGTAGTTTTTTTCCGCTAAATTTCCACAGCTAAAGCGAACGACTTGTGTTTTGGGTATCGGTCCGTCCTGTTAGAGCTGCAGACTTCGCAGGCCGCCGTCCGTCCATGTTTGCGGCCGGACCACGTGATCTCGCGTCTGGAATACACGTGAAGATCTGCCGCCAAACACAGAAACTGAGGTGCTATCCTACTTCTGATCCGCTGGTATTACTAAATGCTGACTTTTAGGGCAGAAAAACAAGAGGCCCCATACAAACAGATGAATGAAAACTGCACATCACAAAGTATTTGTGTGCCCGTTTTCCTTCAATTTTACAGACGTAATCCCGTCCCTCACCCCCCCCCCCCCCCACATTAACCAGTA
>JAODKL010000118.1:4092046-4105166 GCA_026780765.1 Petrocephalus schoutedeni | reverse complement strand
ATACCATTATGAAAAGCTTAGACGCTCCTCTATTGTTAGGTACAGTTGTCACAGGAATGTTAATGTGTTTGCATAAAGTTAATTGCGATTAAATATGACTACGCCGAGGTAGAATGAGTGAGGCGGAGCCTTTTCTGGAGAAGCTGCATATGGGTGCCAGGACTATGGGGAACTTGACACAAAAAAGCATGAAGGTTCTACTGCATAGGTTCTTGTTCCATGGATTACCGACTTGCACGAGCCGGATGTTGCTGAGAACTCCCCCCCCAACCCGCGAGTGAAGGGCTGGTGCGGCGGGTTACAATAGAATTGCACAACTGTAGAATGAACGCTACCAATACTGCATCTGGTGATGATGAACTGTAGGGTGTTTTACTGTGACGAGGCCCCTCGGCATGGGGGAGGGGACAGAGAGGTCAGGGGTCAGGGGGCGGGGGGGGGCGGCGCCCCACAGCACCACTTCTTCAGCTCTGACGGAAGCGCACCGCCTCCTTTTCCTTTTTTTGCCGGACCGTTCTCCCCTTCCAGCTGTGTCCTTTAGGCCAGGAAGGGGCGCACACTTTCTGCATGTCCCTGCCCTGCCCCCCCAGGGCAGAGGACAGCACGCTTGTCCCAGTAAACGCTCAGCATCCTATGAAAAACAACGCGCTGCCCGTAACACATCTGACAAAACTTCTGAGCGGGACTCCAGTCCCCTGCCTCACGTGCCTTCGGGGTTGACCCCCTCCCACCCCCAACCCCCCTTTCGACTGCACCTCAGACCCCTTGTTTTTTTTTTTTTTTTTTTTAAAACAGTATATTTATATGTTTGTACAATGTATAAAACAGACCCATAGAAGCGATGAACTCATCGGACAGACGTGAAGCCAAGCTGGCAGGGAGATTGAGGCGGTGGCTTCTGGGTCACCAGTCTGTACAGATGGTTAGATTGCACGCCCCCCCCATCCGGAAATGGCAGGCCACGCCACCCCCAACTATGTCATCTGGTGCGGTGCTTCCAGCATCTCCATGAGGAAGGTGTCGATGGGTGTGTCTCCTATTAGCTTGAAGAAGAACAGGTGCTCCAGGCATTTCAGCCCGATGGATCTTAGGGCTGGAAGGCGCAGTAACAGCTTGGCGAACCTGGAGCAGACCATGCCGGCATTAAGCTAATGATGCGCAAGATGTTTTTCTTTTGTTACATTGTTACATGAAGTCAGTGGATAACACTCAGGGCTGGCCCAAGGCATAAGCGAACTAAACGGCTGCATAGAACCCAGCAACCACCAGGGGGAGCCCATCTGATCGTCCAATCAGAATGGGAGTAAGATGTTAAATGACAATTAGGTTAATCGTATTTTGCCGCGAGAGAGTTGGGCCAGCCATGTTAACACTCTAGTTTTTACCCTCCTAATTCTTTAGGGCATCTGTATTTTTTCACGTTGATATAATAGCTGTCGTTGTACTGATGCACACAGCAAATAAATTTTGTCTTCACAGAAAAATCCCAAAACATTAACACATGGGAATATTCAGCATGTTATTAACTGATGAGCCACAGTTGTATACATTCTATTTGCCTAGCAGACACTTTTATTGAAAGCGACAGACACTTCAAAAGACAAGGTTAGACTGTCTTCTGTGCACCTGGCATGACAATTAAATGACTGCTGACCCTGGGATTTGAACTATCCGCCATCTGATCATAGGCACAGTATCCTAACCCTCAGAACCATGCACCAGCCCAGATGGTAACTCCTCAGTATAAAGACTGATAAGTTATCCTATCAAGGGTGTGATTCACTCTGGAGACTATATAAAAACAGTGGATTTGCTTGGCTGCTTATGAAGACAGGAAAAGGGAGGAATCAGCGTTCATACCTCCCAGGCTGGTCGGGGTACTTGTGTTTGCAGTAGGCTTCCAGCGAGGCGTAGACCTTCTCCCTCAAAGCCTCCACCTCCCCTGGGTTCGACAGGCCTTTGGAGTCTGTGTGGCGGAACAGGTGATAAACTTTTATAACCCTCACAAGGCACAAAGCAAACCTCTGGTTTTGATCCATGTGTACAACCCCACTCGATGAATCACTGGGCTCGTGGTCCACATGGAGTACCATGTTTGCCCGAGATATTGGCTCATCAGCTCTCTGCGTTTCCCACCACAAGAGCCTCCTACAGTATGTGTTTATCATGACAGAAGCGGTGTGTGTGGCATCCAGAAGAGGCCTCGACATCATGCCGGCTCTATTTAACCTCTATTTGGTTAATCATGTGATTTTTTTACAATTTATTCCACATTTTTGTCCATCCTGACATTGCATGATTCACAGATAGGCAGAGGAAGGGTGCTGTGGGAACATGTAAAGTGGCTGGTGGCAGATGATTGGAGGGTTGGGGAGGTTACCTGGGTTAAAGAGGACAATGGCTCGAAGGCAGCCCAGCTCTGTCTTGTCCATCTGCATGTCCCTCATCTTGGACACCAGCTCTGTCAGCACCCTGAACGCACAGGATAAACGCTTATGAACAGTACCCCCCCACGCCAGGGTCACTCGCATCACACGGCAGCATTATTAGTGTGAAAAACCCACTTCATTCTGACAGGCTAACTGCTGCCCTGTGACGTTACACTTCCGGGTCAGAGGGCATCCTGTGTATGACGCTGGCCGTCAGAGTCAGACAAAGCCACTGACTGCTTTCTTCAGTCATCCGAACGGGCTCTCTGAAGGTCACCGTTAATAACTCACTCTGACATTTGGAACAATAAAAGCAAAGAGATCCAAGCATTTAGACTAACTGCATCTGTCCATCATGCTGTCAGTCTAAGTAGAATAAAAATTACCAGTCCTCTGAAACTTCCTCAGTACGGTTCAAAGACGTAACTTCTCTGAATTAAATCTGGTGGGAGATGGAAATTTCGGTCTGTGCTCTTCTGAGTAATTTTGGTCACACTCACTGGTCATGTGACGTGGGATTAGAGTTAAAGTAAGATGGAGGACATCACAGGGAAGACAATGGAAGCTAACACCCCCTTGGCGGTGGACAGCATGAACCTCTCATGAAATCTAGCTCTCAGCAGTCATTTGGGTGGAGTTTTAGGGGACTGACCTGTCGAAAATGGCCCCGACTCCAGCACTGTGGGCACTGTTGCGGTGGACGTGGAGGCCCGTGGCCAGAAGGATCCCGTCCTTGACGGCTATGGAGCGGTGGGAGAAGGAGGCGATCAGGAGCTCGTTCCACCCTGAGCGGAGAGCAGAGTGGAGGAAGGACAGCTTTAGGTCGCCTCACTTCAGCGGCCGTCAGGAAGGTCATTCCGGAATGCTGTGTTCTTACACCAGCGTGGCTGATCGGGGGCGATATGGAGGCGGTGCTGCCCACCAGGCCCACAACCAGCGGGTTGAATGGCCTCTGGAGCCCCACAAGGCTCCCCACAGATGCGTGTTTGTCAATTGGGGGTTGCTGGGGGGGTGGCAGGTCCTCCTTCGCGAAGCCGCGTGAGACAAGTGGAGGGGGCGGGGTTTGGGAGAGGCAGCCGCCTTCCCCCGTGCCGCTGAGAACAGACGGCGTTAATTAGATTTAACAAGGAGCATTCCAAAGGCGGTGGCCAGCTGCCAAGCGGGGGCCACGCCCAGCCGCTCTCTCCCGACACCTGCACCTGAGCAAAGCCGCATCCAAACATGCTGGGGTCCAACCTGTCCATGGAGCAGCTTAAGGCAGCTGGGAGGAGCCGGGGAGTGCAGTACATGTCTGTCGTCACTCGAGGCGCTATGCTTGAAGATTAAATCCCCTAATGTTCCTCGCTACCGTATCGCATCTATTTAACACGATGGAAATTGACAGGCAGAATGTCAGAATTTCTGCGGCATCATGCGAACGGGAAGCCAAAGCATCTCTCGGTCTGTCTAACTGACCCTGTGCCCGTGCAGGCACCCCCTACAGGGCATACCAGATGCCTAATAAGGCGTCGGCACAGACATAAGCGTTTTTGTGCTATGGTGCTTTCTTCAGTTAAAAAAGCATACTTAAGCATGCCTGCCTGTCTTGGTTTGATTTCCATCAGTGTAGCCAAAGAGTTTGGTCTTTCACTAATAAAGTATGACAGGAATGCCGGCGTTGCCATGGCAATGCAATTGCGAGCACTCCGTCACTCTCCGGTTCAGCTTGCCTGTGGAGAGCCCTTTCAGCACCCTAAAGGCGAAACCTGGGCAGGGGGGACAGAAATCACAGTGCCGGGCCCCCTGTTCAGGGCCCCGTGGGGGAGCCTCAGCCCAGCGACTCTGCGGGGGTCTGACTGGGTCTTTGGCCCTCGGAGCGGATACGCCACTGTGGGCTTAGGGGAGACAGGCAGTCAGCGCTGAGTGCTGAGACTGTCTGAGCACCTTCAGCAAAGTTTGAAAAGTGAAGGACGAGGCAGCAGGAAGTAACTAGCAGCACCAGTAACCTCAGTCAGCATTCCCAGCCCAATGAAAACATGAAAATAAAGAAAAATAAGCATATGTACACATTCAACAAGTACAATAATAATTTATCTACCCACTGCCCAAATAAAAATTATATTAATAACAACAAAAAATTAATAATTATGATGATAATAATAATGACAACAACAACAGCAACGACAATAGTAATAATAATAATAATAGTAATAATGGTGGTGACACCAAGAAGGCACACCTGCTCGCAGGAGGATGACCTGGTCGTCCAGCGGCAGCTCAGAGAAGTGTGGGATGCGCTTGGCCCACTCCACCAGCGTGAAGAGCTGCTTGTCTGCTGCCTGGCAGATGTTAGTGACGGGATCGTTGGGCTGGAATGAGGGGACACGGGAGGGGGGTCAGGCCTGGCGGGGGGTACAGAGCCCACCCAGCACACCTGATGTCATTGTGAGAAGGACAGAGAGTGACGCAGGGCGCGGGGGCGGAGCTCCGGGACTGAACCGCCACAGAGCTCCTGCAAAGAAGAGGACTGCGGGCCTCCAAATGAAATATATAGCCGGGGTTGGAGGGTCCTCGGCCCCCTGCTCGGAGAACCACTCCTCACCCCAGGGCCTGACACACAGGCCCAAACAGAAGGGGAATATGAAAAATCTCACTCCCCCCTCCCAAGATGAGGAAAAAATGGGGGGGGGGGGTGCAAAACAAACAGGGAATCTGTAGCAGGAAATACCTGCAGGGAGGGAGAAAAATGGGTCTCCTGGCGCTTTACCTCCGGGAGTCTGACAGGGATAGAGGTGCCCCGCCTGACCTTGGGCCTCTAGAAGGAGGCGCACTGCAGTGTGTCGGCCACAGGCTGCAGAAATGCCCCATTCAGGCCCTGTTTCCCAGGTGACAGTGCGGTGGCCTGCCCCCTCTAGGGCAGTTAAAGGCGGAGCCTGTCTGATGGGTGTCCGTTAAAATGATCTTATAGGCAACCAGCACACACATGGATGATGCAGGGACGGGCAACGTGCCCCACCCAGGGCTGGGTTAGTTGCTTCCAGGGCCCACTCAACCCCCTTCCCCAGACGTTTAAAAAAATAAATAGCTAGCGAGTAGTGTCAGAAAGTAGTACATAGCTAGTTGGTCAGTAGAACATGCTACTCCAGCATCTCATACATAAACAAAGGAACATAATAGAAATAATAATAAAAGAACATAATAACTAAATATTTAGTGTAGTGACTGTTTGTGTCCAACAGGGGGTCCCCCAAACCTCAAGGGCACTATGCTAATGCGTGGTTTGAGTGCTGATAAACACCACCACTGGCCTCACTCTCCTTCAGCAGATGAAAGAAAGAAAAGGGGGTGAACGGTAAGAGGTGGAAAAAGTGAAACGCTCTGGTAAGTCCCCGTGAGTGAGAAGTTATCCCGGCCTGGTTCCAGTGGACGCAGAGGGAAGCAAACGTCAGAAACCCACACTATGGCCCAGCAGCGGTGGATTTAGGCCCTAAAAGCTCATGACTGTTGTACCCTTTAGGCGTAGCTATTCAGTAATGCACCCAGAGAGCTGCACCAGGCATCCAGGTTAAACAACACCATGACATTTCTTCACAAAAAGCCGCAACCCACAAGACAGGCGCTAACTGCCCCCCGCCGGATGGAGCTGGCTGGGGCGAGGCCTCGACACCACGCTGGGGAGTCTGTGGCCAAGATAACGATTGGCTGATTATGGACAGCTGATGGCAGCAGCTGCTTACTGGCACACTTGTGATGATGCGATAACACCTTTCAGGCCATCTGGGGCATCTAACGTCCTAACATAATGCACTTAAATAGAGGATATACACTCACAGACACACATATACTTTATGCACACACACATATATCTTAGTTAAGGTTTCATAATTGTATCGGAAAGTCATTTACGATTAGGAAAGGAGCTCTTTCACTTAAGATCTTGAGAAGCTACTTCCTACATTATGATTTAACACCCATAGCCGGGGTTTATCACTAAGTGTTTTGGGGTGAGCCTTGGCGGAATGTGTCTATAGTTATATACAGTGAAGACCAAGGGAAAGACTTTTTGCTTCTTGAGTTTTATTTACATAAATGAGAGACGGATGACCAGGGCTGGACATGGATTTCTCCAAAGCAACAAATAAAAACCGACGTTCCTCTGTCCTCCAGTTCTATGTCGAACGTAAGAAAAGGGGTACATAAGAGACAGTACACGGCACCTTTCTAACTTACGTACCCCAAAGCAGCCAGCATCCAGAACGCACTGGGCAAACATGGGCGGATAATCAACAGTCAAAACGCACCACAGAGACTGAGGTACCCAAAGAACGACGCTCATTGTTATTCTTCACACCATCAAAGCCTGGCAGTGATCACTCTCTAAAACCCCTTCAAGTGGATTCCCCAGAGAAAGGCTTCCCAGAAAAAAAAAACATAAAGGCAAGTTATCCCCTTCTGGAAGCTTAGTTCTCTCTGTTGGTGTGCACGTTCTCATCCTGATCTGCTGCATGAAACACCCTTTGGACTTTACAATTAGTGGGATGGGAGTTTGTCATGTGATCCTGCTAACCAATCAGGCAGCATGTTATTTTAACTCCTGCTAAGAAGACCTCCCACAAATGTTTGGGAACATTTTGGGAATGTTTCTGTGCCCACCGTTCTGTCAAATAACACTGAGGGGGCCATTAGTAGAAACATCAGCTCTCAATACTGTTTACTATGCATGCCAGCAAATCGGCTAACTTGTCAAAAAACACAAGGGTGTCGCTTGAAGGTGTGAACAGACTACAACTACAACTCCCAGAATGCAGAGACACTCATCAGGGACGCGTTGGTTTTTTTTTTTTTGTCCTAAACAGGTGGCCACTGCAGTTACACAGTGTAAGGGTGGCATTGGGTGGGGGGCGGGTAGTGTTCTGGGTAGTGTTACCCAGGTTGCTGTAAGTTACGCTCAATAAACCAGAGTTCCATTAAAACTGAAACATCTGTTTGTGTGTTACAGTTATAGGAGGCTGCGCCACTTATGATTGGTTATTAACACAGCGGGATGGCGTCATGAGCGCCCCCTAGTGCCAGATGGCCTTTGAAACACTGTATGTCTCCAAGCCCAACACAGCACAGTTGTTTTGTCCCTCCAGCCCATGTTACTGGGGCTGCATAATTCACAAGGTGCCCCCCCTGCACCCTTCCACAGGTGAGCACTGCATGTAAAGCCTATGAATATTTTAGCACTCGTGACACTCCTTCATTTTTCATATATACTCCTGTTTCCATCCATCCATCCAACCCGCCTATCCGTTCAGGGTCACGGGGGGTCCGTAGCCTATCCCGGAAGCTACGGGCGCGAGGCGGGGAACAACCCAGGATGGGGGGCCAGCCCATCGCAGTACTCTTGTTTCCCCCTCAGCTAAATCATAACTGTGGGAAGACACTGGCTTCAGTTACAAATGGATGCTGAACAAGGGCTCGGAACACAGGAATTTGATTCCCTAACAAAAAGATGTAAGGTGTAGTTAGTGGGGGGGGGGGTGAATGGTTCCAGGGGAAGTGAAAACAAATGGAGTCCTGAGTGTTTCTTAAGGAGGCTTTTCCGTGTTTGACATGAAGGACGTCACCCCCGCCCGCTTAGCAGCCGGCACGGGTCTCCCCGATATAAATACAGTTTCCTGGGCTTGGCCAGAGCCCAGCTATTAAGCAACAGCTCCGAGTCCTCCTGAGAGGTGGCATAATGAATTACCCCGGCGGCCAGCAGTGCCCGATGAAGCCAGCGGGGAGGGCAGGCTGACGGGGCCAGAACGGGCCCCCCACCCCCCTCCATCACACCTGAAGTATGGCCTGGGGCAGTGGGGAGGTGGGCAGACCCATATTGCCAGCCAGGCCACCCCCAGCCTTGTTAAAACACCATTCCATACTGAGGGGCCTTTAAAACACTTCCTGAATGAAGAACACACACGGTCTGTGGGCCGGCGTGGCCTGAGAACTCTGAGGCTCTGCGCCATGCTCCTCTCTCTCTCCCTCGACGTGAGACCCCCCCCCGGAAAGGGTGCTGGTCTTCCTGACTTTGACGGATCCTCATACACGGGTCTCCGAAGACCTGCCTGGCAGCATAGTGGTCCTGAAGCCAAACGCAGCACAGAAGCCCAGAAGGATTCCTCACCCTCTGTACCAAAGCCACCATCTCTCTGCTGGTCCACCGGCCCTGAAGCCAACGGGCCCCGAAGCCGAGGGGCCCCTAAGCCAAGGGGCCCCGAAGCGGAGGCGCTGCCGATCCGTCCCACGCGACAGCTTCCCTGCATTTGGACAGGCCTACACACCACTGCATGTACACCAGCCCCCTTAGCCTCTTCCCTGCATTTGGACAGGCCTACACACCAGTGCATGCACACCAGCCCCCTTAGCCTCTTCCCTGCATTTGGACAGGCCTACACACCACTGCATGTACACCAGCCCCCTTAGCCTCTTCCCTGCATTTGGACAGGCCTACACACCAGTGCATGCACACCAGCCCCCTTAGCCTCTTCCCTGCATTTGGACAGGCCTACACACCACTGCATGTACACCAGCCCCCTTAGCCTCTTCCCAGCATTTGGACAGGCCTACACACCACTGCATGTACACCCGCCCCCTTAGCCTCTTCCCTGCATTTGGACAGGCCTACACACCACTGCATGCACACCAGCCCCTTAGCCGCTTGCCATCGTCTGTGACAGTGGGACTGGGCTCCAAAGAGAGGTGAGACCCAGCTCATCTGGAGGACCTTCAAGAGCTCCAGGGCTCACTTGTGCACTGGAGTCACCGTGAGTAAGAGTGATTTACACGCCTCTTATTGAATAGTGCCTTGCATCACTCTCTTCTTGCTGTTTCTTTGTTGTAGTAATTCATCGTGGATTCCCCAACGCTTCTCAGTTCAGTCATTCATAAATTACAGTGTCAGACAGGAGGAATCACTCTCTCCCCTATAGAGTACCTTCTTCTTGTCCAAATACCTTTAATTTAAGCAGTTTAATCACTTAATCCACAGACAGGAGCAACAATACCACCTGAGTGTCAGCGCACATGCACGGTACATTATCTCGTCAGCAAACGCTCGTTAAACACGCACGCTCTAATGATCTACCCTGTCAAGCCCCAAAACAAAGCAATACCTTGAGGGGTAGTCTACACTGCAGGGCATAGTGCCAGCCAGGATGTTAAAAGGTCAGAGCTGAATGAAAATTCTAATTCATGCTTCATAAACAGACTAGTCGATGATGTCCAGCAGGGAAATGGGATAATTGGGGAATAAGCTACAGACATCAACCTCAACAATGTACCACTGCAGCGTGTCCACATAAACAAAAAAAAAACATTGATCTATAAGCGAAAGTGCCAGCACCTGTTTCTAAACATGACCCAAAATAAACAAAGTGACATACACAATTTAAATTCAGGAACGCTATCGACCGCTCCTGGAAGGCAGCTGGGCTGGGAACAAGCGCAGAGATGGGAAGGAGGAAGCCATGCTGGAGATTTGAACCTTTCGGCACAGAACTGTTTTTGAGGACGGGCCAAACATTTTCCCTCCAAAATTTACTTTGATTTGAGCCGTTCGATTATTCTCGATGGAAGAGCAGTTAAATAAACATATCTCTGATAGTGTCCCTTTTGGGACTGTTTTGATTATGCCTGTGACACTCTAATGGGAGTGCACAAAAGGACAAGTTATACAAAACACGGTGTACTCTAATGACATACACCATTTTCAGACAGGAAGCAGAGATACACAGAAACATATAAAGGCTGTTTTTCACCCTGCTGTTAAAACTGAAAGTGTTTTTATACTCTCCATCACCAGTCTGCGGAAAGCCATTACACTAGCAGAACATTCTCAGTATTAAAATTCTTAACAATATTAAAATTCTTTTGGAACAAACATCTTAAGCATGATAGAAATTATAATATGAAGTAGCGATGATAAATTGTGCAATGATTTTTTTTCATGGCATTGAACTGGTGATTGGCGACTAGGAAAACAAAAGAACTGATTTATGTGCTGGACACATTTGAAAACTTCATCTAGTGGTTTTCTGTGAGACTCCCCCAAGTTGAAGGGGGGGGGGGGCAATTTTTTTCTCATTGCAACAGCAGCATTTTGTACCACAGGAAGGGCCCCAATGATGACTTTAGTCTAGTGGCCCCCACTCCTTTAAAATGTGGCCCTGGAATTTAGGTACTGTTGCTTTCTCTTTGCTAGTGGCCATAGTCGGTGCATTAATGACACTTCACCAGCGACCAGGATGATCTCATCGGGCTGTAACACTCACCGATCTCTAAGCCTGTACCTGGCTGGTCAAAGCAGGCACGGCAGGGGCCTGTGGAGGCAGGACGGCCCAGAGAGGGCCACTAACTTCACCCCTCACCTTATACATTTGCGACTCTGTTAACTTGCCTCCATTTGCTCTAATAATGAGCCGTTGGGCCGTCTTCCTTTTCCAGGCTTTTGGTTTCCAAGGAGAGGCTTCCTTATTCTGGGCCTCCAAATCCCACCCCCACCCTTTCTGTCTGGACTACAGCAACACAGCACGTGATCTACTACCCTGGCAACACCACTGCCAATACACACTCTGGGGATTACTCTGGGCCCTTTGCAGCATTGTTCTTCATTTTCCACACCCGCAGACTGCGCCCACATTGTATGAATACACAGAAATGTTTACTGTCTGCCACGAAAGAGCATTCCGGGGTGTCCCCAAAGAGCCATCTCAAATCGTAGGCGCTGCCAGGGCAGATGAGGAATTTAAGAATCGTGGAGGCCGCATTTCCCACTCCCACCAGCAGGTGTCAGACCTTGTTACAACTGGGTTCCAAGACAAACACACCAGTACAAATACAGCAGTAGAGAAACTCCTAGAAGTATTTTATTTGCATGACTGCTTCTTGAATTTGCCATATTAATCCATCACCACACATTAACAATGAATGCCTTTCTTACCTAATTTAATCTTCGAGATCAAGCTCTTTTAAAAGATGCAGCATATCAAAGAATACCACAAGTGCTACGTCAAACACTCAAGTGAGATAACTTTCCCTATCACTATTGGAGAATACTGTATACTCCAGGAAGCAACTTGTAAATGACACAACCAAGTCACGTTACTGAAAGATCACTGTGGCCATTAATGTTTCCCTCACTGCCCGTAAACAACACATAAAAGCTCCACCCAAGAACACTTGGAGACATCAAACATCCACCCAAGAACACTTGGAGACCCAATCACAGGCAGATACACCAGTTTTCCCAGGATAACTTGACATGATTTCAGTCTAACTGAGAATGTAGGATTTGACTCTGTGGTCCAGACTGTTAGTCTGAAGGTCTGACCTAAAATTATTGGAATCGGCCTTTCTAAAACAACACAAGAAAATTCCAGATATACCTGAACTGCCGACAGAAGCTATCTGAGAAAGCAGTGCTGAAAGAATCTTATCAGGTGGCGACAGAAAGTGATGTAATTTGACAGGAAGCACTCACCGAGCTGGATGGCATGCCCAGGCTGGTCTCAATGTAGGTCTCAGTCTTGGGCTCCACAGCCAGCTCTGCTTCCAGAATCTTCTCCACGGGCATGTCCTCATTGGCACTGCTGGTGGACTCTACCTCATTCTCGTTACGGTCCTTCGCCCGCTGACGCTCTTCCTGGACAGCTGCGTGTAATGACACTGTTTCTGGTCACTAAAGCCACAGGACTGCACTTACGGTTGATGCCAGTTTTAGCTAAGGGACCATCGGGCATTCGAATTGACCCTCGTTAAAAGAATGCTTTAGCTATTTGCGCAAGTACAGGTACATTGAAATGTTTTTTTTTTCGTATATGCCACCTTGCTCTACATACACACAGTTAAGCATGAAACTTGGGGTCTGAGTACAGGGTCAGGCTGTATTGTCCAGCATCCCTGGAGGATTTTTCAGGGGGTTAAGGGTCTTGGTCAAGGGCCTAACAGTGATGTGACAATTCTGCCGGGGAAAACTAACCGACCTTCTGATCACAAGCACAGAGGCCTAATCCACTGAGACCCACTCCGAAGTAATTTACCAAAATGTACATCCCTGCAGCTTCTGTTCTGAAGCCCCCCTTACTTTGACCTTCATTATATCTTCACAAGACATTTGTACAAGTCTGTGCTGTGTTACACTACTTCTGTTTTTGGCACATTGATGCTGTTATCCTAGTTACTGTTCTTTTAAATGAGTATTAATGTCTTCTCACTATGCTGTACTGTTGTTTTGCAGTAAGTCCTAACTTTTCTGGCAATTATTCTTGCACACCGTGAAAAGTTTTATCCAAAAAGTAGTCTTGGTTGCTTGTGTTTTATTGACTGAAATATTGTGCCATGAAGTAAAAGCAGTTTCCTGATTAGCGAGCTTGGCTTCCTGTTGGTGTGGACATACAGGAAGTGGTTTGCGAAGCGTGCAGACAGTGTGAACGGGGCGCCAACACTCACTGCGGCCAAGGCAGCAGTAACCACACTTCCGCCCTCCGTGGTTTGGGGGTGGGGCAAGGGGGCTCTGTCTCCCCTGTCTCTATCTCCCCTGCTGTAAGCACATTTCACCTCCCACTTTTTTGTTTCTGGTTTGGGACTGCTGAATCACGGCGGAGGGAGGGGGGTGGGTGGGGCAGGATTTGGGAAAAGGGCTGACGGGGCCCCACTTGACAGGAGGTGTTGTCTGGATGGGGGGG
>JAODKL010000118.1:4077834-4091946 GCA_026780765.1 Petrocephalus schoutedeni | reverse complement strand
GGGGGTCAAGTGGAGGGTAGAATTTTTCTTCAAAGTCACGGAAAGGTGAATGGGGCGCAGTAACCGAAGGAAGCAGTGCTCTGTTTTTGCTTGCTGAGGCCGGGGGAATACAGATTAATTTAAATTTCTCGTAGACACTGTAGACATAGTGGTTTTGTTTCCACTGCTGGGGACTGTGTCACCGCATCATATAAGGCACACACATGAAACACGAGCTTCTGATGCTAGAAACGTAATGAATTTCAAAGAGGAAACTGATCACGTCTCTTAAAGAAATGTCAAAATGAAAGGTCCCAGAACAGAAAACTGGTCTCGACACATCCTCGTTATAAAACTTAAACCCATCTAGTCCAGATTATAAAGTGTCATATAAAATTGCATCTTATCATATGTCAAACGCTTTTCTTCTCTGTTCCCAGTCCGCAGAATCCCGTTCTGTGGCAGATAGTACCATGGACCGTGACTCTCACCGGGTGAACTGGAACTCACGCGTGGCCATAAATCATGCTGCTCGCACGTTTGCCAAACCAGACGCGGATTAGGGCCGGTTTGTACTGCATGTCTTCCAGGCTGAAAATGTGGGGGCGGTGAAGGGAAACAAGCTAAATATAAAGGAAGACGGATGCCTGTCTGTGCGCCTCGCTCCACTGAGACAGCGGGCCAGCTTATCGGGACTGATAACCAGAGCTTTCTTCCTGATGGGTGCGCTGACCTGCCAAGCTGCTTGGCTCATCCCTAGAAACACCGGCTGTACGGGATAGCCCTCCCGAGTGATTTAAGCTTATGAGGTCACTCTCTCAAGTCAATGAGGCGTACAAAGTCACTGTAGTGAGTGAATGAAGGGATGTGAGGTCACCGTCGTGAGTGAATGAAGGGATGTGAGGTCACCGTAGTGAGTGAATGAAGGGATGTGAGGTCACCTTCGTGAGTGAATGAAGGGATGTAAAGTCACCGTAGTGAGTGAATGAAGGGATGTGAGGTCACCACAGTGAATAAATGAAGGGATGTTAGGTCACTGTAGTGAGTGAATGAAGGGATGTAAGGTCACCACAGTGAGTGAATGAGGGATGTGAGGTCACCATAGTGAATGAATGAAGGGATGTTAGGTAACCGTAGTGAGTGAATGAAGGGATGTGAGGTCACTTTAGCAGATGAATGAATGGATTTGAGGCCATTGTAGCGAGTGTATGAATGGGATGTGAGGTCACTATAGTGAGCGAAAGAAGGGATGTGAGGTCACTGTAGTGAGTGAAAGAAGGGATGTGAGGTCACTGTAGTGAGTGAAAGAAGGGATGTGAGGTCACTGTAGTGAGTGTATGAATGGGATGTGAGGTCACTGTAGGAAGTGACTGAGACGTATGAGGTCACACTCGTAATATTGCCAGTAAAATGAATTCCAGTAAGCGTACCTTCCCTCTTCATGCCCATGGCCAGACACTTCTGGTAGCGGCAGTACTGGCAGCGGTTCCTCTGTCTCTTGTCGATGGGACAGTCCTTGTTGTCTCGGCAGGTGTAGGTCAGGTCCTTCCTCACCGTCCTCTTGAAGAAGCCTTTGCAGCCCTCGCAGCTGTACACGCCATAGTGTTTACCTGCCAAGAGCACGACAGCTTGTCTACAAGGGCCGGATTGATTAATGGGGTCCAACTCTGGATTCAAAGTCTTTAACCCCACACAATGCTGAAGATCTGCAGACCAAGCGGAGTGCGAGCATGAAACGAGATCAGGTATGGTGCTGGGACTCACCCGAGGACCGGTCACCACAGATGGTGCAAATGTGCTTGGTGAGAGCCAGCGGGTTGCCGGAAGGCTGGACGGGCACCTTCATCATGCCATTCAGACCCAGCGGGGGCTTGATGTCCTCTGAGCTGCTAACCGAGTTCATGGGGGAGCTGAGCTGCGGCCGACAGGGACGGAGAATGAGATGTGATCAGCATAATCAACTCAATGGCATCCTCATCTTACCACTACCTGCACATTGAAAACATGTGAATAACGGCTTGGAGATGTAATCTTCATTACTTGGACCTCTCGAGGATCCTACAATGACCAGAGAGCTGATAACCACCCCTCTCACTGTATGCCCCCACATTTTGACTCAGAAGCTCAAGGGAACCAGGGAGTATGTTTGTTTGTGGGCTTTCTTTGAGGGCTGCCCCACCCCCAGCCCTCCCCCCACCTGTGAGGGAAACGTCAGCAAATGTCAGCTGGGGGGACTGCAACGCTGTGCAGCTCTATTTCAAAGCCCGTAGCCCAAACTTGGTCTGCTCCCCCCCCCAGTGAGCTGCGGTTGGATTCCATTTCTTTCGCTTTATGGCACTTTCTGAAAAAACATCGTAGTGTTTTTGGTGCGACTAACGAGTATGGTCAAAAAAGATAAGCAAAAACAGAATTAATCCTGTCAGTGTGATCAGGTTACAGAGGTTGGGTAAGGCGGCAAGATGTTCCCGGCTTGACAAAGACACCGATACCTGTTTTGGTGAGCAGGCGGACTCCCGCCACCCCGCGATGGCGCCGAGCCGCACGTCACGAGCGAGAGGCTCGCCCCGCCGGCGGCCCGCCCAAGGCACCCATCGGCTCAGCCCATCTGCTCTGTATTTACACTCCAGGTCCGGGGCCTATGCAGCTGGTTGGCGGCCGACTCCCGCAAGACGTCCCTAGCAGAGTGCCCGATCGCCTGTGCTGCTAATTCCGCTAGCCCATATGCGCCTTCCGCAGTGGACTTGTGCGCTGCCGCCAAGGCCCCCTGGTGGCCGTCCCAACGGCGCAAAAAAAGCACGGCAGCTGGCCGAGACGTTGGCCAGGCCCAGATCCACCCTCGTTGTCGCTGGCCCGGCTAATCCACGAGCCGCTGTGTCTTTTTTTATTTTTTTCTGGTCCAGACGCCACCTGATTGGCTGAGATGAGACCCATCCAAGAATTTATCCCTTTTGTGGGTACTGAATGTAGTATCACGGGAGTCTCGGTTCCCACACTTTGACGTAAGAGGTCAGCTTAGGGCTTGCATTCCCGTGAATTTCACACCTCAAATGTCTCCTAGTGGTTTTCACAGTTATTATATAATTACTGACCCAAAACAAGGCCTTGTGCTGCTCCAGAACCACATCTCCTATCTCATGCCTGTCAAGACTACATCAACTTTTGCAGTCAAACCCTCCTCATTATGTAAATTAAAGAGGTATCATTTCCAATAAAGGTGCAAATCTAACGAGATCAGCACAAAAGACACGACAGTGTCAGTGTGACCCGAGCTTGTCGCCATGGCCGTGCGTGGAACATACATCCAAAACGGATTCTTGTGGTTGCATTAGATAAGAGTTTGGTTTCTGTGCAAATGCGAATTCCATTTCGTTATCTCCTCACAGGCATTACTTCTCCCTCATTCTGTGACACGGAAAAACACCCGCCCACAAATCCCCAGCCATCCTGTCAGAATCGCAGACAGAAACGCCTCACCGCCGGATAAAGGGGAACACGCCTTGCTTATAAGCACCGGCTGTGAGTTACCTGCGATTTTATCTGCTCGACAACATCCGCTTGTTCTCACAGAAATAGTTGGACCTGGATGGTAAATCATGACAATAAAATATAATAAAGAGCATAAGATGGAGTTCACTCATCCTCAAAGAGTTTATTCTGAGGCACTGCCTCCCGTCCTGTGATTACTCAGACTCTATGAATTTTTGTTTGTTGTTTTCGACACCTAGAAAGACAACCAGTTTGCACAGAACCCGGCAGCTATGTAGATAAAGCACGGCTCAGCTCTGCCTTTGGGTAAACTGTCAAACAGCATGCCAACGTGTTGCTGTGCTAGCTCAGCCTCTAGTCAGCATCCGTTTGACGCCGTCACGTATAAAAATACATAATCTAAAAGATCATAATAAACTGTTTCCACAAGAAAGTTCATCTGATCGTGCAAGCCTTAAGCTCCTCTGCGTTAGCCTTGTTCAACTCAAGAACCACAGAAGGAGTCTTTATGGGCCTGATACCCTCCCATTGGTACATTTAGCTTACATTGCCTTAAAACCTGGTACTGCCTACTCTCTCTGACACCCAGGAATTCTGCTCCAGCATCTTCATCTTCTCACCCCTGACACAACTAATGGAAGCTGCTTCTGCTCAGTAAATCTGTTTGCAGTAGATCGGCGACTCAATAAGCCCCGCGGGACACTTTGCCGGGCCGGGGTGTCGATTCACCCTCACGAACTGAGCTCTGGGGACCCAGGAGGTAGGGGCTTGGGGCAAATAGGACAACTGTCCGTGTCGTGATTGAACTCACAAGTCGCGGCGAGCCAGGGTAAGGTGGTGCGGGCATGTCGACATGCAGGAGGTAGGCAGGTAGGAGAAAGGGGTGAGGCACTGGTGAGCATCATAGAGGGACATCAGGTACGGGACCGCGGTATAATATAATGCTTGGCTACAACCATTGTGGCTGTTTGTAAAAGTCGGGGTGGACCTCAGGCCACGGAATACAAACGTCCACTGGTTTCCGGAAGGGTCTATGGGAAAAGTGAGCTTTCGAAGGCCCAGAGGAAAAAAGCAGAGAGGTCATGGACACAGGCACACAGAAGGGGACACAGTGGATTCCTTCATGTCCTCTAGGGTCCTTCTTTCATCATGCTGTCTCCCATGAGAGATCCCGTGACAATTCCTCAGAAAAGTCCATGTTGCCAACTATTCAGTCTATAATGATATTCCCTTTTATAATGCTGCTTTGCATGTGTACAATGGGACAAGGATCTTCCAGCAGGGGATTCAAACGTAAGATGTCGTGGGCTGTGGTTTTGCACCGCTGCCGTCGATTTGACCTGCAGAGACCGATGGCAGAGACCCATGTTACCCAACCTGCCTAAATTTACTGGACGAGAGCCCTGGGGAGACTGGAAATATCTAAAAGCACTCTCATCTGGATAAACCAAAGCACCACCACGTGGGAAGAATGGAGGGAGAACGGAATATATTATGCAGAGCTTCTGACTTTCATGCGGTGAGAACCTAGGCAGGACCGACATGTAAAACCGACCCAAAAATGAGCGGCACAGAAAACCCGAGTGAATAATCGGGGGAAGTCGGTGCAGATGCTGCTTTTGAAAAAAGCTCGCTTGCCATCTCAACAATTTGTTGGGAATGAGTCTTCAAAGAGGTCCGCTGAGCATGAGGCTCTGCTTTCTGACGGGGTGAGGGAAAAAAAACCCTTTCCTTTTTTTTCTCTTTGAAATCGCATAATCAGCTTTCAGGTCGTTTCATCATCAACGTCTCCGGGCCCGACGTGTGTGAAACGCAGCGAATCCTGAACTAGAAGGTGTCCTTCCAATGCCCTTAAAGTGAACACACACGGGGCGTGTCTTGTCCGAAAAGGGCTCATTCATGCTTTGTGCATTACTCTGCCGTATCTCCTATCTCTGCCATTTCTTTCACTTATTTGATAATTATTTTATATATGTATATTTTATTTAGCCATATTTTCTGTTTCAGCCATTTCTTATACTAGTTCATAAATAAGCTATTTATATTGCTATGTTTTGTAAGTGCCTTTGTTATGTGAATTTGACCCATGACTTTAGCATAACGGTCTAGTTGTGGAGCTATAGGAGCAAATCCTGCTATTGGTTGTATGTCACTGACCAGGTGGTACAGGTGATATACTGATGTACAAAATACAAATAAAGAATCTTGGATGTTGAGGTTTGGACCCGCCCTAGGACCCCAGTGAGGAGCTGCAGAATGACCTTCGCCCATAAACCTCCCTCCTAAGCCCCCCCCCCCCCAAACAGCAGCTTCCTCTTGAGTGCCAGCTCATCTTTATTTTTACGCCAAAAGTGCCTAAGAACGTTCCAGCAAATTTCGGAAGGAATCACCAAAGGTCAGAAAATCCACACCATGCACAGAAAATGCAGTTGTTTTAAAAGTACAATTTTTACTGGAAATCCCTGCAGTGACATACCCTCTGCTTAATGCCTGTAAGATTTTTAGGACGGAAGGTTTTTAGGATCATAGAACAGACAGGGACACGTTTACCTGAAAACCTGGATTGGATTGGATGTGGACGTCTGGGATTCTGACATGATACCAAAGCGGTACCACTGTTCACCACTTACATTTCATTTGAGCGCCTTTATTATTGCAGTCTGTCAGAGCTGACAGGTGCTGCCATAATGGGAGAGGCTGGTGTACCATGGGAAAAGGGGTGGAGTGTCAGACAGTCAGACCACTTCCCATAATTCATTCCTCAACTGCCCAAAGAAGCTTCGCTGTAGCTTTGGCTGAAACTACAAAGTGACTGCTTGGGTAGCATCTCTCGTACCTCCTGCCTCACGTTGTGTCTCCTGACACCACAAATCAAAGATTCTTTGGTGTCCTTGGTTTTTATTACCAGCAGAACAAAAAAAAAACACCTGCATTCCTTTCCCTTTTAGTTTCCCCTATAACACCCTTATCACCAATAGTTTTTTGTTGTCTTTTTTGTTTGAACTCTTGAAAATGGGCAGATGCATGACTTTCAGGAGACAGTGGACACATGCATGGCCTTCAGGAGACTGAACACATGCATGGCCTTCAGGAGACTGGACACATGCATGGCCTTCAGGAGACTGGACACATGTATGGTCTTCAGGAGACTAGACACATGCATGGCCTTCAGGAGACAGTGGACACATGCATGGCCTTCAGGAGACAGTGGACACATGCATGGCCTTCAGGAGACTGGACACATGCATGGCCTTCAGGAGACTGGACACATGCATGGCCTTCAGGAGACTAGACACATGCATGGCCTTCAGGAGACAGTGGACACATGCATGGCCTTCAGGAGACTAGACACATGCATGGCCTCCAGGAGACAGTGGACACATGCCTGGCTTTCAGGAGACTGTGGACAAGTGCCTGGCTTTCAGGAGACTGTGGACAAGTGCATGGCTTTCAGGGAACAAGGGACACATACGTGGCTTTTAGAAGATAGACTTTGCGGTCCCAGAGCCACGTGAGCCCCCTCGAGTTTCACAGCGAGGCATCAGCATTCTGACTGCCGCCCGTGCCAGAGCCGGGCGCCAGTGGGAAGCATGCGACGCAATCGTGACCCCGACCACATCTGTCTGAGGTTAACGTCTGCAAAGCAGTGCACACACGCGACACCTACGTTTTTTTCACCCTGGAAATGTGGTATTACTGTCAAACAGGAAGCCACTCATTTCTGCTTTTTTCTAAGCGAAGCTTCAGGCCTGTGGCGTGAGGACATCACCCAACACACGAATAAACCTGTACTCTTCTCAGGACATGAATCAGAGACCAAATTTTCAAAACTTCTCAAGAGATCAGACAAGGAACTTTCGTAAAAGTTCCAAAACCTGTTAGGTCCACAGGAAATGTCTTGAAAACGTATCCTGTGGACTGAGTGAGTTTCTAAAATTTGAGTAGATAAGTAAAAAAGTAGATGGTACCATGACGGCAATGGCCTCTCCAGCCAGTCTGCATGACGAGAGCTTGATGAGGGACCCTGTCCTGAATCTCCATCTCCTTCAGGCACCCGCCCCTCCCGGCCTGTCCCGCATCCACAAGCTGGCCTCGCTCAGCTCCTGGCCAAAGCGCCCTCATTCCTTGTCCGCGGAGGAAGCCAGATAAAACGGCTCCCTGGGACCCCTGGATTTTGTCAACACGTATTAAGTTCCATTGACAGAATGTTTCTGTAATCGACTCGGTCACAGAAACAATGCAATCTTTACAGCCCCATAGTTCAAGTCAAAAGGAATTTGCTGCTTTTGAGATATAATAACAGCAAAGAAAGATGTCAAAATAATGTCAGTGTTTTTCCTCAGACTATTCCAAAAGCCTGGCTTCGTAGCTGTGGTGAAGGGAAGAATGCAAATGTAACGTTTTTTTTAAGGTTAATTTTCATACTTTACATTGCATTGATAATGCAGGAAAATAATTCAATAAAAACTATTGCTGGTAAGTCAGATCTGTACAGTTCAACATAGTATGTGACTCATGCTCGTGTTTGTATTCATAGGGCTGAAGGCAAAAAGATAAGTATTTTTAAATAGCTCTGTACTGTGCTTTCAGCACACTGCTTGGGAACCGGTTTCCGTTCTTCCAGCTCGATTGAACAGCGGGTTAGGAATGCGATTTGCAGGTCTTAGGAATGTGATTAGCAGGTCTTAGGAATGTGTTTTGCGAGGAGCAGCTGTCCAGCCCTTTCGCCAGGCGCGTGACGAATGGCAGGATTTGAAGGCGAGGCGGAAGGTTAGCGGCAGCAATCAGGATCCGGGTTTCCAAGGAAACCCGATCGGCCGGTCTTTGTCCAATCATTCCTTGCACATTCCTTCAGCCTGCCATTCCTGGATCGCATCTGACTGTGTAATAACCAGGGACAGATTTTATTAATTACGCCAGTTTGAACATGATACAGTCGAATCAGACCCCCAACTCCCCTTATGGATTCAGACTCTGCCGAGGAAAATCTCTCGTTTGGATTGCCCCGTGTCCCCCGTGTCCTGAGAGCACCGTTCTGGAAGATTACCCTTATGTAGCTTCAGACTGGCACTTTCTTCTCCAGAAAACAGGATAATAATGACTTCTGTTTGCCTCCATGAGGAAAAGGACCCCTTTAAACAAAAAGCCTGTTTGGGGAAAGCTCCCAGCAGGCCAAGCTTGTTCCCTTTTGCTTTTAGAGCTTTCTGGAGCAAACACGAGGAGGTGAGACAATCGATCACATGGCATGTTAGCTGGTTAGGGGAACACGTTTGCTTCCTGATTGAGCACTCTAGGGTAAGTAATGCAGTACGGGAGGTGTGAGGCTCTAGGGCCGTGTGGCTGGGGTCGCGGGGTCATCCACACGGGCGGGGGTGCCGGAGCCATTCTGCAACACAAACAGTCCCATGAGCTCATGGTTTCATCCAAAAAAAGCTCCTGAACAGCATTAATTCAACCTTGAAGTCTAGATGCAAGTTTTTTTTTTTTTTACCTCCGCCGTCACACGATCCTCTGTCATGTGACCGGCTATAAACCTATCCCACCCCCTTATTTCACACTGAAGCAATGTGGTGGGAAACAGGAGGCACACACACACACACAGACTCGCGTACCTATCTAAATGGGGACTGTCCATTCATTTCTATGGGAAAAACCCTAATCCCAGTCACGGCACCTTAACCCCAACCCAGCCCTACATCTAACCATAAATAACCAGAGAAAGTACAAGACTTTTGGAATTTTTAGTTTTTTGGTTGCACTTCCTGATTTTTATCAAATTGAGATTATCCTTGTTGGGACTGTCCCCACAGGGTAAAAAGCTACAGGTTTTTATCACACTGAAGACACACACACACACACACACACACACAAAAGGAATCATTCTGACCGATTATCCCGATTAATCACCCCAATCCCTTTCATGCCAAACCAGCGGCTAGTGGAAATTTGAGTGGGTTGTGCGGCAGTTGATTGGCTCCCTGCACGTGCTGGGCTTTGCAGAGTGGCACGGGCTTCACAGGCTGCCATCACGCCTGGCCCTTGGGTACATCTCCCATACCTGTCACCAGATGATCTCTTCACTTCAGCTCCCCGGACGGCGCTCGGGCCTTCCACTCAGGACCGCGAATATGACACTACAACACAAGCGTGTTGCATCATACCCAGCCAAGGACAGGATCTCTTTTCTCTTATAGTTTATATATGCTTTTGCACAGTGACAGGGCTGTTCTGCCACAACAACATTTCACTGTCATTGTACCGTACAGTTGTACATGTAACAAGTAAAAATCTCGAATCGGGAATCTCGATATCAGTGTCAGGCTCTGATCTTTGAGAAAAGGTTGTTCCCTTCACACTCCTGATCTGAGATTCGCGATAAAGCCCCCAGAGGTTATTACAGCTGAAAAAACGAGTCCCAGCTCAATGGTGCGTTTTTCTGGCCACAGAGACGCGGGCGGGGGCCCTCCGAAACACCCGCATTAATCCCAGGTGGGACTGCGTTGGCCTGGCGTGCTTTTTGGCCGAAATTCCCCACAACATTCCGGAGGGAGGAAGAAAAAAAAGAATAATAATAATACAGAGAAAACCACCTTCTGAGAAAAAAAATCTGACACTTGAAGGAAAAATGTACTGAAGAAATCTCTCTGTGTGGCAGAGACACTGAGGCCATTCTGATCTGAAACAATACATACTGTAGCGATGTTAGTGCGTTAGCGCGATAACCTCAGCCTGAGCACAGAGCAGTCAGGCTTAAAAAAACACGGACAAGCTGATGCACGTCCTGGCGGATCGGCGCGGAAATCCCGCCGGTCACTTACAGTGCACTGGGGGCCGCCGGCGAATTTTTGGGGCATACTGAGGGAGATTGTGAACACTTGTATGGGGGTAGGAGAGGAGACCCTGCAACCTCCCCCTCCCCCCAAATTGTGGCTGGTGTGGCAGAGGGGTGTCCTCATTACTATACTCTGGGGTGCCACTAAAGATTTTGGGCACCGTGAAAGCATATTATTCGGCTTCCAACACAAATTTTTTAGGGACCCAGAAGCTCTTGGAATTGTCCCAACTTTCCCTTGCTTTACGCCCCCCCTAATTACAGTCAAAGTCAGAGGCGTGGGGTTTGACCCCATCCCACCCTGGAGTGTGGAGTGACCAAAGGGTTAAATGCAAGTGGCATCTGACTGAAATCATCTTCCAGCATGGCCCCCGTCACACCATCCCCATGGCCAGCCACAAGCAGCGCAGGTGTGGGACAGTAACAATCAAGCGGCACGTGATCTCCTCTCTCCGCCCGCAGAGGGCGCCGGAGGGCTCCGGGATCAGCTTCATGGCAAGGCTAGTCTCTCTTAGCTCCCCGGTGAGGGTGACAGGAAGTGGGGAAGCGGCGGCACAGATGCCGCTGCATTGGGACACTGAGCGCTGCCTGGGAGAGACTGGGTCTCCCTCAGGATTAGCACCTGGAACCAGGACTTTTGGGGCTGGCAGAGCTGAGCTCAGTCTGCCCTAGTGGGTCTGGGGGTTCTTCTGTACTCTAACAAAGCTAGCAAACCACACTGTACCTTTCCAAACTCATATACCTTGAGCACCACTTCTATTTTACAAGAAAACTGTCCCACAAAGATAAATGAAGGCACAGTGCAATCAAAATGTCAGAAACCTATCCGCCTATTCCAGTCAGGACACTGCAGCAGAGGGCACAAGGCCGGTGCACCCCGGATGGGATGCATGTCCGTCACAAGGTCACACATGCAATCACTCAACCACCGAACCAAACTTATTAAGTTGCCTACTTATTAAAGAATAAATACAAAAATGCAGGGAGAAAGATTCCCGGGAACATCAGCCAATGCGTTCCGGGCACCCCGTTTTAGCCACAGCGCACAGATTTAGGTCACCGCGCGGATGAAAGGATCGGAATTAATACGAGCGGAGGAGAATCCAGTCCCCAGCAATGCAAGCGTCCCATTCGGAGAGGGGAATACACAGAGCCTCTAATCCGAACTCCTCCGGCTTCACCCGAAGCCGATGCAGAGAGTTGGGATTTGGCTCAGTGGCCCCGCTCGCGATGGCCAACAACAGCACCAAAAAAATGACCCCCGGCCATGTGACCTTCAGAACAGTTTGGAAGTGATTTGGGGTGAAAAACAACAGCTGACATGTTTAATTTGTGACTTTCTGCGTACATTCATCATCTGAAAATTTTTTATCAAACATAATTTAGGGAAGGGTCGCAGTTTTAGATGGGGTGCTGGAGATTCAAACCCACAACCTCTGGGACATTAACACATCAGCTGGCCCCACGCTGTGTTCCGCATACCATGGAGTACAAGATGAAGGAGGGAGGGTAAGAGAAGAATTTCAATGTGCCTGCATTAGTAACTGTGCAAATGGCAAATATAACACATCATTTATCAGGCGCTTCACAACCTGGTGATCATGGGAAAGGTGTTATTAGTGTGCGGGGTCAGGGAGGTAAGTACCTGGTAGGGGGTTACCTGGGGGCTGATGCTGGGCCCATAGCCCATACCGGGAGAGGGCACTGACATGGAGTGGATGCCCATGGGGGAGCTGATGACAGAGAATGGCGGAGCCAGGCCATTGATAGGCGAGTGCAGCGATGGCCCTGACGGGCCCATGGGGGGCGGGCTCAGCAGCGACGGGTGCATGCCGTGGTGGGACGTGGGCGAGCCCAGGGGAGACGGCGTCAGCTGGCCCGAGGAGTCTGTGGGGGGACAGGGGAAGAGTCAGGATCGAAATATAACACCTAGAGACTGGAAATCAACAAAGAACCACAGTGAACACTCTATGAGCGAACAAAGAATGCTAGTGAACACTGCATGACTGAACATAGAACGGCAGTGAATACTATGAGTGAACAGAGAAAGACAGTGAACACCATGACTGAACACAGAACAGCAGTGAACACTATATGACTAAACACAGAATGGCAGTGAACATTATATGACTGAGCACAGAATGGCAGTGAACACTCTGTGACTGAACAGAGGACAGGAGTGAACACCATGACTGAACACAGAATGGCAGCGAACACTATGACTCAACACAGAACAGCAGTGAATACTATCACACACTGGCAGTGATCCTTGTATGTCAGTAAACACAGCATGGGGCTAATCACAGTATCACAATGCACACTGGCACTGCAGGACAGTGAATAACAGCACTGAAGACAACATGACCCTGAATATTGTATCTGTCACAAAGTCTCACATCAGTGCAGCGCCTTGACTTGCTATTGAGCTTTACTTGCCTGTCAAGCAGGCTGATAGCTTGAATGAAATGCATGACGGGAGTGGATTGCGCCACAGAGTGGCCCTGGGCCGTGTGTGGTGAGCCGCTGACAGGCTGCTGGGGTGGCAGGGCCCAGGTCAGCAGTCTGACTGGACACCAGACGCCCGCTGCCTCGCGCCTGCCGCCGGCCCGCAGCCACTGTATCACCCGCCACTGTCACAGAGTACGGGGGACGGAGGGGCAGGCCAGCAGCTCTCCTGGATTGTGACATAGCTGTGCGTCTGGTGCTGATAGTTACAGAGCCACAGAGCCATGCTCACTCCACACTACTACTGACAGCGAAATATTACCAGTTTGTGTTTGGAAACAGCGTGCAAAACATCTGTCCATCCATTCATCCATCCATTTTCATTGGATGCCAGTCCGTTGCATTTTTAATCTCTCAATAATGCTTTTGAACTAGCTTCTTCTCATCTGTCGTCAGTGGCTCACCAACCCCGCCCCACCAAATAGAGGCCATGCGGCGAGAGCAGCAGCCGGTGTGGGACCCACACTGCCGGACGCCTCACCCTCACGCCAAACCAAACAACCCCAACTATTCCTGATGGAGAGACCTGCAGCAGCCAGAAATGGACACGGGATGCTTTTGGGGAGGCAAAAGAAGACAGACCTAAGTAATTCGGAGATAGGAGACAGGGGGCCATTTAGGGCTAATCTCAGGTGCTCAGGCACCACATGGAGGGTATGATGTCACAGCGTGCTACTGTAGGCACCTGACAGGGGGGCGCTGTTGTAGGGGACGGCGGGTGGAGCCTGTATGGGGGGCCTAATTCCCCAAACCCAGAACCATTCTGTCCCGACTTGCTGGGCCTGGATTTTCCAGCGCTCCCACAGCCTTCCCGGACTGCTTTGCTGCACCTCTGGCGGCGCATTAAGCAAACAGTCCCGTGGGACGAGTCGGGGGCAGCAGGAGCGTGTCGGCGCCGAGGGGATTCCCCGGAAAGCGAGCCCCAGCTCCGCACTCCCCATCCGGACAGCCAATGGAAACAAGCTGGGAACAGGAGCCACCGTGCTCCCCGAGCCCCGTCCTTGAAGGGGCAGCCTTGTTTGGCTGCGGCACAAGGTTTTCAAAGGAGTGTCTGTGACTCCCACAAAAAAACAAGAGATAAACAAGGGAAACACATGACCACCACAAGCCCTCCATGACCCTCCCCCTCAAAAAAATCTGCGACATGACTGTATGGGGTTTCTGCATATCGCCTAGGGGGTTCTTTCCCTACCCACCCCCTCAGCCACATCCCTGGACCACACACAGCCTCTCAGACCTGCCACCGCTGGAGCGTATGTCTAATATCCACACTTGCCAGGAGATTGTGCTCGTCTAATAGAGACCTGCCC
>JAODKL010000118.1:4052125-4076362 GCA_026780765.1 Petrocephalus schoutedeni | reverse complement strand
AAGAGCCCGGATAGCTCAGTCGGTAGAGCATCAGACTTTTAATCTGAGGGTCCAGGGTTCAAGTCCCTGTTCGGGCGACGGTCCATTTTGGGTTCTGCCGAACGACCGAGTGTTTTAACCTCGTCTCTCTGAAAATCCGAGCTGTGGAACTGTTCGCTTCAGCATGTGGTGCATTTCACCGGTGCTCAGTAATCGGGGGGTTGTGTCCTCACCATTAGCCCGCTGAGCAAGGCTCATAACCCCCCAGTTGCTCCAGGGACTGGCTTTCACACATACTGTATGTTCATTGCTTTGGATAAAAGCATCTGCTAAATAAATAAAATTTTAGGGGTGAGGGGTCCTGATGCTGACCTAACAACTCCCCTAAATTTGTCATTATTCAAAGGAGGTGAATCTGGAGATCCTTTCAAAAAGATGAAAAGAATCTCGCAATTTTAAAGGCGATGTTTCTAGCCTGTTTTGCAGGAGTCATTTTTCCTAAACTAGTTGCCTGCTCACCGCCCTGCCTGTGTCTGCCCATCTCTTGCCCCCCCCCCCCATCAGCAGTGCACTAAAGCAGTGCTGGGGGGGGGCACAGCCCAATTCATAACCACCTGGCATTGCTGGACGGCTTCCGCACCCTTCGGCACACGCTGGTTACTATGGCAGCCTCTACCATTGTGCAAATTAGTGCTGTATTCTAATCTATGTCTATTGCCGCTTGATGCATGTTCCCTGTCCCTCTGTAGCTAATGAAATTTGGCATGATAGGACACACAGAACTTTTTCCCAGGTATGACCTGTGTGTTTCAGAGACCCGGTTATCCATCCATTCATCCCCCAATCCATCCAACCATCAATCCATTCATCCACCATCCACCCATGGATCCATCTATCATCCACCCTTTCATCCATCCATCCATCCATCCACCATCCACCCATGGATCCATTTATCATCCACCCTTTCATCCATCCATCCATCCATCCATTCATCCACTATTCACCCATGGATCCATCTATCATCCACCCTTTCATCCATCCATCCATCCATCCACTATCCATCCATTCATCCACCATCCACCCATGCATCCATCTATCATCCACCCTTTCATCTACCATCCATCTATTCATCCACCATCCATGCATCCATCCAACTTACAGCCACTTACCTAGTTTAGGGATATAGGAAGAAGACCCCCTCTCCCATAAAATGGCGCCGTCCGCTGCCAGCTCTCCTTGCGGCTGTGACCAGCTCTCTCATTATCTCCATTCCACACACTCACACGCACATCTCCCATAAAATCACTTAGCTGGAGTGGGGAGGGCGGTGTCAGGTGAGATCACCTGACAGGCATGGAACCCGGATATGACCGGTCAGAGACTTCAGTGAAAGTTGATTGTCATTGTTAACACACAGCAACAAAATGTGTCCTTTGCATTTAACCCATGGCACTAGGTGACACAGCAGAGGGCAGCTATTCCAACGCCCGGGGAGCAGTGCTTGGGGACAGCACCTTGCTCAGGGTATCTCAGTGGCACTTGCGAGTATGGGACGTGAACCAACAACCGATTAGTTACAGAATCACTTTCAAACCATTACACCACCACAGCGCCTTTACACATCTGGCCTGACAACACATAACCTCAGGCAGTGAAGTTCGCCAGCGATGCTCCGGGACCAAACAGAGATCAATGCACGGGCTAGTTCTCCTGGAATAATTCACAGTGCTCTGATGGTGAATGAAATGAAAAGGGCCATCCCCCCCTGACCAGTGCCCGACAAAGTCTTTACATAAAGATGCACATCCATTCCGAGCATATTTGTGGGTGGGTGTCGCACTCTGAAGCCTGCAGGACTCATATGTGATTGAAACAGAAATAATTAGTCCTTTCATGGCAGGTCTGGTTTATTTATAGACAGGAGAATAATACCCAGAGTACTTTCAAGCTGTCTGAATGAATTCAACACACGCAACATTAAACTTACTCTGTTTGCATTCAGTATTTGTCTGGCGGAGCTGGAGATGCTAATGGCCGTCCAGCACGTCAAAAAGGCTGACGTGGCGAGGAGCATGTTAAAGATGGTAATAACTATTAATTGTTAATGGCAAAACCAGCACTCTGCTTGTTATTGCAAGTGCCAGACAGATGGCAGTCTGCGAACTCAGAAATGTCCGCCACTCCAACTGGCCTGTGTAAACACTGCCGCTTAACGTGTTTACATATACACACTGTGCGGGAGAAAGGGCTCCGGGAAAAGGCCACTGCCCACCCACCCATGTGGACGGGGAAAGGCTGTCAGAATGAGCTGCTGAGGGGCACAGTCCCCATGAGAAGCCGGGTTTGTCTGACATC
Source organism: Petrocephalus schoutedeni (assembly GCA_026780765.1). NCBI lineage: Eukaryota > Metazoa > Chordata > Actinopteri > Osteoglossiformes > Mormyridae > Petrocephalus > Petrocephalus schoutedeni. The sequence continues at coordinate 4,074,028 of JAODKL010000118.1, read as the reverse complement.
ATCACAAGACTAATTGATCTGTTTTTAAAAATATATTGGTTATTAATTGATTTGGGTTTATGGATCAGTAATTATATGAATTAATGCAGAATGCATTTGGGATTGGTAACAGGAAGTCCCCACAAGTGAAGATGCCCCTAATGCGGAGGTGGAGGGACATGCCAACGGTGGTACAGAGGGGGGTGGGTACGGCGGAGAGCTGGCGTGCTGCTGGGGCCCTCACCTCGTCCCCACACTTCCCCCACCCCGCCTCCCGGCTCAGGGCGAAACAGGAAAGGCGCCTAATTGTTTTCACAGGCCAGTCTTGACGAGATGAGATCAGAGCCGACAGCGGAATCGCAACTGTAACCAGATCTCCTGGCGGCTGGGGTGAAGGGGAGACCCCCCCGCCCTCGTTCTGCTCAGAGCATGCGGCAAGTTCCCCACCACAGCGGCCAATCATGCAGCACTGGCGAGGACAAAAACAGGCCACACGTGGCGTCCCTGCACCGGGGCCCGGCCTCCTCACCTCGGCACGTCCTGCCGCCGGGAGCACAAAGGTATCTCTAACGCCGCCCACCGCTCCTTAATGTGCTTTGTCCCTTTAAAGAGCCACCTGACCACACAGGAGTGTGCTGCATTGCAGGCGGCAGCGTGTAATTAGACAGGGGACCTGTGGCGCTTCCTCGGGTTAGCAATTATGCCTCGGAAGACGCCGACGCCGCAGGGGGGCCCGGGGCCTCATTACTCCATCAGCCGTAGCCGGTGCTAAGTCAGCGTAGCGCGGGCAGCCGCCCGGCAGAGGCGCTTCAGACAGCCGCGCTTTCACACCGGAGCCATTCTTAAAGGTGCCTGTAGAAAGTCCGGGAAGGCTTTTCAATTTATTTTATTGTTTTTGAAAGTGAATGTGACAGGGGAGAGGGGCACCAGTCATCCCACAAGAGGCCATTTCGCCCCCGCCGCCTGGCTCCTCCGGGGATCTCCCGCTAAGCTTTGATATTCGCGCTGCTTATTAGACGCCTGTAGTGCCGACGAACTCAAGGACGGCTGCCATCGCTCAAAGTGCGCGGGAATTAATACCGTAACTGTGGCGATAGCGCCTCCTCGGCAGTTAGCGAGTCTGACGCTCCGGCAGGTCGATGGGGGGGGGGGGGGGGGGGGGGGGGAGGGGGGGGGCAGGATTTAGCTCACTCACATATCAGGCTGAGTGATGGCGCGATGTTTCTGCTTTCGAGAACAAAAGTGTCAAATAACACATAATTACAGAAAAATCAGGCTTCAGCAGCTGCGACGGCTTGAACTCGACTTGAAAGCCTGGCAAACTGACACGGCAGGAAAGTGTAATGTGTGGCGACCGTGACGCGGTGGCAGCAATCCCGCATCAGCACAACGTCGCGGTTAATTAGGCTCCACCCCCCCTGCAACCGCCTGTTACCAGAGTGATTAAGCCAGTTTCCGAACACCTAAAACGTCTGCCGTTTGCCTGCGCTGTTGATACAGAGTGACGGCAGTGACTAAACCTCATCACGGTAGTTCAGTTTCATGCCTTTCCCACAATCCACTTGTGGCACAAACTTACAGGGCTGTGCTTGACCACAGTAATGAAGGATGTCGTGCCACAGCAATCCCATGAAAACGTGCTTTGAGAGGCTGGTTCGGCCAAATTTTAATGGAAATGACGCCTCTTTAAAAAGGAGGTGACATTATATTTACAAACCAGACAAATACACATAATACAGTCGTCACATGATCAGCAACTCAGAATCTCATCTCCGACACCTTCATTTAAATATCTGCAAAAGTCCATCCAGTCCCAGATCACGGGGGAGACCTGGAGCCCATCCCAGGCAGGGCCTGACTTCCCTGGCTGCTCCAGGTTTAAATCTTGTCCCTGCTAAATTATTTATCTTACTATTAGTTTCCTTTTTTAAGCATCACAGCTAGACTTTACAGACCAAGGACACACTGGCAAAGTCCCTCCCTTGACTTGAACTTGCTACCTTCAGGCCCCATGCACTGGGCCCCCTGCTTACAACCTAAATGCGGCAGAGTCGAATTTCCCACAAACACCACAAACAACCTCAAGCACCGGCAGGGCACCCCGACAGACGCATGGCCAGAGGCGGTCTGGGTGTCTGGATCCTCCACTCCGTCAAAGGGTTTCCTGTTCAATCGAGCTGGGGTAGGGGCTTAATTTTAGGGTTGAGGGCCGCTTTACTGGGGTCGATGATGTCAGCCATTTGCTGATGCAATTAAATTCTGCTGTTATTAAAAAAAAAAGAAAATGCTGCTTCCGTCCTGCCTGTTTCCATGGTCCCGAGGCGACGGCCTATTCTGAGACGGACGGCGTCCTGGGAGCGGATGACAAGCGCCATTGCTGGAGAGGGACTCTTCATTCATACGATGGGGCGGTCAATAGGGGGGGGGGGGCGTCTCCTCCTACACAAGCGAGTGCATGAGAGAAGCTGTAACACAGGCCATACAAAGGACAAAGGCAAAGACGCGATCCAACGTCATGCCGGACCTGCTTTCACTGCCCGGGAGACCCCATGGCCGCCAGAGGAGCCGCTCGACTCAAGCGGCTGAATTTACTGACCACATCACAGCGCTTTGAAATCCTCCCCTGCTTTACGGCCGGCACGGCTTTGTTCCCTGCGTACCAGAGCCCCCCTAATGGATTACAAATGTGGGGCGGCCAGGATTTTAGCCCTCTGGGTTTGGCTCATAATCCCCACACCCCTCTGGAAAAAAAAAGACCGTGAGAGATGTTGTAGGATGGGGTGGTGGGGGGGCTACTGAGGGGAGGCCGCGCATCTACGTGAGGCAGGAAAAGGCTCAGTGGCGAGGGCGGAAGCCCGAGGATGGCTGCGCGTCACGTCCACGACATACAGACCGCCGTCAACCTGGGGCGCTGTGCCCGATAATCGCGATCTGACAGAGGATACATCCCGATCTGAGCCGCTCAGATCAGCCGTGGCGGATCGGCGAGCTTCTGGGACGGGGTCTGTGTGCAGGAGACACGACACATATGGCCCGAGAGCCCCAGCTAAGCGGCCCACACCTTCCAGCTCGCTGAGCTTCGGGCCTAATGACCCGGAAGCAGGCTGCGGGGGAGGACTCCCCGGCCCAGGTGGCGTCACCCGCCAGGCCGCCAGTCTCACGCGGGCCCCCGCCAGCCAAAATGGTCACCTGCGGGGGACGGCGAGACCTGTCTCAGCGATACGTGCCGCGGGGCCCCAAACTGCCACACAGAACGCTTCTAGATGGAGAATCGCAACAAGGCAACAAGACCTTACTCTGCGTCTTTCATTCCGGAGAAACTCTGTTCAACGTGACATCCCCTGGAAGACACTAAAATGGCCACCAATTTACTCAGTGTTGGCTGAACAACACTCACCATCGCACACTGCGCGATCAGGAGTCACCATGTTCTCAAAGATGCACATATTTGGACGGAGGCGGGAAATTCGATCATCAAACACACAGAGCCAGGGGTGGCATTCGAACCTAGAACCCTGGAGGGGAGGGGCCACAGCGACACTCACTGAGAGAAACCAAAGTCAGTCCAGATATTAATGATAAGCTTAAGCAACACTTTCTTTAGGGATGTTTCATCAACTAGTAACCTTTTATAAGGTTCTTTTTATCCATGTTTAAGTAGTTTTTTTGGAGAAAAAAACAGACTAAACATGGGTATGGGTTACGCAGGACGACTGTGCTGGCCGCTGTGCCTGTCACACGGGACGGGGGGAGATCACATGAAACGGTGAAAATAGATCGGAAACATCTTGAGACGCAGTCTGGGGCGACCGTCTTCAGGCATGTGATCGCCGAGGGGAGGCAGGAGCCGGGCTTGCAGAAGGCGGGGGGGTTAAAGCAGAACTCTCCTCAGTGGGCGGGACAGAAGTCGCACATACAGGTTTATGGCTACTGTAGGAGACCTTTCACCTTGCTTTGAAATTACATGATGGTTTAATTGCACATTTGCACAAGCAGAGGTACAGTGCAGCGCTTGTCTTTGGATTCCCCATCTGCTCTCTTTTGAGACATACATGTGCAGTTGAGAGTGGAGCTTGGAATCTAAGTACGGGGTCAACAATTTACCTGGCATTCCCAGAGCATTTTGGGGGATTTAGGGCCTTGCTCAAAGGCTCAAAAGAGATGGGACTATTCTGTCCAGAATGGAACTTGAACCGGCAACCTTCCGGCTCCAGGCACCTAACCAGCTAAGGCACAAACTGCCCCATTTCAGCAGCAGGCATTTCGCAGGCTGTTCAGAGATAGAGGAAAGGTGGGGGAAGGGCTTCCCATCTGCACAGCACGTCCGTGGTGGGAATCCATTCCCAGGGCATTGTGGGAGCATGTGACACCCCCACAACCCGCGGCGGACGCCGTGCCATGGTGAAGGAGGCACGGCCGCCGGCCCTGGGTTTGTCTGCACCCTGCAGCTGTGGTCATGCATCTTATGCAACTGGGCAAATTTACATTCATCCATGTTCTCCTGGGAGCTTAATCTACCTTCTTACATTTCCGTCCATATTCAGAACCCGGAATCGTCATGATCCGGGATCTAGCAGCACATCGCGTGTGGTCAGGCCATCGCAGGACGCAGCTCGGCGAACACACAGACTGTTCACATGACCCAAATTCACCGGAATAGCCTGAGCTGGGCGTGTCTGAAAGAGATCCGCCAAAAAGTGTGAGAGCACAGGTGGCACAGAGATGGACCCGGTTTGTGACCTAGAATCCAAAACTCGCCACGGCACAAAGGCACCGACTGCACCGCCACACTACCTTCTCTGAAATTCACACTAAGAAATTTTTAGAAATAAAACGGGCCTCTTTTTAAGGGTATGCTAATTCACATCTCCGTTTCCTGAATTCCCATGAACAATTCACAATTCGACCCGGGCACTGCTGCCGGTGAACGGGCTGTTATGATTGGCACATTGGAACGATTCCTGAGCAACAGGTGTTTTTACTGGCCCAGAGCAGTAGGTCCATAAATCAAATGCTGTGATTGACAGTAGATGGCATAATCTCATACAATGGCTTGAAATGTGGCGTACACGTGTGCGCTGAGGTGCTCCTTTCACCAGCTTGGCCTGTGGATGTGGGAATACTAAGGCTGCGTCCTTCAAATGGACGCTCTGACGGCACTGGCCTGGCAACCGGCAACAGACAGTCGTCACCTGCTCAGTGAGCTGCCTTCTGACAAAAACAGCACCCTTACAGAGCAATAATGGGATTTTTTGGTGTAAAACTCATGTGACATTTAGTTGGTCAATGTCAACATCATTCCGGACTAACAATAAGGAAATGTGATGAAATATACAACAAAACTGATAACCAATCAGTAAATAAAATAACAGTGAACAGCATAACACGTAAAAGTCCCAGAAATACAAATAAATATATGCAAAATAGTAATCCAAAGTGCAATCCAACCCAGAAAAAATGCAGTGTCGAGATCAAAGTGTGGCAAAAGCTAGTGAATCATTGTTACTTAATGAACAGGCCCATGAATGCAAAATGTACTCATCTTAACCATTTGCTGGGAATAGTATCACTGAAAAGCAGGACGGCATCATGTCCAAAATGTGACACCGCGTGACTTTGCCAAAGAGCAGTGTCAATGCTGCCACACCATATGTCGGTGACACTGTGATGCGTTCAGGTCTGAGAAGTGCCCTGCGAAGGCTGAACTTCCTGCTGGAAGGATTATCTGAGCTAAAATGACCCTGGGTGAAGGGGGAGGGTGGAATCTCAGGAGGGAAAGTCATGTGACTGGGGTCAGTCCTGCTAATCCAATCCACCGGCCCCCTGTTCCCGCTGTCCATCCTGGTACTGTTAGTTCCGCAGCTGACCCCCTCCACCACAAATTAGCTTTTATCTCTCTTTCTCACAGTAAGGGCCTTTTGTTTTTCACCCTGTCCCTGCCCAGCAAACATAAAATTCACAAAGGGAGAAACTCCGCCCACCAATAAAGCTTTTCCTCCGTGGCCCCTCGTCCCATTCCCTGTAACTGTCATAGACCCATGAGGCTGCTCTCCATCATCAAAGTACAAAAGCTAGAGCCACCCAGCGGTAGGACATTCGGCCGTCTTAAAGGAACCACACCAAGGCGCAATGAAGTTGTCGAAAGCAGCTCATATAGAAAATAATAAATAATCAACACTGTGTATTTCTGAACCCTTAACGACAATACTTAAGGCTCCAAACTGACATCCTGCAAGGTTCCTTATAGATACAGCCGAGATGTGCAAACATTAAAGGCACTTAGCCAACAGCAATCTGGCATCTTCTGTCAATCAGAATTATGGCTGTGGTGATGATTCCACCGGTGTAGGAAAGATGCTGCCGACTGCAGGTACCATGGTGTTTAATGGGCTAAGGGCTTGCGAGCTGCCAGACTCTGACAGTTAAGTCCATGTTAGACCCACAGCGATCTAGAGCAATTTACAGCGAAATATCCAATCCAACAAACAAGCAAAACTGTAAGAGACTTCAGTAAAGCCAAAAACATTGACTGAGCAAAAACATAAAGACATCACTAATGGCTGCAAAAACCAACAGTCACCCCCCACCCCCAACACTGAACTCCACATGCCCTTGACCTAATAGTCCTGTGCTACAGGGAGCAGAGCAGGCTTGCGGTTGTGGGATCCACATCATGTGGTGCCCAATACAGAATCCCCTCTCGGTCAGTCACTGGAACCGGCAAGATAAGTGCCTGGAAGCTCGCTGGCTTCCCACCCGCACCCAACGTGATTAACACCCCAATTAGCCCGTAGACTGCCGGCGCCCCCCCCCCCCTCACATTGCCATTTCCCACACAAATACATTCAGGCAGACCGCTCTGGTTTGATAAAGTCTCCTTCCGAGGTTGTTGTCCCATTAATTTTTCACAGATACCAAGCAAAACACTCTATGGTGTTCGCTACACGGCTCCATGACAAGGGAGCACACAAAAGACTCAATTATGGCCAGAATGGAGAGGACTGGGTCTGATCTGGAGCAACTCGCCTGCTGGGGAATTTTGTCGGGGCATCCAGAGTTTAATCACCCATAACCGCAATTAAGGTCGTGTGAGTCTGATTCATAAAACACAAAAAGCAGGCGAACTCCGAATTCCAGTAAAGCCTTTTAAAATCAGGAGGCCGATCTATTTTTGGATCGTCCGTAATGGTAGGGTTTGTGTTTGCAGGCAACTGGAATGCCGTGCCATCTCCCAGGAACCGCAGAGAACCGCAACAAGAAAACTCAATTCCGGGGCTGCAGTTTGTCCAACACGGCCGCAAAAAAAAACAAAACAAAAGAAACGGACGCAACGGCCTTCCAGGCAGCGTGTGATGGATATTGGCATGGATCCCGCTGGGGGGGATGAGCAGGATGTACCCCCGTCTCCTCTTCAGAAACTTTGGAATCTCATCTCCGTCCCCCCAGCGTCACTGACGGCCAACAATCCCAGAAGCACCCATGCATGTTAAGGCAGTGACGGCCTTGTCCTGCTGTTGCCTTGATAGGATTGAAGGCAAGTATGTATAGGTGGTTTCTCACAAGTGCAGAAAGGCACCACCCCTAGCCCCACCCTCACCCAAACAAAGTACCTCATGGCAATGGGTTAAGGATCGAGAAGAGATTCCTGCAGGTTTTGCATCAACTGCTGGCCCAAAGGGGCAGGGGCAAAGTCCAGAGGGCCTTGGATCTATTGCAGAAGTTGAGATGAAACCAGGATGCTGACCTCCTTCTCAAAGAACGCAACGGCAGCAACGACAGGTAGGGCTGAGGCAAAGCCGGTACACGGGGTGATGGCTTCAGCAATTTGTATAGGTGAAGAAGAGATTACGCAGTGCTAGCAAAGAAGCTGGCAGGCCCTGTAGGGACCGCTGCCTTGGGCTGAGGATGGAATTAACGTGACATGTTGACCCAGGTGCTAATGAGTCATTCTGCACCCTTGAGAGCCTGCAGCATTTTAAGCAGGATAATGAGCGGAGGGCAAAAACTGCAAACTACAAAATTGCGACTGTTATTCGAGCAATTAGTGTGTTTTGACACCTGCAAATGCAGCTCTTGAGGGTATGAAGTTACGGCAGCATTTTGGTGGGCTGAAGGAGACATCTCCCAGTTCCCTAGGATTCTTTTCCAAACTCTGGATTATGGTCCCATAAAAACCACAAGGTGGAACATAAACAGGAACACCAGAACAAGCCCCTGGCAGAATCCATGGTTGGAAAATTAGGACCCCAGCTACGGTATCGTGCTGACGTTCTCCACCAGATGAATGATGCATAGCTGGGGTCAGGGGGGAGCAACAGGTCATAAAATGAGAACCTTCCTCGAGGAATGGGGGGGGGGGTGCTCGATTCATGGCCGAGAGCCTCAGCGTGCCATCTCTCCTCTCCATCAAACGCCTAAGAAATGACATGACATCAAGAGGATTCATCATGGCCTCACCCTTCTCTCCTACTATCAGAGAGCTTACTGGCCATTCAGCTCATCAGCTGCACGGCGCGCTACATAAACACGAACTGCCGAGAGCAGAGGTTAATGCGTTTCAAACTGGTGTGCAGTCATTTCGTCTGCATGACAGCATCTGGAGCCCGAAGCCTCCCTCCCAAACCTGTATCAGCTCCTTAGTAAACAGTAACTGTGCAACAAAGGTTAAGCGTCAAATACCTGAATCGTGGAGCTGTTGCAGAAAATCTTGGCTCTGCATATCCAGTAAAGCTATCGAGCTGTCACAAAAACCTCTTCAGCATATTCAGCAGTTTTTGTGCTTCTATCCATGCAGAATTAAAAATGATGGCTACAAAACTTACGAGATGCATAAAAAGACAGAATATGTGTGGCAGAAGTGATTACAGACAAATCTGACAGATTGAGTCTTTATTTGGAGGAAGCAGAAAAAACTGGCATTTTTCTCCTGGTCTGCACCTGGACTAGACTGGAAAATTAAGCCTGCGTATCAGTGGGGAAAGGGGAAAAGCCTGCCATCTTCCCAATTTAAATCTAATTTTTCTTGACACAAACAGGAAGTCCACAGTCCCCAGCTTCCTGTGGAATGTTGCTCAGGTGACTGGGCTTCCAGACGGGAAAAGGTGCCGTCGTTTTAAAAAACAATTTCCAAGATCAAAAAGTGCTTTGTTAAGGCAAATAGCAACCGGTCCCCAAACACCAGACACCCAGTGCCATCAGAGGGCGCAATTTATGGAAGTGGTTCTTAGCAATGCACTGCGGTGGCAAAGCGGCATAGCGGGGATTGAAAATGGCTCAGTTTGAGAGGCACCCTAGAGTGTGTTGGGGGATACACACGAGCCAGGTTGAGCAAGGATCCCTCAAACGATCTGGGAGACTTTCAGACGGCGACTAGCGGTATGCAAAGAATGCAGCAAAATCCTACAGCACGTGTTCGTTACAGCGGGGCTCAGATGTTGAGTTCGGAGCTGATGCTACGTGTATAAACATATATATAGAATGGCACAGCTTTAGTGAATGGAATCACTGTTTCAAGCCCACTCCCAACCCTGTCACCCCCTCCCAAAGGGTCTATAACTTTTAATGGCCTTGATTTAAGACCTTGCCGTTTGGAGGGCCTTGTTAAAAATGGGGGGATGGGGGGTGCAGGTATTTCCAGACAGAAGCATGCCAGTTCACTCTTAATTCAAGGTCTAAAGGGATAATGGGGGCTCTCCACTGTGATACACGTCTAATCCCTCTTATTCATTTTAATCCACTTAGGAATTGAAATTTCTCAATGTCACTGAGCTGCTTGAGTAGGTCCTTTAAGGCAGTGTTTCTGAAACTGGTCCTTGGGGACCCCGAGACAGACCATGTTTTCACTCCCCCAACGCTTTATTGGAAGCTGGGAGGGAGCAAAAATGTGGACTGTCTGGGGGTCCCAGAGGACCAGGCTGAGAACTACTGCTTTAAGGAGATCCGCAGGAGAAGTAGGCGCTCCTCGGAAACCGGGTCCTGTAACAGGTTGGGGCCTTGCTGATCCTGGACCAGTGTTGTGACAGCACGTCTTTTGGTTTCACTAAGCCCTTCTTTTGTACGGCACTGTTTTCTGGAGATTACACCCAAGCCATTCTCACTTAGGGGTCAAGGAGTAATTTCCATTTCCCACATTAGGCTAATAAGCTTATTTGTTCTTTTTTTTCTAACACCCCCCAACCCTACCCCCCATATTGCCTGACATCCCTTGGCGGACTCGCTCAAAGGTGGCTTGTGGCGCAATCCTGCAAAAACATATGTAATGCAGGGCCACTACTCAAATGTCAGTACACTTCGTTACAGAAACAAGATGGGCAGGAAAACGGTGCAGACCCAGGGTCCTTACTGCATTACCACTGAGCACAATTTTTACACGCTTACATCACTTCAGCACAGGGTGTGCTCTGTGAATTACTAATTTAGCTAAAAACATGTACCTATTTGCCTAAAAACACAGCCTGACTATTGAACGCTAGGCCTTCACAGTCATAGCCCCGTGTTAGGTGGGCACTGGGCCCAGACTCAGGAATAGTGAGGAAAAAGTAATCAGGACAAGGGTCAGGTTCATTCCCTGGGTTTGCTATGTAGAAAAAAACAAGAGCTGGAAGGTTTCCAAACTGAGGGGCCGGTAAACACTTCTACCACCAAAAACCACTGACCCACAGCTTGTGCTAAGCGGCTTTCTCTTGGCAGTGATCTGCTCAAGACTCTGCAATGGGGGAATGGGGGTGCAGGATTTTAACAGGCTTCCCCCAGGTGAGGATAATCATTACTTAATTGATTGACAGCCCCGCCTTCACTGTCCTGCACTGGCAGGTTGGCACTGCCCCCGGGCATTACAGTCAAGCACAGTTAGATCACAAGCTACTTGCCTGAAATCGAATAACTACAATTTTGGTTTTGAATCAGTTGTCCTCAGACGTCCTGAAAAATGTTTTGATCTGTGAAAAGCTGAATATTCATGTTGCCTTTCAGCATCTCTGGTGATATTATCGTCTATAAGATGAGTCAAGATAACATAAAACAGCCTCGCCAGAGTGTCTTCCAAGAATGATCCACCACATGAAATGTTATCCAATCGCGGCCATATGACTGAACGTGGGAATTAAGCGACCAAGCCTCTCTTCTGGGCAATTACACGCCCGCGTGAAAACAATTAGGTTTAATGACCCGAAGTCATCGCAGGTTCACAGGTAACTGAACACCAGCGTGTGAGGCAAACCGGAGAGCGGCGCGCCGAATGTCATCCGACTGCGTCTGGAAAGGGAACCGGGAGCGTGATCGGGGGTCTTTATGCGGCCCGCCGCTCCTTGCAAGGCTTCTCCGGTCTCCTGTTACGCAGGAAAACTGAATGGGATAACCCATGCATGACCGGCCGGGTCAGGAAGCGGACACTTGCCGAGCGGAGACAAGCGAGGGGCGATTCTGTGGCACAGATTCACCTCAAATAGCCAAAAATCATATCGTGGCCAGTATACATGCTGTTTTTGGTGAGGGGTGGTGATGATGACACTACATGGAGATTCTGGCAGATTCTGGGAGCCCTGCACGTCATCGCGACCCCAAAATCTAACATTGGGGCCCTCCCATACTTGGCAAATTCTATTGGGGCAAAACCCTTAGTTCAGCAAAATCTACAGGGGACACCCCCACTTGGCAATAAAGTACTGGTGGGACCCTGGGGGGGGGGGGGGGGGGGGGGAAGGGCATACAAAGAAAACATGCCCCCCCCCCCCCATCCAATCAAGTGAATGACAGCTCAGCAATACCCCATTTCCCACCCCCCCCAACGGAGCAGTACAATCGTGTGCGGACACTGCGATACGCTGCGGCAGATGGCCGGAGGTGTCAAAGGCTCGTGGACGTGTTGGGCTCCAGTTACGGCTCAGCGCGGAGCAGCTGCGGGAGCTGAATATGACAAAAGCGGGAACGAGGAGAACCTCCTTCCGGCCAAATGAGCCGAATGACCTAATTCACCCGCTAATTAAACATATATCTGTACATGAGCCAGTGAGGGGAGCTAGGTGACCCCGAGCGCTGCGCCCTCACTCACGGGGACGAGCTGACCACATGCAGCTAACCCACTCCTGACTGGCGGGCAGGAGGATCTGCTGAGGAGAGTGGCCGTCATCAGACACTGACTCTGGCACTGCCCCGCGCCAAGCTGGACATCAGGACCCAGAAAGGGGCATCGAGATTTCACATCTGAAACGCGAGCCGGTGACAGATGTGGGAATAAAGACCTCCTCTGTTTCCTTTCTGGGCAGGCTGGCGCCCTCCCTGTACCGCCGCGGCCCCCGGAATCCTCGCCACGCTCTCCATCCTGCTTCTGCTCGCGGCGCTGACGGTTCCGCTCCATCCTCCCCCTCGCCTGCCTCATTAAGCGGCTGCGGTGGTTAATTAGCCCGTGTCCGTGTCGGTCCCGGACTTGAGGGGCATTAGTGGACCGAGACGCTCGCTGCTAAAGGATGGGGTTCTGCCATAGCTCTGTCAGGACTTGCTGAGTGCACCAGGTACCAGGCTGAGCAGTTCTGATGCCCTCCTTCCCGGGCACCCGGCCCAATTCTCCCCAACAGGTGCCCAGTTGTGGGGTCCTTCCCATGATTCTCAGCTATGCATGTCTGCAAACAGCACTCTGCGCTGTCACCACCCTGGGCATGTATCCCAGCATGCATCAGTGGGCGTCACGAGCGATTTCATCCATTAGCGACACCTCAAAGTCACGGTTCAAGACCCCCACTCCCGCCCCGGCGCCCCCTACTTCAGGGACTGTCACCATGACAGCCTGCCACCCTCCCAGTCCCCCAGCCTCAGGAAGTGGGCCTGGAAAAGGTTGCGCTCCCTGAAGTGGACAGCCCGGGCGGGGCGGGGCGGCCACATCCTCCAGCCCTGCCCCCCCCCAAGATCGGCTTCAGTGACATTCGCATCAGACTCCCCGCAGCGGCCCTCCCCTCCCAGAAACACTCCTCCCCCATCGGTGTTCCTCAACTATAATGCCAGGCATGTCCGATCGCTTTAGCGTCTCAGTGCCCACAACTCCCCTCGCCCCCCGGCCCTGCTCTCCCCCCAAAGGCATGCGGCAGGAACAGTCCAATCCCTGTCTCCTTTCGCCCTCCACATTTCCGGGCAATTCCGGGGCCTGGGACGACCCGTGCCGCTCGTGAGCCACGACCGTGTGACTTTGAAGGGGCTGGGAGTGGTGCGCAGAAAGGCGCGTGCCGCTCGGGGAGGCAGATGGGGCGAGCGGGGCCTCGACGCAGATGGCAGGAAGTCGACCGACTGCCAGACGACAAACATTACGGCCTTTCTCTTTTGTTTCGGTCGTCTATGCGACCATTCGAAAAAGAAAACTAAAAGCAAACAAACACACCAAAAGGAAAAAAAAAAGACAACATTGATGGCTACCGTGGAAAGTTATTATTTTTTCATTCGTACAAGAGGGTTGTTAAATTTTAAACGCCTGACGACGGAGCTGAAGGATGAAGGAGAAGCACTCAAGCTGACTGAGCAGATTGGCAGCCCTCTGTGCTTCTGATCCAAAGCAGGCCTGGACCCCAGGAGCCCTGCCCGGTTTGGGCCGAAATCACCCCCTTCCCAGAACCCTGGGAACGGAGAGGCGGGCTGGGCCGGGGTGGGGTTGGGGGGCATTTTGGCGGGCTGGGCTGCTCTGAGAAGCTTTCCGTCGAATGGCTCATTTGCAGAGAAGGGGAGACTTGCACCCGGGGACATTCTGTTGTCCTTGGCGGGCTGGTGCTGGTTCCACACATATGAGAGGCAGGCGGACTCCAGCTGAACCGCACATCCACACTGGGCAGGCGGGTCTGGTGCTGTCACACCGAGATTAAGCGGAAACGCTCTCTGGTAACAGACAAATGAGCCGCGGCGGCTCTCCGGCACGTAACAGATCCAGGAACACACACAAAAAAAAACAAACAAATCAATAAACGAACCGCACAAAATGAGCCCCTTCCTCTCTGGAAGGGCCCCGCCAAATTTCCCACTTTGTTGTTCTTTTGTTGTTTGCCGAGTCCAGATGGGTCGTTTCAAGTGTCCCGAAGGGAGAATTATCGCCCTTTTCGTAGGTTATTTAAAAAGCGCTGCAGCAGTCTGAAGCTGCATTTATACAGGGGAGACTCTCAAGCTGAGTTTACATGTGTCAGGATAATACAGATATGCTTTTGTAAAATCCATTCAGCTGGAAGAGCTTGTAACCGTTTCAGTTGAGAGCTGCACAGATGCCAGTATGAATTGCTGTGTTTTTGTTTATACATATAGTGGCTGCATGATGGATGCATGAGTGTAATAAATATACAATATGTACACATATAGAATATTTTGAAATGTGTGTACATTACATATCTAAATATAAAAAACTGACCCGACACACAAAACAGTTGTTCGGGTCTCCTAATAAAAATATTACCGACCCAAACAGCAGCAGGTTAATAATTAAACATTAAGCAGCTCAGAAAAACAAGTGTATCTGGTTTTCAAGCTGTTTTAAGGAGACCTTCCCTCTCTGCTTAGCGAGTGACACAGGGAGAGAGGGTGCGCTCCTTCCAGGCCGATTCCCATTTGGGTGGTGCCCCGCTGTCCGTCAGGGTCCTGTGCTCGTCAGGTAAAAGCACCCCCCACTGCCATGGAACACAAACAACCCCACATACTGCCTCTACCCACCCCCCCCCCCCCCACAGACCCTCAGGGTGAAAGGTCACCAGGTCTATGCCACAGGCATCTCCACCTAGGAAGGAGACCGGCCCCCAGGCTGCCATGATCCTCCCAGTCCTCAACCACATGCCATACTGAACGAGGAACAGCCATCCCATAATACCCGAGTGGCCACCTCTGATGGAAACTGCCGGTGCCAGGCGCAGATCTTTGTGCCCCCTCCCCACCATTATCACCCACACCAACACGCATGCAGACACACAAACAGCAGTGCCGCCACACAATGACCCCAAAACCTGCCACCTTACCAGTCATGATCCTTCCCCTGCAGCCAGGGGTCAGGGTTGGGGGGGGGGGGGGGGGTACTATGTGATATATTCTGCCCTCTGCCCTCCCTAGTCAGGTAGAATGCCGGCCATTTCCGCGGGAGTGTGGCCCATCGACAGCAGCCAACAGCGAAAAGGACTACAGAAGCCGTCTTTACTTTTAAAAGAAACTCCAACTCCTTCTAAAAAAAAAAAGTCCTGTTACTGTTCCATGACCTCGTCAAAGCTGGACAGAATTTACAGCACGGCTCGAAGAGGCAGTCGCCCCTAATTTCCCGCTGATCTCCAAAAACACAAAGCAGAAGCAATGCTCATGATGGGGCCGGTCGGGGGGGTGCAGCCATGCGGTATGTTTTTTTCCAACCCGAATCACAAAAGACAGTGTCCGGAATCGGTGGCTGAACAGCCCAGATTAAAATGCCTTTCTCCTTGTTCTAGGCAACGCTGTGGCATGACATCATTTCCCTTCGAGTCCCTGTCTGAGCCCCCCCCCCCAATCCGTAACATTTCAGACTGCTGGTATTCGCAAATCAGAGTCAGAATAACATCTTTCTCTCACTCCCGTGGCCAACAAAGGGGCCCTGGCAGACAGTTCACAGGCACGTGTGTCTGCAGTCGACGCCCGGTATCATTTACTAACAATAAAACAAACACAACAACACGAAGAACAGAGAAGCTCAGGGCTTTTTTATCATCTGGCTTTTTGTTTGGTCTGACAGTTGGACCATCAAGTTGTATGGGTTCTGCGGTTCCAATCTTTTCAGGGTGGTGGTATGTGCTTCAGCAGGTAAGACTGCCACACCTGTGATCAGAAGGTTATAGGTTCATGTCCCCACTGTCAGCCAAGTGGCTCCATGTTTGGGCCATTTCTGGATAGACTAAATAAATAAAAGGAGGGTAACACTTTACATTAACTGCACCATAATGCATTCACAGAGCATTCATTAGCAGCATGTAAGAACACCTTCACATGCCAACATGCCTTAATAGCTTTAATATACATTAGTAACAGACATCATATGAGTATACAATGATCATTTTTGTTATTATCGTATAATGTTTGTTATTAATGTTAAGATATACTGACAGGCTGCTTATGAATGTTTTATGAATGCATTATACAGGCATTTTAAAGGGACAGTTAATGAAAAGTGTTACCAGAAAAAGGGAATGCATGTCGACATTGAAGCTGTAGGTCTGTGAGGTGGTCTGGTTCACTGCCTCGTCTGCATGGTCACGTGGTCCAGCGGCACAAATGGACAGGCAGGCAGATGGGCTCCAGCAGGGCTGAACTTGCGGCCTGCTCGGCCTAAACTCATTGTTCTGCCGAGCCCTTTTCCAGACCAAAGATTGGGCACAGGTGCTGGGAGCCCACGCGCCCCCACATGTGGCTCTCGGGGTTGCCCCGGAAACCTCGGCCGTATGCGTTTGGTTTCTAGCGAATCCAGGTGGAGGCCAGGCACTAACCTAGAAGCTAAGCTAAGCTATAGGGATATAGCGCCTTTCATCACCCCTCTGGCGGAAACAAAGAAGCCACTGTTATTTCTAAATGGTTTCCGTGAATAAATCAGCTCCTTAATTAGCCGGCAAAACAATCAAGCGGCGTGACAATTTAGAGGCCTTGGAAACAATCACAGCAATTAAGTCCCCCCTAATGAGCAACAACGACGCGGTAGGGCTTTTAAAGGTAATTAAGGCTAATCAAACGATGAAATAACATTCAGGGGGAAAAAAAAACAGCGGTAATAAAACGCAGAGTGACGAATTCGGCCGCCTAATTAAACACCGTACCTGCACAAAATCTGGACCTGTTCCTACAAAAAGGAGACCACGGGGGGGGGGGGGTCTTCCTCCATTTTGCCTGAAACCCCCACACTTAATCTGCATATACATTCCGACCCACTTAAAATGAAATGACAAAAAAACATTAATTTCATTCCGAGCAACGGTGTTTCTTTAAAGGGGAGTCCGTCGTTTTTAGGGGTTCAAAAAAAAAAGGATGTGTAGCATGTGTGAGCTCAGCGCTGGCAGCCGAAGCCGCGTACGGGACTGGCGGCTGCCTTCATGAGGAAAAAATTAGCCGGGCGCTCTCCCGCGCTCTCTGATTGGCTGCCGGGCCGGACCGCTCCGTTTGAGAGCACCCCAGACATTCCAGCGGATAATCTTTTCCATTCCTCCGTTACTCTCTGCTCCGAGAGACAGAATCGCAGCACAAGGCCTGCTTTGTGTGCCCCCCCCTCCTTAAAAACTTGTTTTTCACTCTCCTGTATGGGGCACTATCCAAAACTTGTTCTTTTTAGACTAAAAAAAAAAACTTAAACAAACGATTGCCTTTTTTGAGATGCCTTTAAAAGCATGAATATTATGCTTCTTGTGGTTCTTTCTGCAAAGCAGTTATTTTTCTGGTAGTGTGAGCAATGTGAAAAAAAGGGAAAAAAAACAGCCCACTAAAGTCGACCTCAGTCGCAACAGTAAAATGGCTCCGGTCCGTATGAGCGAGGCTGGATCGGCACTGTGGAAATCCGCCTTCACCGAGTCCTCAACTTTTGTCCCCCACGGCACTGCGGCCTCTGAAAGCACAGCGTATCAAGCGGAGGTCTCTGACCCGCTGGTGGAGGAAGCCCGAGACGCAGTACTTCACAGCGAATGCGGCGGGGCAGATTTACGGCTACACGGCGCTTAATTAGAGAAGTGCTTATTATGCCCCCCTATAAAGTTCAAGGATCCCGGCTTCTCGAACCCTCGGTGCTCCCGGTGGCAAAACCACAGTATTTCCACAGCCCCCAGCTAATAACACCCTGCATCTGAATTGCAAAAGAGCATTTTACACGTTTATTTTAACGCTTGGCTTGTGGTGCATTATGCCATGCAGGTTCTCAAACACACCATCCTAGTCTGTTTATGAACCTCCACGCTAATTAGTGTGCCTATGCTTGATCAATTAATTAGAATGTGTGTCAGCAAAATCGGGAATAAGCTCAGCACTTTTCCCAGTTTTGGTTTCCATGACAATAAAACATGACATTCCTCTGCATCACTAGGCTGTTTACTTTCTGTAAATCGTCATGGTTCCAATCACCGTGACAGGCTACACATTATCACTGATGGATCTTCAGATGAGGATTGGATCATGAACGAGTGGCAGCTGGTTAGCAGGGTGGTCAGCTAGGCTGAAGGAGTCCCTTCTCCACTTCTCAGGATTTTTGCAACCCTGAGAAGTTTCAATGTCGTTTCCCCCTGTAGGACTGGAGGATATACAGTATGGCACTACTTTTGTTACTCAGGATTTGTACAACACTACAAGCACAATGCATTTTAGTGTCCAGTTCCATTTTCTTTAGGTGCCAAAAAGTGTCCATCTGAACACTTCACTAGTCCTTGTTAACTTTTACTATTAAATGTAACTGATGCTTACAGGGTTAACTGGAAATAAATGTTATATATCGTTCCAAGGGTAAATTAATTTCACAGTGTTGTACACCAAATGGTATTATTTAACTTTTATGGGATACAGTATTTACCATTCATTTGTTGAGGTGTTTAAAATGGGGGCTTTTATTATTAGTTAGCGCAAGGGAGGTCATTTATTCAGCATTTAACAATAGCCACTTCCAGAGGTTATCCCAGGCCTCATAGATCCCTTTGCAAGACGAAAGCCCTAAACATATATCCTGCCCAGTGAGTTCCACTTAGCTCCTCCCTTGTGGTCTGATATGTTGGTGTTCATGGTAGTGGCCCATATTGGTAGATGTTTAAAAGCCAGTTGAGTGTGAGGGCTGCATAAATGACATTATTGCTGGCATTGCGTTTTTCTGCTGGCTCTTTAGATGAAGTCGAAATCATAGCCTGTTGTTAATCTCCACGCTGCCCGCCGGAAAATGGGTAGATGAAGCCCTCTTTGGTTTTAGTGACACAGAACCTTCACCTCCGTAACAGGGCACATTATTCTTCCTGTCTCTCCTTATCTACTACGCAGGGACATTTTTCTTCATCCCCACGGACGCGTCTCACAGGGTCTCTGCTCAAACCCGTAGATGGAATCTGAAAGCTTGTCAATAACTAAAAAAAAAAAAACGCCGCCTGTGACCCATGCTAGGTGGTATCGGACTTCTGAGGAGGAGTAGGGGGAGTGTCTTTGTGACTGCGGAAAGGCCTGATCTTCGACCGGGATGGTCTCACTGCCAAATATGCAGTGAATCTGTGAGGAAACAGCAGTCAGAACTAAAGCCACAACTTTTAGATGTTTTACTATAGGTTTGTGTTGGCTGGTGGACTCCAGCTATCAGAGGCTGTCAAATGCAAATGCAAATTTGGGTGCATTTCTGTAAGCACTAGGTCCATCACACTAAAGGAGTCAGTATCGGTGGAAGCCTATGTAGTGCCCTAGGCAAGTGTCAGCTCCGGTACCCCATGCCTGAGACAAAGTGACATTGACTTGCTTTGTCAGTGCCTCCTCAGACGATGGCGCCCTACGCAGCCACCTATGGCACCTAATCAGTTGACCAGCCCTGGTTCAAATTACCAAATTCAAATTCTAGCTGGTCCCATTCAGTGAATCAGACATGGGCATAAATACGTGGAGCAACCACCCCAACCCCCCAGAGTGGCTGGCCTGGTTAGAGTGCTCTTCCTGGAAGCTCCTTCAGCTCAGACAGCAGTGAATCAGCCCGGTGTCAATCACTGGTCCTGACTGGGAGCTGACTGCCAGTGGGACTTAATCTGCTTTATTCTAATATAAGGGGGTATCGGGTAGGCTGGCTTTGCCCGGCAGCCACTGAACAGAGTGGATTTCTCGGCCCGGCAATCAGGAACGGGTTGTTTCCCACAGTGGCTTTCCCCAAGGCCCCCCTTCTCCACCACAGCCACACGTGACTTGCTGTGAGTGGCAGCTTTTTGCTGCTGGGGAAGCAGGAAGGAGGAGTCTTCTAAGTAATGCCAAGGGTTTATTCTTAAGGGCTCAGGAGGGCAGAGAAAAAGTAAGCTGTGCTTCATATCATTGGATTACTACAGTAATTTGGGTCACATGACACTAATGATAGTCCCCTTCATGTAAGCTATACCTACGTTTTTGTTTAAAATGTGATTTGTGTATTAATAAAAGGGATATTGGCGACACTCATGGGAAAGTGGTGTATTATCAGTTTAGCAATTCTTTTATTATCCTTTAAACCCATCTACTTCCCACAAGCTCATTCTGCTAATAACAACAATTTGGTGTAATGGACTTTTATGAAGATGTCCCAAAGTAAATTATACAGAATAATAAGTTAATAAGCAAAAATAAACCTTTGGCAGCATTGTATTAAACCAAACATTTTCTTTGCCCTTCGAATTTCTTTGATCATGTGTATGATTCTTCAGTTGCATTAGCAGCAACACACTGGATGTCTAGCGCCACCCTGAGGAGCGGAGGGTAACAACGCGGTTCTGTATCACAGCTGATGGAGACACGTGGCATTTTGCAGCTGCCAGTTACTTTATGGAATGAAATGAAATGAAAATCTGTTATCTATCCCATGTTGTTTTTATCTGATGCAGTAACGGATTTCCTGTGTGAAAGGGGTTCACACACCAGTCGCGACTCTACCACAACAAATTTGCTAAATTTGACAGAATCGCATTCATAAATAGGCTATGTGCAGTGCGGTTAGGCTGCTGTTGCTTTCTTGAGTGAAGCACATCTCGCCAAGCATCAATTACCAGTCACTCTTGGATGGGAAACAGATCCATCCTCATTGTCAGCCCATCCATATTCATTAACACAGCTCACAGCGCGGTGCGGCTCCACCGCGGCAAGACCGTCGTGTTTCCCGCTGACAGATTCTAACAGTGAGTTGTGAATGTCTTTCTGTGTCGAGGTAATTCAACCCACTGGTCAGCATTTTCATTACAGCATTAGGTGTTGTACGTTTTACCTCTCTTTTCCTCAGTGGAAGGAGGAAATCATCACAGTAAATGAGTGAATATCCATGATAAGCCGACCGTGGCTCCACAAAATGTTGTAGTTTAACAGCTCATTTTGACAGACGCTGTGTGGTAATATGTAACTGGTTTATCCCATTTTATCAGGGTAATTAGGATGATGTGCACTGAGCCATAAGCAGATGATTTGTTAACTGGCAGGTTATCAAGTTATACCTGCATATAATAATCAGAAAATGTTTTCAATCTCCACTGAATTTTCTGTCTTTAGATCCTGACCACCTAAAAAAATTATGTCTTGACTGTCTTGGAATAATTCTCAAAAATAGATGAAACATTCATATCAGGGCACAATAAAAGTTAGATTTACAGAGAATCCAGAAAATGTAGATGCACATAGGAACAAATGTTTTTTGGCATTCATGTTTGTTTTATTCAGATTTTTCAGATGAATGAATATAAATGTGTCGATGCTAACCAATTTTACCACTAAGCTGCGATGTTGGCCTTGACTAGTGCGTGATTTCGTAAAGGTACTGTGGTTACTTTTTAATAAGTGAATTCTTGCTTTGAATTACTTTTGGCATAACATTAAAAAAAAAGATTAACAGAAAAGCCTTGACTACATGTATCCATTGTCCATGCTGAGCAATTTAACACTTTCTTGAAATCTCCATTTGAAAATACAAACAACTATTTTTTTCATTCTGTTCACAAGCTGCTATTGACTGCAATGTGTTATCTGTAACATTTTGCTGTTTTGGGTTCTGTCTTAATTGCGTGTGATGTTGCCCTTTGACATTTTGGACATTTTGCTGAATTGCTTAAATAAATAAAAATCATATTGTTTCGGACACTCTACTTCCAAGACTCAATTTTTAGATTTATAATAATTCCACAAATAGTTCTGGCTATGAAGTCCAAATATGAGAGTTCGGGGCTGTGTCAAAGCGAAGACTGGGGGCTCCGTCCTCCATTGACGACCTGCAGTCTCCTGACTGGTAGCGGCAGC
>JAODKL010000118.1:4034424-4044698 GCA_026780765.1 Petrocephalus schoutedeni | reverse complement strand
ATATATCGTATATATATATATATATATATATATATATATATATATATAGTGTGTCATACCCATCAGATTTAAGCAGAAGGTTAATACCTGGTCATGACACATGGGCCTGGACGCAGTGCGGAGTGAGACCACATCGCAGAGCGGCAAATCAACAAAACCCCCCCACCCCCCCCAGGCAGGTCACATGGCGCGTGTCCTCAAAGCCCGCGCCCTCCCAGCAGGCCTGAATCTCACGCGGCGGATGTAATCTGTTTAAAGCCAGGCCCAATTACACAGAGCAAACATTACGTTATTTAAAGAGGTTGCGGGGCTTTTGCAAAAGGCCCTGGCTACAACGAAAGCCATTTTTAAACACCCGTTTGTTCCGCGATAATGACCTAATGTGCCACATGCATGGAGTGTTACGTAACAGCCCTCAGGGGAATCGCTCTGAATATGAACCAACTGGCTGGGACTTGAAAACAGATTTCACTTAACCGTCTGCGTGATTTATACTGTATATCTATTATTTTGAAAAACTTTAATATAATTCAATATTTGTGGTGATGATGAGTACTATTATTATTGTTTTATATTATTATTCCTAGAGCATCTGGATTCCTTTTTTAACTGAAACCTGAATCGGTATTCCACTCAACATGCCGTAAAACCCAGCGCACGCGAGCCACTGCACAAGGAGAGCCGTAATCGCGGCCGAGGGGCACGCAGCTGTTTCGGACATCAGGCAGCACGTGCTGCTTCTCTCCCCTCTGTCAAATCTGACATGATCTGTCTCACAAGGAAATGAAACAGACCAGAGAGAGAGAGAGACGGCTAGAGCGCGCGCCAGCACCGCCGAAAAAGCATCTGCTGACAGCGAGGGCCACTGTTCGCTAGTAGAGAGAAAAGCAAAAAAAGAAAAGAAACCACGTTAAGGTGCGCCCTGCGTAACAGGATGGCCCGCTGAGCATGGGTCACCAGTGAGGCCATTTTGAGCATGCGGGGTGGGGGGGTGCATTTTTACTGAGCGAACATACAAGGGCACATTCGCTGTGGAGGATGAAGGTCAGATAGCTATTTACGTTCTTCCTCACAGGCCTGACCGCGCGAGGCCTCTGCTCTCCACGTGCCCGTGTGCCCTTTGCAGTAGAACTGCAACAGCCGGTGGGTGGTGGGGGGTGGGGGGCCTTGGGAGCCTGGGCCCCACACCATCTTTCATATATTCAAATAAATGTTCTATTATTGTATTATTAATATGCAGCGAGAGACACGGGGCCAGGCGGGAACCAGCTGAAAGAATTCCCAGACAGGCTTACTGAGCACGCTCCACTCTGGTCATGTGACTCTCCGTTTTCACTTTACCAGTCTTTAATTTTTCTGAGGGGGGGGGGTCCCATTTCTTTGCAAATGCTACCAAAGACCACAGGAAATGGGCGTGGGTACGGTGGAAGGGAGCAGAAATCTTGCCCTGGTTTCGTAAAGCTGAATTCTCAAGCAAAAACTTTCACATGACTTTAGCAAGTTCTGTGGGTTCCGGGTTCGGGCCACAGGCCGTCAGTTGAGAGCCATGGCACACGGCCCCCTGTAAATCTTAACCGTAAATCGCTCCAGAGATGACTTGTATCAGTACAAGTATGCCGACCCGCTGCCTGCTATCAGCACTAGCATCATTCAACCCACCCTCTAGGTTTCAGTGAGGGATTCCGGCCCTCATTATGAAACCGACTGTTACTTGGGCAGGAAAAACACTTCAATAGTCGATGACTCTCAATTACACCAGGCCCTTCAATCAGCGAGCATTTCCACGCAGTTCAACTAATTCTGTCCAAGTCCGGCTAATCCTACGGTTGAAACGAAGCCCCCCCCAGTAAAAATCCTGTAGGCGTCTCAGAGAGCCTGCTGCCTTGTCAGGAAAACCGCATTTGTGAGAAAACATCCCGGAAAATAACAGTCCAAACTTCGACCTTCAGTTTCCAGCTACATACGTGCACCAGGAGGACAGAGAAAAAAGGTGCTATTTCTCGCTAGTTTCTTGCAATGCAGCTCCCGTGGTAAGCTAGAGATGAAAAGGTAGTCTCCAGTGCCGAGACGGCAGAATACACTCTCCTGTACGGCCAGCCCGAGCTGGGAGCCAGAGACCAAGATACCGAAGCAAAAACAAACATTTCACTGGCGTGCCGGCTACCAAATGGGATTTCTGGTAACGTGAGCGCAGGATTTCAAAGAGCTATGTGTGCAATTTGGCCCACGGGGGAAGTGCGAGTTGTCTTTGAATCACTGAATACCTTCAGGGTCTTTCCCCGTCTAACGGGTAAGTCTGCCGCGTGCTTGGCGCTGGAGACAGCGTGGCGTGTAATTAGCCGATCAAACCGGCCTCCATTGTAGGGGAGAGCTTGGCGTGCAGGTATGGGCTGGGGGATGGCACCGGCTGAGCTGAAATGCACTGGGGGGGGGGGGGGGGGGGGGTGTTCAAGGAGACAACAGCATGCAAGCTAACTTGGCTAATGGCCTCTGACAGCCAGCCGGAGATGGCAGGCACCGCAGCAGCCTGAAATGTTTGCCTGTCTGAACTGGTGACATGGGCCTGTGAAGGAGGACATCACTGCAATGGGAAGGGCTGGGGGGTAGCTATGGGGGTCCTTTTCCCTTTTCTTAACAGCAATACTATTTAGGTAGCTCCCGACTTACGATGGAGATGTGCTCCGATGACCCCATCGTAACATGAAAATACCGTAAGTTGAGACATGGCCTAGCCTACCCAGGAGTCTTAAAGAATGGTGACTAGACTGGGCTAGTGTACTGTAACTTGTTAATAATTTAACAAAAACACCAAAGACACGGAAAAAAATGCACACTCTAACACCAAGACAACTGAACTCTGTGGATCGCTGACGAGAGCGAGGCATCTCCCAGATGCGGACATCCCAGCAGCATCCCAACACATTGTACCGCATACGCTGCTGCCTTCCCCTTATATCTGTGTCAAATCGCTATCGTCATCTTAAGATAAAAAACACGTAAGTCGAACCATTGAGACTTGGGGACCATCTGTATTTTCCCTTCCAGAAGACAAGACGATGCATTCAGGATGGGGGGGTGGGGTAGACTTGCTGTCTCGGGGGAACAAGAGGGAGACGGCCCAGTTGGGAGTGGTTGCCTGTCATGGGTACTAGGTTGAAGGGCCAGGGAATTATGCACAGTGGGCATTGGGCGAGAGAAGGTGAACGAGGGAGCATGATAACAAGGTTGAAGTGAAAAAATGGACTGAAGTGTGGGAAATGAGTGCTGCTCACGGCACTGTATGACACAGCATCCCTGCGGCAAAGGAAATCACTCTCCGGACTTGTGTGGGGCTTTGAGGCTCCAACAGCTGATAAAATTCACTTAGTGCGATCTGGCTGTGGGGCGCCTGTGAACGGCTTCATCTGCACGAGTCGGCACACGGTCTTTGGTATCCCGTGTCTAGCTAAGCACACCTCTGCTGATGAGTCACATGGTTCAATTACCGCCTCTGCTCACCACGTGTAATCGAGCACTGATTGTGTGAAATTACATCAGTAAACTGATTTATCCGAAGCGGCCCAAAATTATCTCCATTTCATTAAAATGGTATTATCAGAATCACCACTGTAATCGTGCATTATAATTACAACGTGATTTATCTTGATCGCCTTCAAAGAAATGTGAAAAAGTACTCTTTACATAGGGGTTTCGTTTAATGATATTTTATTGGTTGTTCTTGGGTCAGGCTTGGCAATGCTTCACTAATTTAATTCAGTCTCATTCATTGTGTGCTCATGTTTTTAGGATACTGTACTAACCTGCCACTCAAGCCTGCTGAGCGACACAGTGCCCCCTTACTGTGTACAAACAGGGGCGTCGTAAAGGGGGGGGAAGTTAGGGTGATTCCAAGGGCCCCTGAGCGACGGGGACCCTAAAATTCTGAAACATAAATGGATCGGTTGTGGGCCAAATACAATAGGCTTTTATAGGGCCCAAATTCTTTAGCGGTCCCCCCTGCTTACACACTCAGAAGCCCCTCACCTGCCTCCCCCAAACTGCCTCCGTTCACCTGCCCAGCCCTCTCCACCTACCTCTCCGTCCAGCCCAAACTCTGTCGGGGGCTCCGTGTGCCATGTAATGCCCCGGCCCGTCCCCAGCTCCGCATTTAACAAGGCGGGAACACTGGAGGGCACGAGGCGCGAACAATGGCCCGATTTTACGGGACGTGGGTGACTCTAGAACTGGGGAAACCTCATGTGACTGAGAAAAATTAGGCCTTCATTACGGTTTACAGACCTGTCAATATTCTCTCCAGGTTGCTCAATAACAGCATCATGTAAAAATGACCTGTCCGGGCGGACTTTGCATCTACAGTATATACCCCCAATGAATTCTGAAATTCTCTTCAGTCCGATGGCAGTTCAATGAAGGAGTGATGTAAACTGGAAGAAAAAAATCAAACTCTTTTACTTAAAAATTTTACATTATATCGGGGCAGTAAGAGAGAAAAACAGCTAGACAGTGAAATATTCACAAAAACAACCCCGGGGGTTATGATGAGCAGTTCTTGCTTGGAATGAAGACTCTGCCAGATTAAAATAAAATAAAATCCCCTTTTCTGCCTTTTAAGCAATTTAAGAATTTCCTGCGTGCCTGCTAAATGGAGGATGCGCGCTTGCCGGAACTGATGATTCAGATGGAAAAGCTGGTTCCATCAAGGTCCGAACACCGGCGAGTGAAAGAGGCCAGCAGAGCGTTTTCATGCTGTCCATGAGCATCTGCTCCTCACATAAGTAGCAAAAAACAGCTTCATTGGAATCAGCGGTATTAACTGAATTTGTATTCCGTTTATTCTACATCTCTTCCTTTTAATTTTATATGGCACCCTGTGATCACTACAACAGAATCACCTCTTTATATGGCACCCTGTGATCACTACAACAGAATCACCTCTTTCAGTCCTGGCACACAAATGCAGTCAACTCTGTCCAGTTACCTGGTTAATGCTGCTGTTTGTAGGTGGATTTGCCCACGGTTAGTAGTAATTCCTGTGTTAGGAAAAAATTCTGGTCAAATATAGATGTCTTAAAATGAAGGCCAGTTTTAACATGGTTTCCCAGTTAAGTTTTTTTGTTAAGTTTTGAAAGGAACAGTAGCATGCTCATAGATTATGCCTCATTCATCCATCCATCCATCCATCCATATTCCATCTGGTCATCCAAACACAGATATAAGCACCTCCTCCAGTAAGGTTGGGAACTCTCTGGATGTGATACCTTTCCATCACAATACTAACACACACCAAGCCCAGTTAATAATGACATCAATCAGATCAGGCATTATTATATAAAGGAAGAAATGGCCATTGTCACTGATGATAAATGACTATCCCTTCTGCATGTTTTCTTATTAATATACTGCATGGATCCTTTGGTATCCTGCTGTTTTGGAAACGGCTGACCTCCCCGGCACCGGATAAACTCAGACTCCTGCAGGAAGTGCATGGAATTCAGGAAGCAGAATGGCGTAGCCCGGGCTGCTGACCACACCTCAGCGCTCTCCCTCTGAGTTTGGCTACTTCGCGGGAATCTGGTGAAACTCGCAGCCATTCCAGTAGGATTCTCCATAAGCGTCTCCAGCTGCTTTTCCCAATCCCTCCCTCACCTGGGCTCCGTGTCCCGGGACTGGACCGGTCATGCCGGGCCCAAGCCATAGGGAGGGCCACGAGCCAGACCTTCACCTGAACCCAGCCACCAGCGGATGTCATGGGGGGGGGCATTTGACAGTGTGGGCACAGCAGGTGCCGGGGGGGGGGCATGTGCGCTCACCTGCCTCCTTCTGCCGCTCTTCAGGAATGGCCACATGCCACGCATTCCACTCTTGGGTTCCCGCCGCGCTGCTTCATGGGGTGGGGCCTGTTGCCGGGCAACCGTGTCGCAAAAGGGGTTCCGGCCGCTACCCGGCCATGTTTCACGCTCCCCCTCATTTGCAGGTGTTTTTCGAGGCACATCACTGCTGTTTAATCTCCTATTTTCCAAAAAAACTCACATGTGCCCCAACCAGCGCCCACACCCCCATCTTATGGGACTCCTACACTCTCCAACAAACATCCCCACCTGACGGTGATGTCAACGGGGCTTCAGCAAGGGGCAGAAGCCTCTGGAGTGATTTGCAAAAGAGCTGAATGGAAACGTGTCTCGATTCAGGTTTTTCGCACCCGCCCCTCCTGCAGCTTGGTATAGAGCGCGGAGCTGCTCCTTCATCCTGTTCTCTGCCAGAGCATTGTTCTCCGATGACTTCCCGTTCCACGGGATCGAGAGACAGATATGAGGCGCAAACACAGCACGCCAAAGCCCCCCACACCTACCGCCAGGCGCCTATGTTCCCTCCGCTGCCCTGCTGTCAATCCCCATGAAATATGACTGACATCTTCGAGACAAACACCCCTAATCCGCCCCATTCCAGATGCTCAATCTGAAACAACCCGGCAAAAGCTTTTAAGAGAACAATGCGGCTCACAAACAGGGAGCGCTCTGGGACACGTGAGGCGACAGGAGCCGGCCGGGACGGTTAGAAGATCACCAACAGATACCAGCGCCGGCTGCCGACAGGTTCCCCAGTAACGGAACTCAACCGTCAAGATCTTTATCGATCCAAGCGAGCCGCATCGGCGTCAAAAGCTGGGCGGGAAATCGTGGCCCCGCGCATCCGGCCTCATTCCCGGCGCCCTCGGGTTCACAGGCGGATTGGCTAAGGCGTGAGAGAACGCCACCGTTACGGGAACTGGGCCCAAGCGCTCGTGTGAAACTGCCTTCGTGTCACCGAGCGGGGAGCAAGTGAGGGGCGAAAGTAGGTCAAGGCACACACCGGCGATCGGATTAATCTGCTACAGTGCATGGCTGCAGAGTGAGCAAATACTTTTTTTTTTTTTGGTGGGGGGGGACAGGGTCCAAAACTCATTGTGTTCAGTGCTTTTTCTTGTGATTGTTGTTCCTATTTCACCCTGGGGGGTGGGAAATGGAGGGGGGTGTGTCAATAGTAGAACGGGAGGACAGTTTCCATGCGGGTGACTGTTAGCGATACATTCGCAAAGAGTCCCGTGTGACAGAAAAAAAAAAGAAAAAAACGAGAGCAGATCGTATCTCTCTCATCCCATAGCAGGTCTTCTGCAAGAAGTGAGGCAGCAGAAACCTCAGGGAGCACGCTTCTGAGAAGGAGATCCTGGGCTATCCGCACCGCGGGTGCAGGTCTACGGGCAGCGACATGCCTTGGGGGAGTAAGGTGGGGTGAAAAGAAAAACCAACAGGGTGTGTGATTTACCACACATCAGGAGAGGGGCGGAGGACAAGGTTTTCTAAACCAAGTGTGACGTGAAAATGTCTAGATATCTGGGGTCTTTCAGAGCAAGTGTTCTGGTCCTTATGGGTGCTTTTACCAGAAATGAATGCCTCCATAACTAGTCAATCCAAAGAGCTCCTTCAGCACACAGGGATCGAGGGGCAATCCAGGAAATAAGAGGGATCATAATTAATACACCTTATCAATTAGGCAATGATATG
This sequence comes from Petrocephalus schoutedeni, assembly GCA_026780765.1. Lineage (NCBI taxonomy): Eukaryota > Metazoa > Chordata > Actinopteri > Osteoglossiformes > Mormyridae > Petrocephalus > Petrocephalus schoutedeni. The sequence goes on along the minus strand of JAODKL010000118.1, from coordinate 4,037,157 downwards.
TTTTGGATCAGTGAGTGACGAGAAACGGGGATGCCGGGGACCAATCAGCTTTCAGCTGGGACCAGTGCCCCTGCGGCCCTGTCCCTCTAACCTCCCCCCACTGGGAATATCGTGAAAGGCGACTTGGATAGCTAACATATACGAGAATGACGAGAGGGTTCCAGAGTCACAGGGACCCAGAGTCCCTCCTGGGTAATACAGGTCAAAGCGAGAGATCCACCCTGGGTGGAGGCGGGGGGGGTAGGCATGGGGCACGCCACACAGAGCTGCACAAAAGGCCTATTTAGAGCAACCGGCTCACCCAACCTGCAGAACCAATGGACGAAAACCGGAATAAACTCACACAAAGCATCAGGCCAGACCCACAACCTCGGAACTGAAGGATCTACAGGACCTGCTGGAAGATCCATCCTGCTTCCCTCATACATAAACATTGGTTGGAAATATTTCCAGAGCCAAATTCTTCAGGAGTGATTAAGTATAGTTATTATCGAGTGAATACTGCAATGGCGAGGCAGGGGATTTGGCAAGGGCCCGCAGACGGCACCCTGTCAGTGATCAGATGTGTCGCAGATAAACATCAGATCACCTGACAGCTTGCTGATTGCGATCAGTATCTAAAAGTGGCTAAAAAAAGACTCAGATCATGAGAAAAAATCATGTTGATTTTATCTCCGCTGCTGAAGGTGCTTCTCTTAAGATCATTACTGCAGAACAAGGCACACAGAAGCAGCGCTCTGAGTTAATTACAGGAAGCTTGAATTAGCCCCGCGAAACAGGGGTGATATCAGGCACTGATTTAGAGAGACAGAATGTCACAGTTTGTTTGCTGGACATTCACAGGCCACCTGAGTACAAATAGAAAAGGAGAATGATGTGACACAGCCGGACAGTGCGCTCCTCAGCCGCTTCCGTCACACACAGGCAGCTTTTTCTGCCTCCTCCCTCCCTCCTTTTCTCTCTCCCCCATCCCTCTCTCACTCCATCCCTCTCCATTCTCACCTGCTCTCTCATTTCCTTTCCTCTCTCACCGCCTTCTTCCTCTTTCCTCTCTCACTCCCTTTCTTCCTTTCCTGCCCCTCGCTTTCTTCCTCTTTCCTCTCTCATTCTCTCCCTTTACAGTAACTCTTTGCCTTAATCTCCTCTTTCCATAGCTCTCTCACCCTCTCAACTTTACTCTCCATCTCTCACTCACCTTTTCTCTCTCCTTTTCCTCTCCTCTTCTCTCTCCCTATTGACTTCCTCTCATCTCTCCCCCTCTCTTACTTTCCATCTCTCCTCACCTATTCTTTTTCCCTCTACCTAATTTCCTCCCATATCTACCTGCAACACCCCCATATCTACCTGATTTACCCCCATGTCTGCCTGATTTCCTCCCATATCTACCTGAAACACCCCCATATCTACCTGATTTCCCCCCATGTCTGCCTCATTTACTCCCATATCTGCCTGATATACCCTAATATCTACCTGAATTACCCCATATCTGCCTGATATACCTCAATATCTACATGATTTACCCCCATATCTGCCTGATTTACCCCCATATACAGTATAACTAATTCTCCAGCATGTCTACCTGATCTACCCTGATATCTGCTTGATATACCCCATATCTACCTGATTTACCCCTATGACCCCTTACCAGTTGATCACTGCACTGCTGCAGCATGTCTTATTCTTCCTAGAGAAGTAAACAGTGCGAGGGCATGTATAAGGAGCAGGACGGGGCTGCAACACAAGGCCCCGCAGTGCACGGCTCTGCAACCACCCCCCGCCAAAGCCAGCTGTCCAATCAGCCAAGCAGAAACATACAGGCCATCTGCAGAGCGACATGGTGAAAGCAGACCGCGCCTAGACACAGGACGCGTGTGGCCCCCCCTGCCGCCAGGCCCCTCTGACGCAGCCGCACCCGACAAAGCGGCCGGATTTGCTTTAAATCCATTAAACGCGTGCAGCGTGAAGGAGTCCAGCAACCATGCTGGGGTGTTAAGGCCTCTGGCAGCACTGGGCTGGTTCAAACACAGAGATAAGAACTCCTGACTTGTGTGTTTCCTCTGCCCCTGTGTATGTTCACGAAGAAAATCATGAATGGAGAGGGCCACCCACACTCTGAACTGCTGCCTTGGTCGACTATACCACTGCTGGAACCGGGGGGGGCAACTTTATTTGACTTTGAATTGAAGTAGCGTTGAGTGACCACGTCTTTGATGGAGGAAAGTGGGGCATGTGAATCGGTTCTGATTTCCAAGGGTCACACCCAACCCATCCGAAAGTGAGCCAAGCTGAACTGGACGTGACAGAAGTCCCCAGCAACGCAGACGGCACGTTGTGGCTGCTCACCATGGGGCTGAAGAGGTCTGTCTCACTAGCCTCAATTTTGCTGAGGGTGGGAGGGCACATTCTGATGACTGGGGGGGGGCAGCATTTCCACTTTGGGAACCCCTGCTCTAATGTAGTCAGGGATGGATGGCTGGATGGATGGATCTCCATATTAATCATCTCCCTCCTCTGATGTGCGCACGGATCTCTCACTCACAACAGTCGATTGCCAAGTCGAAGCCCATTTGAGATTTCAGCCCTATCGGAGCAGAAGGCCTTGCCCTCATTAAGGACTCCCCCGATCGAATCGGCATTAAACACGCGTCCGTGGCAACCCCCACCTCCCCCCCACCCCCATGCGGCCGCCTGCCATTACTCAGATATGCCCCGCTTCCGCCGTAGGCAGGTCTT
>JAODKL010000118.1:4017872-4032998 GCA_026780765.1 Petrocephalus schoutedeni | reverse complement strand
TCCCTGCCACCCCCCCCCCCAATACCCCTAACGAACGCACCGCAACCCGCCAATGTGACACTTGAACCTGTCAGCGCAGTTCCTGCGGCCGCGGAATGCGCAGGGTGAGGACGCAGACGCCACCGCAGACCGTCCTGTCACTCAGACTATTGTCATCTGGGTAGCAGCACCACACAGACACGCTAAAATGCTCCTGACCCCCCCCCCCCCGACTCTCTCAATAAAAAGACAAGTCTGACGACTCAGTGACTGTGCAGAATAAGGACAGGAAACAGGAAGTGCCTGGATAGCCCTCCATCGCAGGCCTCGGCTCTCAGAAGCAGATGGTACCTCCAAACTCCCTCCCAGAAGAACCCTTTAGCGGCTTCAGAACAAGACGATGACTCTGCACCCACAAAGGACAACGCAGAAGAAATGAGCTACGGGCTGCCCAATCATCTCTGAGCCAAGGAGGCCTGTGGTCAGAACTCTGCAGACACACCCCCAAGACCTAAATTTATGGAGTGAGACCTCAACCAATCAGAGACGAGCCCATCAAAGACCCCTGACATTTAAAGGGTTTTAAAGGTGCTATGTTACGGTTAATGAACAGTGCTGGGATTACCGCTAAAATAACAATGTGAAATTAACCAGCGAAAATTATATAGTGTTTTTAAAAATAACCAACACCCTCTAAAGCAGGGGTCTCCAGCCACTGGTCCACACCAGAATTCCATCAGGTCTAGGAGTGCTCAGGGTCTGAGGAGGTGCTGGTTAGTTTGCAAAAATGAACCATATATTTTTTATGACATTGGTCTGATCACACCTGAAAAAAACTGACAAGGCTAGACTGACCTCCCCCGCAGTTAGCAGGCAAGCTGTGATGTTGATGATATTTTCCTGTTAATCAAGTGTAATGATGTGTAATCCTCCGGTCCACATGCCAGTCTGCAGGCATCGAAGGGTTGGGAAACCCCAAATATACAGCCATGAGTATCAGGGTTTGCTTTTATTCATTAATTTTCTCCCTCCAGCTAACATTGTTTCCTTGGGGGGGGGGCGTTGGCCGGCAGGTAAAGTCTTGTCGGCAAACCTCAGAATGTACGCGGAAGCCGTGACGAGATGGACACGGCCCGCTTCAGGCAGGGTGACAGACCCGGAGCTTCTCGCGGTCCAAACCGGAACAGGCAGGGGCAGGGTGCGACTGGCCCAAAAGAGAAGGGGCGTTTGGAGGGAGGGGGGGGGGCAGGGGCACCGCACACGCAATAAATCACCGCCAGCTCGCTACTCAGTGACAGTAAAAACAAAAGGCGTCTCTCCCAGTGAACATTCCCAGCACTTTTCAACCTCATCGGACGAGTTTGGACTGAGCTCACAAAGTCTGAGAGAAACACAGACACCTTACCAGTCAAAAAAGTCCCCGTTTAGAAAAAACATGCATTTTTCACCTGACCTTAAAAAAAAAGTATTACACCGAGACTTTGCCATTTCTGTAACCGATCTGGATTAACCGGGAATGCAAGAAATTTAATCACAAGAAATTTATCATAAAATCTGAAACTGTAAACTTAAAACTAAGTCTCAGAAAGGATATACACGGACAGTAGAACAGAGTATGTTTTATGAAAGGTTGTTTAGCACATAGTTTCATAACCTTCAGTCCAGAGCACATAAAGTTCCTGTCTTGAAAAGTAAGAACACTAGCTGGAGAATGACCTGTCCAGGACACTTAATGTGCAGCTAAGTGACCTGCTGTCAAGGACAGATAAGATGTCACACATGGTCTATGCAGGAAGCTGTTACCCAGGCAGGTATGTGCGAGGCAGAAGAGCAGCAAGGCAGCGGAATGCGAGCCATTACACTGTGCTTGACGGAGAGTCCAGCTTTTCCTGACCCGGAGAAACCTCAAAAATTAACGATGGCCACCTCAAGTTCATGGGCAACAAAGATCAGGAGGTTTCAAAAAGAACATGAAACTCTGAGGCCATGGAGATGGATTAAAAAGCAGGTTCTAACAACCATGTGTTGCATTATGAGGTAAAGACCACAGCTGGAGGATTAGGCATGTCTGCTGGACTACTTTACTTTACACTGCACCAGCGCATGCATGCATATCCAGAATATTAGCGATTTTTTTCACTTGGGGGCGGCAGCGACGGACACTGACATACTCCTTGCAAAGTGACCCATGTGACCATCACATGGAGACATGCATCACTACAGGTTCCACCAGGGAGAGCAGATGATGTCACACAGGAGTAGCTCGTCAATATCGCCAGGGGAAGGAGCTGACTCGACAGTGAGGAGAAGGGGCAGGCCAGTTCATGCACACCTCGGGTGGGGAGTCTCAGAGGGACCTTTGTTAATATCATCAATGCTGTGCAGAGAGTGGCCTTATAGAGTTATAGAGTCATAATGACGTGTCTTCATTTTGAGGACACCAGAGACCTTCCTTCCTCACAGTTGATATGACCTGCCTTTGTTTGCTTAAAGCGGCATTTGATCCAAACAGGATTACTTATTGCCAGATGAACTCGACGTTCTATAAATAGAAAGACTTGTGGTCCGTGAGTATGAAGCATAGTTGACGGCCATGAGAGTAAATAATCGCGGAAAGTCGCAACCTGAGACCATGTCGGCCTCCCGAACGCGGCACAGCCATGTGCTGGAACCGCACATCATGCCCGACCTTGGCGGCGTGTCCACCGCACCGGGAATAAAAGAAATGGGGCCCAGCAAATGCAGTGCACGTGAAATATAATTTGCGGACCTGGTAGGGAAAGGGGGCAATCCGAGCCCCGTGCTCGCTGCGATTTACACAAAAAGATTGGGTCGAATTGCATCAGAGGGCTTCCCCACTTCAAAGGCCCCGGGCCGTGCCTGTGGAGGTACGCTGTGCCCCCTGAGCGGCATGCATAATGGCATGCATAGCCACCCACTGCCAGCTACGCCCGGGAAAAAAAATGCTAGGAATTTCATTCACGATATGACATAACACTTTACGACACTCCGGAACAGGCCCTTAATTCCGAGACAACTGAGTTCGGCTGGAGTGTCGCCCGCCAAAAAACCAAATATCAGGTAAACTGATAAAGGTAAACTGAATGTTCAACAAAATGAAATGCCGTTTAAATAATTACTTGCAATACTGCATGACCTTCCAGTAAGGGTGCCAGGCTCGGTGATCGCACTGCATTTAAGCAGTGGCTTGGTGCCACTAAGTCGAAAGACCCTGCAACATCGAACCAACCGGGCAGCACGATGGCGACCCAAGCAAGTGCAGATATCTGGTGAAGCGCCTCCTGGGAATTTCGCTAACGGCTGCCAGGATCGCCTCCGACTCTCGGCAGCCCGCACAGCTGTGTTCGCGGCCTCGCCTCTGCCCTTCCGTGCCAAGGGGGCCCGGGGTCGGCACGCTGACCGCATCTGATTTGGAGAGCGGCAAAAAGCAGCGCTGTCACTTTAAGCCATTAACGTTGTGTATAAACCCTCTCCAATAAAAATGACAGCTGTGGACGTCCACAAAGGAGCCAAGCTCTACCCCGGCAACAAAAACGCCACGCTGTAAACCAAACCCCGCCCCCTCGCCCCCCAGCATTAGCTTTGTTCTTGATTTACTTCCAGCTCCAGACCCCCTTAATCCACCCCCTCCTTGGGTTTTTTCTCCTACAATGTCAGTCTCGGGCACTCGTTAAAGACTGCGAACCTCAGCCGTTTGGGGGGGAGGGGGGTTCCCTCCATACACTTGAACCAGGTCCCCCCCCCAACACACCCATCACCACCACCACCAAGTTTTGACGAGTTTATCCAGAAAAGCAGAACATGCAGGAAATTCCCCCAGGCCAACAAGAAACACAAGTGATTGTGCCCGCGTGGCTGGTACCGGGACCTCGGCACAGAGACGGCGGTGGCCCCCTCGGGCAAATGACCCCCCTGCACCAGAAAGCGACCTTCCCTAACCTTTTGGATCTCTTTCCAGGCATGTCCCCACCATGCACATGACCTTGAGAAAATGTGGCTTTCAGATTTCTATGCTGCACTGTTCTCAAGGTGGGTGTCACTCACCCCAAAGGCCCGAAATCAAACTATTAGCTGAACGATTTCAACTGGTTTGTAAAAATGTTGGCTGTTATTTTGGGGTCCATTTCCTATTGTCCTCTGGGGTACCCCCTTTCCTCACTGCCCCCCTATGACTGACTGATTGTCTCCTACGGACCCACTGAGGGTCCAGCACACGTTCTGTTCTGAGCCACCCAAAATCCAAGGGGGGTATAAGGAATAAGGAATCCAGCAGCATGGGCAGTGAGCAGCCAGAGTCCTGAGGGCTGTAAATGGACCGGGGGACATGCCAGCGTGTGCGGCGGGGCAGCAGCTGCTTCCTGGCACGCTGGCTGCTCCGAGGCGAGGCCTACAGCCTGACGGGGGCCGGCGGTTTGGCACATCCGCCACCTTCTCAAATCCCTCACGCGCTTCTTCCTGTTTAGTCGCACCCTCCAGAAACGCGCCAGCCGTCAGCTCTGGGGGCACAGAGCTCGCCGCACCAGGGCCAGCACATCCGGGGTCAGGGACACGCAGAGCCGAATCCCTCCAGCTGCAGGCGGACGCGCTCTGAAATGTGTGTTCCAGCACGGACCAGCACAGGTCTAATGTCAGACACACCTAACCCCTCCCCCAAACTCCAAATCCCACCATGTCCGCCTCTCAGCTCTGGTTATGAAGATGCTCGCAGGTGCGAGGGAGCATGCCTTAACTGCAGGGGGCCATTCGGGCTCAGGCACATGTGCATGTGCTCAGGGGTGTGAATGGAAAGGTCATGTTTCTGCAGGGTAGAACTCCTCAATCAGCATATACTCTGAACTTGACTTTGTAGATGATAACAGGCAAATGAAAGATACAGGACTCTAAACTGGCCAATCAGAACTTACAATGCACTGGGGAGACTGGAGGGATGGATGGAAATAATAGTAGTGACATTCGCAGCATTTAAAGAATGCAGTGCTGAGGGTATAAATTGCGTATTTAAACGCAAACATGCGCTGCTGTATGACGAGGCCGGCAAACATGAATGTGTCTTCAACGTGCAACGAAAGGTAAGGGAGCAGCAAGAAATGTAAATAGCAATCTGCCTTAGAGCTATATCTCATGTAAAAACCCGCGACCACGCGTCTCCGCGCCGGCTGATCGAACGCCTTCGGCGGCATCTCATGCGAAGAAGAGCAGCTTTAAGCTGGCACAGGATCCCGGGATAAACTACGTGCGATGTGCACGTTCCCGTTCACCGATTTACCCCGTAAGAGAAGCAGCCCCCCCGCCGCCCCAGCCCCCGTCCCCCGTCCCCCGTAGCCCTCGGCGAAACTCCGGACGTGCCGCGCAATCAGAGGCCGCCAAGTGGCATGATCTTCACGCCCGGCATCACGCTCCCTTTCGCTGCCTTTTCTTCTTCTGCTCGTATTTTTTACAGCCCGTAAAGCGGCGGCCGTGCGGCACCATCCGCGTTGTTTACAAACAGGGGCGCTTCTGCGTTCGGCTTCCCGTCCCGGCGTCTCCGTCCGGCGGTGAACTTCAGAGTGTCCGAGTTCTGGGGGGGGGGGGCGGGGCGGGCGTGCGACCCCGCGGACCGAAAAGGCGTCCCGGGGCCGCCGTGAAAGTGAAAACGGGTGTCCTACCTAACGGGCAGCTTTTCTTTTTTTAAGAAAAAAAAATAAAACATATATTTTTAGCCTTCTGAGAAAAGCTATATTTTTGGTGATCGTGAGCGGCTCCCAGAACGTCCCCCTTTAACGCTATGTCCACATCACTGCCCGCTGCCTTATATATAATCTAATTTGGTTACTGGCATCCGAACCGTCCTTTGAAACCATACAGTCCGCGCCGATGCCAGTCAAATATAATCACATCAAGCAGATGCAGCGTATTTAAGTGCACGGCGAAGCGAGCTATAAAAGCCGCCCCGTTACCGCAATTACGGAAGATAATCAGGAACACACATTCGCCTCCGTAAACTGTGATTACCCACGCCGCGGGATACACGGGGGGAAAAGTTGCATTGGATAATTACGGTAGAATAACGATACTTTCGTATCCGCAGCCCGGCCGCTTTCGCTCAGATGGCAAAACTTTGGCGTAGGATCTCACGTTAAACCGAATAGACAGTAAGACGGGGGAAGTAATCGGCGGTGCTTTTTCACTGAAATGTCACTTTCTGCCCGGCTGACTGTCATCAGACTGTTAAAGAGATGGTGACGCGCCTCCGCCTCTGACAAGCCCACCAGCGCCAAACTTCGGCTCTCTTATTTATTCTTTACCCGCCTCAAATACACCCGGAGCCCAACATCAAACTAGGCGGAGGCCGGTAATAATCGGAGGCGCATTTAATGCCAGGTCCGCCTTCCTAACGCGGCGGTGAGTGGCGGACGGCAGCGGAACAGGGGGAGTCACACGGGGAGCGGGGCACCGCCACCCAAAGCCCCACATAACCGCGCGTATGAGGCGGCAGATAATGAAGACGCAGGCGAGGAGGAAAGGGAACGCGAGAACAACAGCGAAAAAGAGAGATAAACTCACCCAGTGACAGGAAGGGTTTTGTCTCCATGTCTTACGGGTTAGCTCATGCCAGCCGACGCGGACGCGCTCTCGGAGTTTGGCGGTGGCTGCTGCTAGGGGGCACGGGGGGACGGTCCTCGTGTAAGAGTGACAGCGTCAGAAAGCCGCGTCCCGTCGTGTCAACATTCACTGAATGTAAGTAGTACTTTCCGCTCACGCTCTCCTCTCCCCCCCCTCCCTCTCTCTCTCTCTCTCTTTCACTCCATCTACTTCGCGAACTACTGGACTGCGCTGCAAAGGGGACCCTCCCAGGGGGGACTCCCACTGCCACAAACGCCCCCGCAACGACGTGCCTAAATGGAGAATCTGCGAGGCAGCTAATTAATCACCTCATTAAAATTTCTTTTACTTGCTTTGATTGATTTTTATCATATATATATTTCTTAGGCTATTTTTGTAGTCCTATCACAAATTATTAAAGGTATTTCAGTATACGTAAGTGCCAGGTTGTAGCGCGCATTACTTAATGTGTCACTGCAGTTTATATACATTTTTTTAAATCTATATATAAAACCTTTCCCAAATTTGTATAAGCAGATTACATATTCCAAGACAAGGCCATGCGCTTTGTATATGAATGTGTATATGTGCATATATAAACACTAAAAACTCGTCAAAATTTCCCGAAAATTACGTCATGCACAATTAAACGCGGCCATCGAGGAGAATGATTCATCGCCGTTTTACTGTGCGAAAGCAATACACATTTCTTTATAAATATAAAAGGAAAATCGGCATATTAAACAGAATAACTGCTAGATAAGGGACATTACACATGCGGCTATCGACAACAGTATTTAACGTAACGCTTATAGGTTTCATAAATACTGACCAACAGGGGCAGCGCCTAATTATTTACACATATCTCCTTTCTTGTGTGTTTTAAATTTCAGGTAGTGATGGCAAACGCAGTGATTTACCGTCTGTGACAAAGCCTGCGGGGGGCCCTCAGAAATCCCCCTGTCTGGGCTGGAAGAGGCGCCGCGGACCAAGTGCGCTCCCCGAGTCATTAATGTAGAAAGTGGCGGACGGTTGCCGGCCTAATGCCCTGGTTATTCCCTATTTCGGTTGTTGTTTTAGTGTCGAGACGCGGTCATTATCACCAACTTTTTGTTATATATATCTTTTTTCTCTCTCCCTTTTTCACTTTGACTGGCAGGAGTGAATTTACTTTTGTTTAGCTGCGTGTTTCGAAGTGCGCGGGGTCTTGGTGCGCCGCGGACATGCGCGGTGATCCAAGCCGCAGTCGGTGCAGGGAGATCGGGAATTAGCGGCGTTTGAGTCCCCGATTATGCCCGATGCAAAGAAGGGGAAATAATCACAGGGAATTCAAAAATGTATATGAATGAAAACAAATATTTATCAGTTTATCTGTCTGCTAACAGGGTTGCCATGTTCATTACCATTCACTGGCACAGCTCAGATATCATGGATTTGGCTCAGTTCGTCAGAGAAGTTAGGATAATAGCAACAATAAAATGTACTAGTCACAGAAATTGTTAATTAAGGCAATTATGACAAGTATCATAAACTCAGATTACAGAAAAACGACTTTACATGCACATAGCATAACGCCTACCTCGGAATGCCTGATTTCAAGGCTCACCATGTCATTACTGTTTCAGGTGATGGTTTACCCAGAATTACTTTCTGGGAGATAGCTTCCGTGCTGGAGCGCAACAGCATTAGATGCTAAGGCACTTTTTTGAGAGTGGTTTTCGCAAGGGTTGTTTTTTTTTATCCTCAATGCACTGTATGACATAAGAGCCTTTGCCAAAATCCTTTCCGTCTTGCATATAGTGCTCAAGGCAATATATTGGACTAATCTGGAGACATGAAAAACGATTGTCCAGCCCAGTTTTAAAGATGTTTATTAAATCTGATCACGTCCCCTTATCTTGTGGCCCTGGGAAATGCTGCTTGGGATTTGCTTGGAATGTTTGATGGGTTGGGAGCTTGGGGGTTTCCGATCTAGGGCCTCACATTCCCAATCCCAGGCCATGACCCGGCAGGTTCTTGGTTGCAGGTGAGGTTGATTGTCCGGGTAATGACCTCAATCCTGCCACCGATTAAGTGTAAACGCGGGCGGCACACCTCATAGGCCTCAGGCACCGGAATTCCCCTCGCCGGGAATCTGATCCAGTTTCACCGAGCTTGGGAGCGAGCGCGCCCCCCCCTTCCCCCTGCCTGGTCCTTTAACCTCGCCAGACGGGATCACGGCATCCGTTTGTAGCACACAAGGCCCGGTAAGCTCATAAGGAGATCACACACAGTAGGCACAACAAAACACAGGAAGGGCTCGGTTTGGGAATGGATCCAGGGATAGAAGAAAAAAAAAGCTAATATACAAAATATTTAACGGTTTTATAAGCAGTTAATTAGGCTAAGATCCAGAAAATATAAATGTGTTTCTAATTTGCAAAAGTGGTAGCCTGATAGGTGGGGGCGGGCGGGTGGTTATGTTGGGTAATAAGGCCGACAGCTTGCTCTTCATCAAATTAATTGATTTCCTGAGATCACGAGCCAGTGGAATTCCAGTGTGGAGTTTGTGCTACCCCCCCCCCCCCTCACCACCCTCCTGTATGAGGCTGGGATTATCGGAAACACGCTAGATGTAATGTGCTGAGTGTCGGTAAGCGCAGGCATTGTTTATTGTTTTCCAGCCCAGTCCTTGGAAACCCACGGTTTCATATTTTTTTAACTAATGAATGGATACACAACAGCAGATTCACCTCTCAGAAGGCTGAGTATGAATATTTATACACTGTCTCTGCACTTGGCAGAATAAGGAAAGGGGGAAAAAAATCCAACATCCAGAGTATTTGAAAGTTGGGATTTTTTTCCCTGTGTGTTTCTAGTGGCTGAAATGTAATATTTTCTGAGCCAATCATCTGCATACGTGAACAGGGTGAATGGGCGGGGTTCACCCACATTTGAACCTCATTCAGGGAGGGAAGTTCTTTTCGGCCAATCGGGATGCGCCGTGGGGCGAGTCATAGGTTAAAACAACAGGCGGGCTGCGATGTGAGCCCCACCGTCGACCGAGGGCCCGCTCTCCAGGAAACGTGCACTTTCAGAAACTGTTATTGTTCCATTTGTCTCCGGCAGGGAGAACCCACAAATTGGGGGAACTGTAACAGCGGGGACTGGGGATGTGGAGAGAGGGGGAGAGAGAGGGGTGACCCAGACGAAGGAACTCATCAGACTCTCGGTGAACAGGCGAGAGAAGAAGTTTGGAGAGTTTTTTTCCTTCCACTTTCTTGTGCCTCTTTACAGATGTTTGCCTTGGGCTCCTGCGCTGTAATCTGAGACAGACACAACATATTCCTTTAAAATGCCTTGCTTGCTGAATCTCTCCGGTGCCGCTAGACCAAGCAATTTAATCCCTCTCTCTGCCTGTGATTAATAGCCCCCTGACCATTCATCTTTTTTTGGAGTAAATCTCAGACCACGCGACTTCGGATGCGGCGTGATCCTCTGTTTTTGTTTTCTTTCTCCAGGCAGCTTTGAGTAGCTACGTATAGCATATTTTTAGTAGAGACTTTGCTGGTCATTTTACTCTGTTCTATTTTTAAACAGCAGTCGCACCGTAACACGGCCTGACTTTACAATGGCTGTCAAATTGTTATCCTAAGTTTACCTCTTATTTTTTTTCCATTAATGAGGTGTTTTCGAACAGCTTTGTGCTTTTGCCAGAACAACGGACCAAAAGAAAAGTAGCACAGATTATTAATCTGCAGTCTTAACATGTAAACACCTCAATATTGGAGGTGGGTGATCCGTTAAATTAATGGCCGGAAAGTGAAACTCAATATTGGTTTTTGGCAGCTTTCAGATCTGTCTTTGGTATTGGATTCATATTTATCTGGCAGAATTTTTTTTCATAAAGCTCACTCATGCGATATTTTTAACGACGGAGTGAGAGGGGTGATGAATGAGGCGAAAATGTAATAGGGGTGGATATTTGCATGCTAATTATTAATTTAGAGAACAGAACAAACAAAAACACATTATTTCATGCTCGATCGATGTAAAGAATTGCAAGTGAATGTGTAATATTCATTTTAGAAACCATTTTCATGGCCAGACAGCCAGCCCCTCTCAGACAGGAAGGCTGAGGTGAGACTAATTATTTAAGAAGAGGTGGGAGGGGGTGGTGAGGCCAGAGTGGGGGGTACCACGACCGGCTGCGCATTTGTACACTTCTGCACAAATTGTGAAAAAAGCTAGGCTCACATTCCACACGTGGAGGCATTAAAGTCTGGCAGATGCCTCTGGGCCAGGAGTCAACATCTGGAACAGTGGAGTGCTCGTCGATAGACACTTCCTCTGAGCTAACCACACCCGACTGTGACAGCGGGCACGGCACACTGTGGATTTCAACATGCTACTCGTGGCAACATGAAGGGCGCTGCTGGGTACCGTATTAACACTGCTCAAAAAAAGAGCAGGCCATTTATAAGAAGAGTTTATGACAAGGATTGGAGCGTTCCTGGTAGGGGGGTGCAATGACTATCCATCGGCATGGCTAGGGAAAATGACAGGCCAGCAAGAGGGCTGATATACAACACCATCCAGGGCCCATCACAGGACTCAACAGCTTATGCACAGTGGAAGATCTCATCTGATTAAAAAAAAACAGGAAAAGAATAGGGGCATATATAGGGACGGGGCCAAAGGGGCCTGGCCCCAGCTGCAAGCTGATTGGCTTCTGGAATGCCCCTTTCCTCGTCAGTCACGGATTCAAAACATATCATTGGCCAATGATAAGGTTGGCCTCTCTATATGAATCATGGCTCCTCTTTGGCCCCCACACCCAAAGAATCCTAGAATCATCCCCCAGGAAGAAACCAGAAATACACACATAATGCACATGGCACTGAAGTGCCCCCATAAAGCATTGCATTGTTTAATTAATTAAAATTCCTATGTACGGTTATGATGCCTTTGGTTTGGAGCCGTTATCGATATCAATATTGAGGTGTTTATATAGCTCCACACACTGGTGTGGCTGGAGAGCATAAATGGCAGGTGCAGTTTACGCAACGGGACACGTTTCATTCTTTAATAATGCATTTGTCTGAAATCAGCCGCATGCAGACACGACAATAAATCTCTGCTCCACCGTCTGCGGTGTGATTTTTTTATTTTTTTTACAGCCAAGATAAAAGCAGGGAACTCTTCCTCCCTGTCAGGTGTAATCTGGTCGCCTGCGGTGTGTGCTGTGTTATTAGGGGCTGGTGGTTGGAATCCAATCTGCAGGGTTTCTGAGGAGGAATTAGAATGTACCGGAACATGGTGGCTGAGGAGGGGACGGGAGTGCCCTCTGTCACTCTGTGGGGTTGCATGGAGGACAGGTGCGCTGTTTGGGTCCGAGAAACCCCTGCCTTCCAGCTCAGACTAAAAGTGTATGGCAGGGGTTGGGAGTCCAGTAAGAAGAGGAGGGCTGTGATCTGCCAGGATCAATTTTCAGCTGCGATCAAGTTTATGCAGATGAAAGCCCCCCCGTCTAACTAACCTTCTGCTACATTGCACAACACACATTATCTGCACGAGGCACATGACTTCATTTTATCTATGTACATAATTTAGCATATTGATCATTTGGTTGTTTTCCATGACACCCCAAAACAAAAGCACTTGGGGCAGCATGGAGGTGCAGTGGTTAGCTCTGTTGCCTCACACCTCTGGGACCTGGGTTCGAGTTTCTGCCGGGTGTGTGTGTGCGTGTGTGTGCGCGCACGCTTGCGGAGTTTGCACGTTCTCCCAGTGTTCTGATAGGGCTTCGTCTCTATTCCCTGCTCAGGTGAATTGGAGTTACAAAATTGTTTATGTGTGAGTGTACCCTTTAATAGGTTGGTGCCTGTTCTGGGATGTGCCTGTAGCTTCTAGGCTTGAAACCCCCTGCAACCCTGAATTGGGCAAGCAGTTACAGGAATTTGATGGTAAGAGGACATGCCGATGGGATTCTGAATGTTGTGTATTGAGTGTGTGGGCCCCAGTGTGGGGCACAGCTCCCGAGATGGTGTGTGATGTTCATTCTCTGTGTACAGTAGGGGGCACTCCTCCATGGTACCTCCGCTACTAGCAGGAGTTTCTAAACAAGTGGCCCAGATCTGCTGAGAACCGTTCCAGGCAGCAGGGGGGTCTAGTCTCACTGGGCTGTTTGCTGAGATGCTGCACAGCAGCGTAAATTGAGACGTAGTCTGTGCTTGGGGTCAGCGTTCCTCTGAGATGCAGAAATTCCTTTCCTCTCGCCCAAGTCCATTATGAGCATGGTTTCCTGTCCTGGGCGTGAAGGCGGTATGCGCTAAGCTAACGTGTGGGACATGAGACATTTTTGGGACATGGGTCTTTGTGAAGCTTTGCTTTTTGCCTGGAAAAGTTGTTTAAAAACCTCATGAGCCACTGACATCAACTCGCGCTTAAACAGCCAAATTCCACATTTTATTGTTCCTTTGTCCCTCTATGGTTTGGAGTTGACCTATAACTAAAAAAAAAAAAAAGTCTGCAAGTAAATGGCAAGCCAAAAACAAAACTTGTTTTTACTGAAGTTGAGCAACGTCCAAGCACCTGGACGTGGAGGCTCTCGCGGACGTGGCCATCAGAGGTGTTAGAGAGGGGGACACCATCTCAACCATGATCATTATCTCTACAACTTCAAGTGCAACGGCTGTGTCTAGCCCTTTCATGGTGATTTATGGCACCCCCCTCATTACCCCCCTGGCTTCCCCCCATCCCCTCAGGTCCATGGCTGCAGCGCCTATTGCCGACAGTGTCATCTGCCATAAATCTGAACACTTCCTTCCACTGTCTCGCTCTTCAAGGGAAACCTCCTCTGTTGCAAACACCATTAAGCTGTCTTCCCTTTCTTGACCCCCCCCCACTTTTACTGAACTACAGCAAACATGCATAACATGGGAGCCTTTCTGGGCCATCAGTTCCCCAACTCAGAGTAACGGAACAAGTCTTGTTTATTCTGAATGCTTAATTTCTACATGCAAATATAATCATTTAGAAGTAAGATGAATTTTCGCATAAGAAAGCACCGCAACATGAATAAACATGAGCCTGGGAAAACACGACAAATTCGCCGCCCTTTTTGCTTGAAATTAGGATCCATTTCAAGGAAAGTTTAGCAAAGGGGTTAAGGACAGTCACCTTGGACATATCGGATGTCCAGCTGGTTTTCTGGAAATCGCTTTGGGCCAGAGGAGGTGTTGCTGCTGTCCCAGCAGCCTCCGTGGGCACCTGCGAGGGTGGAGCGGGCCACAACGAAGACGGGCTGCCGTGAGGCGTAAGCGCATTTATGAAATCCGAGATGAAAGGAGCCGGGGGCCGCAGCCCCGAGTCCCAACGCTGAGAAGATTAGCCGGGAGGCTCGCGCTCGGAGCCAGCGGTTGGGCCTTCATCTTCCTGTGCCACCCTGGAAGAGCGACACTGAAGCTTCCACGCCCTCTCCGCCCCTCACATCACAACGGGAGTCAAAGTTGGAGGTTTGGATGGAAACACTGAAAATGACAGATCTGAACAGCAAGAGAATACAAAGACTGCAGAGAGCAGGAAGTGCTAACTGCTGTCTGTCAGACAGAGCGCCCCCTGTTGTCCAGATTGATAGATACATGTGGGCACAGGTTATGTATGAATTACAGTTCCTTCTATGCAAACGATCGATGTCTGGATGTGGACAGTGTCCGTAGTCATGTGACCACATGCAGGACAAATAATCATAATAGTTTTCTTAATCTTGCTAATCCCACTGTATCCCTCCTCTGAGAAAGAGACACTCATCAGAGAGTTAAAAAAACCAACTGGCAGAGCTGCGTCAGTGCAATGATCTCGAAATAGCCGCGAGGCGGTGGCAGTCGGTATAAACAAGCGGAGATGACCACCGAGAGATTTATTTTAAAGTGACAAATTATTAGTATTTATGCAAATCCACATTAAGGGGCATTTTAGGGCTCATCAGGCTTTCGTGGTTGGAAAAGAAATGGGTTCTGGGATGTGAATAACAGCAGACAGACTCGGTGTGACTAACAGCGTCTGGTAGGAATGCAAAACGTCAGAAAGGGTCCATCGAACAGGCTGCACCTGGCGTGGTGGAGTTTCGGCGAACGGTGTGCGTAGGGGATTCCAACATGTGTTCTGCTTCCCCCGAACATGTCCAGGAAGCCTTCCTCACATCCCAGCTGTCCGCCAGTTCTTTTGGAGTGTATTCAGCTTTTACTAAGGGGGGTCTGATTTTAATGAATATGAACGAGAAAACATTATTTAAACTCATTAGGGTACATTTATTGGGAGGGGGCAAAAGAACATTTTGGAGGGCTAAAACCTCCCCAGGACCAAGCCTAGTTACTATATGTCCAACTTAACACCAAAGGTCTGTGGTGGAAATTCCAGAAATTCCTATTGCCCCCATAAGGAATTACCTTAATTATTTTTGGAAAGATACGCTTATACAATGAGAAGTACCGTATTTTCCGGCGTATAAGACGACTGGGCGTATAAGACGACCCCCTGACTTTTCCAGTTAAAATATAGATT
>JAODKL010000118.1:4005031-4017674 GCA_026780765.1 Petrocephalus schoutedeni | reverse complement strand
CGTATAAGACGACCCCCCCACTTAGGAGCAGAAATTTATGGTGTGAAAAGTCGTCTTATACGCCGGAAAATACGGTATACATGTACAGTAGTGGGAGGCCTTTTGTACTGTAGAAAAATTGGGTTGGACTCCACTGCTCAGAACTGTCACCACATATGTCTCCAGGATGAATCCCCCCCCCCCGCAAACCCACCCCCCAAATCTCAAAGTACGTATCTGCACCCTGCTGCAGAGACGCTCTCAGCTTGCAAACGGAGCTGTCTATGAAGGAACTGCTATGGGTGTCACCCATCAGCCCCCCAGAGGCCATAACCAAGACCACATCTGTAAGTGATGTAAACACCGCGTCGTGTTTTTAAGTGCTGAACATCTGCACTGCAATTAAAGTGATTCTCTTTCCATTATTTTTTAACTATGCTAAATTTTATTTCTAAGCATTGTAATTGACTCAAGAATTTATTTTTATAGTTGTCACAGATATACCACTATATTTCATTTAAACCAACACATTATGATAAAAATACATTTGATGTAGCTGTGCAATATAAATGTAGATAAATTTGGAATTTGTATAACTATAGTGATAAGATTAAGACATATCATATGTTAAACAGATATCTTCACTCAGATGCATTACTGTACATTACATAATACAGCCGGTGTGAATTTTTCCAAAAGTGCTCTGGCGTCTTTACATTTCTCTCCCTCCATTGAAAGACGTGTGTCTCTGTTGACTCTCCGCGTCCCCTTCGGAGGGGCCCCTTTCCCAGGGAGCTGCCACTTTGTCAGGCCGTCGACGAGCCACTGGAAGGCAAACTTCATCGCGTGGTGGGTCAGGGTGGGTCAGCCTCAAGGATCTTGTGGTCAGAATCCCCCACTTCCCCTTCCCTACCCCCCATGACTGAGGAAAATACCATGAGGGGTGGGGGGGGGAACTTGGCTGTCCACGGGGGATCCGCTATCCCTTACAAGAGGCTCTGTTGACAGTCTGGTAACTAATAGGCCAGCTTTATTGACAAGTACACATGAGTACTTCAAGAGACAGGCCACCAAATTTAATAACATGGCAGCACCCGCAGCTTCCCCTGGCTCCGTGATGTCATTTAAGGAGCAGGGCAGGGCACTGAGACCACGGCATCGCCATCCGTCCTTCCTTGTGCACCTGGCTCTCTCTAAGAGGCGGCCTCGGGTTTTAAGGCAAGGCGCGTGGCACATGGACAGAAATTCTCCCAGTAAAACATTAACAAGGTGCCGTCCACTCTGGATGACCCCCAGAACTTTTAGGAGGGCCTTCATACAGTGTTTTTATTGCTGAAATATTAACTTACACTTTATGGCCGAAACCTCGACATAAACTTTGATTCTGGCATTACATGCTCATGTCGGTGGTCTGAGCTGCAGCGCTGAGATCCAGTTTTAAAGTTGATTTGAGGTTTGTCTAAATGCTTTGGTATTATCGGAGTAATTTCTCTGTTGTGGCTTGTCTCATGTTATTAAAGTATATCCTGCATTTCTTAAAGCGAGAAATATTTAGGTTGTGACTGGCACCCTGTCCTGGGCTACTCCCTGCCTTGTGCTCATCCCTTCTGGGACAGGTTCGCACCCCTGCAACTGGGTAAAGAACATGGATGGATGGATTTAGATTTTCTCCTCCTCTAGTGCAACCACTATATATTGTGCGGCTCGAATGTGGTGATGAGGAGGAAAATGAAACATGGCAACGTTCATTCTAGTTTCTGCCTCCTGTATCTATTAGTAATGCCTGGATAGCTGGACGTGGCCACCAATGTAGCCAAGCTGGGTGGCGTCTCTGCCTCACCATGCTGCCAAACTGTAGCTGGTTCATAAATCCTCAGATGACTACCAGTGTAAAGTTTGTCATGTGATACGCCCCCCCCCCCCCCCCAGACCTAAAAAAAAAAACATGGGGGCGAAGCGAGAGCCTCGGATGCAGACATTGCATGTCGCCACATCCGCTGCGAGCCCAGTAATGTGGCCCAAGGTGGGAGGCGCTGATTTCAGATGTGTCGGGATGTGGCGCCTAACCCGCCACCCGTTCTCCGCAGGCGCCTCGCACTCCCGCGCAGCCCGGCGAAGCCGCCATCTGCCGCTGGCCTCCTCTGATGAGCGCAACTGCGCCTGTACAGGTAAGCGTCCCGCGCTAATTCATCCTGACGTACAGGAAACCGCTGATCGCTTCATGAAGATTAAACCCTGACTTCTCCTGGGAGTGGCAATGCGCCATACTGCATATATATCTCACGCACTTCTCCGTGATTATTCCCACACCCGTCTCGTATTAATGGATGCATCTCCCAGCTCCATCCCATCGCTGTCAGCCACGGACTGCGCTCCCCTCGTGATTATGTTGTCCAGCCGATTCGTCATCCATTTCTCCATTTTTATGCCTGTATAATTCCATTGGATCTATTCAGGTCCCGTACACACATCGGAGACTCTTACAGAGCTTAATGGAGACAGCAAGTCCAGGCCCTAAACGCCCACCGGCTCCCTGCCAGCTACGTGAGGACGCCTGTCCATCGCGGAGCAGCACCAGCCCCCCCCGGAGCTTGGTGTCGGGATGGCCGCGGTTGACCCCGCTCCTCTTTAGCTCTCCTCCTTCTGTTCCCCCTTCTGTCTGCGTGCTGTCCCAGTTTCCCGGGGAAAATGAGATGCAGCCAGCAGCCGGCTCGTTCACGCTTGACGTTAAGGGTGTAATCGGAGAGCGCCCCGGCGCCGTGCGGCAGGAGCACGCGCTTCCGACGTCGGGCTGGAGCAGGAGGGCGACACCGGCGAGATCCGATTGAGGGCCGGCTAAATGTGACCGAAGCTCACCCCAAACTCACCCCAAACTCACCCCGGACACACCCACCCCCCAAAATCTGTGTCCGCCAAAGTGAAGGGGGTGGCCACAAACGGTGGCTAAAATGACCATCTGGAGTCACAATTCACTCTTGTATTGAATCATGTAGCCCCTGAAATTGTTAGCATATTATTGATTAAATGTAATTAATTATGTTTAAACCTGGCTCTTAAAGTGGAGAGAGGCAATTAGCAGTAATCTGCGTGGCTGCCTGTTCCTGCCGCTTTAACAGCGGTCTATGCTTGGATGTCACAGATGCCTCTCCAGGTCCAATAAACATGCACTTATGTGGATTAGAGTCAGCCTTCCCAGCCCCCGGTACCAAGGGATCAGCCTTCATTTCCCTCTCATTTAACATTCCACGCGTGACGGAGGCGGTGAATCAGATTTATTGATCTCCCGGCGAATTCCGCATGAGAAAAAAAAGAGAGAAGAGAAGCGGCCATCTTTTTGGGAGGGTCAGTTCCACGGGTGCCAAAAATCGGTTGGCCGGCGAGTCACACAAAGACACGCAGACACCTGCGCAGCCTGGGCCGCAGTCGCACACACCTAGACTGCGCAGTCCCACTGCCCGGACAGAAAGTGTACAAGTGCTGCGTAGATGTAATTGTTTGATGAGCAACTGATGAATAACAGAGCTTATGCAATCAAATATTGAATATTTATGGACTGGAAGATTATAAACAGCACTCCCTGGAAAGTCTTGGTGCACGGAATTGAATGCATTTTTGTTTATGTTCTGGGGAGTCATTATCCCCGTGTTTTCTGTGTTTGCACTCTTTCATTGTTCCTCTGGTGATTTGGCTCTAAAACAGCGAAAGGACGCAGCGTGTCGGTACACTGTTTGTGGTTTCGACCAGGCCGTTGTAGCGTAGTCCAGGCGACAGACGGTCCACCTGTACCTTACGGAGAACCATCTGGAAAAGGGGCTCCTGAAGTAAATACTGAAGCGTGTTCAGACTGATCATGGCCTACTGTCACTGCTCCTCTCCCAGTTTACAGGTTACTTTTTAAATGCTGTGCTTTGAGTGAATTATAGCAGTAGGCGGGGAGGGGGGGGGGGTCATAATCTAAGTAATTTTTCTGTTTTTGACTTTCCCGTCAGGTTTGAGCCATGTTATTAAAGTTTATCCCGCGTTGGTTAAGGAGAGGAATATCTCTCCCCCCCCGCCCCCCGCCCCCAGGCCCTCTCTCAAACTGCTCCCCCCCACCACCAATGGTTCATTCCAGCTCCCACAAGCATATTTTGTGCAACTTGAATGTGGTAGTGCGGGGGGGGCACTATTCCAGGCTGGTGTTTATCCCAGTGATGCTGGTGGATGGCTATGGGGGGGGCACCACAACATGATGGATGAAGTATGATAAAAACTGAGCTGGGCTGCTCTTCTAGTCAGATTAAATTAGATTAGACTCAGCGTCATCATTACTGCACAAAGGACAAGTACTCAGACAGCTAAATGCCATTTGGTATCTAATCTGGAAGTGCCAAATCCCATGGGAGTGCTAAAAACAGCTGTACAGTATATAGGAAATGTACATATACAGTGGTACATGTGGTATAGATGGTACATATACAGTGGTGCATGTGGCATAGATGGTACATATACAGTGATACATGTGGTATAGATGGTACATATACAGTGGTACATGTGGTATAGATGGTTTGGTATAAATGTTGTTTATATTCATCGAGGTTGGAATAGAATAAGTCGGGGTTACTAGGGGTCACACGCCGAAGTGTAGCTGCCAGGACCAAGGACAGGTGAGCTGAATCACCACCAATAATTACAGTAACCTGACCCTGCCCCCTCCGCTGCGTGCTAACCCTCACCCCACTGCCCTCACAGCCCCATCTAAAATATCAGACTTCACGTCAAAAATCATGCCAGACATTCGCTAGATATTTTTATAAAACCACCAATAATTCTGGAAACTGATAACTCTGCTTCTTGTGTTACTGTCCTGTGCTGGTACCACAGATGGTGTAAAATGATGGGGCGGGGCTGGGCGGGGGGGGCTTAATAATGTATGCGTAAGGATTTTAGGACAAAAGTAATCACGCTTTCCACAGTGAGAACAGAGGAATTTTTAACCAGGTCCCCCCCCCCCCAAGGCTCAAAATGCTATTTAATGTGCCGCTATTCGAAGGACACATGTTAAATCGCCCTGTTTAAATTCTGTGGTCCCCGGCATGTCTCTCTAAACATCCTTTAACCTTTTGTTTTTCGAACCATGGTTTGAGAATTTGTGTCATCTTCAGGCTCGAACAAGGAGAGGAATCGTGGACTTTATGGGAAAAGGATTTCGAAACAGCAGAAGAAAGGAGTGCAGTGATTTTCGTTTTTTAAGCCGACATCAGCAAGGTCATTCGATGGCGTGCGAAGGAAAAATGTTGCATGACACGTGCGCGGAATATTTCGTCTGCATGTGACCCAACGCGACTGACCGTCAGAGCCGGGCTCTGCAGACGGAGCTCCCAAGCCTGAATCCGCCCGTTTGGTGACAGGCCCGCACAGAATCCGGGGGTCATTAAGAAAATAGGCCAGCGAGTTTTATAACTCTTCGCACTTTTTTTATGTATAAACCACAGAGGCCAGAGTAAAGTCCCATAAACGACCCAACCTTGGGCTGATAGGGGAGCATGCGACTTGTCCTGCGCTGTCGCATTTCCACACTGCGAACACTGACTTGCATGCATTTCCTGGATCCAGAGGCTGATGCGATGACATCATTACTGGATATATCCTCCACGATTTCAGACCGCTCATATACAGTTACGAAGATCTCACGGGAAACATGAACTGAGATCGCTTAGCAATCTCCAACCACTGTCATATTGAACATAACAGGATTTTTAGGATTATACTAATTCTGTGGTTCTTTGTATCACACAATGTCTCTGTATAGTGTACCCACTTCAAGCTAAAATTGTCAAAAAGGATTGCGGTGATGTCTGACTGTGATGACGACGATGAATCATGGGATTGTGGTTAATGGATTTGAGGCTTAAACTTCCCTTATCTCACACGTAATTAACAGTAGGTGTTCAGGAATGGAGTGATATCATGACGAGTCTTACACGTCTAGACTCTAGTGTCTCTAAATAGGGATTGACTTCAACGGTGGGATTCCTGCTGTAAAATCAATGCGTGATGAAGCCCAGAGATCAAATCACATGGCTTTTGGTTGAGCCACCGCCTGTGTTGTAAGGTTTTCCTCCTATAACACTATGAATTTGTACTAAAAGCAAAAAAGATGCTACACAGAAATTATTCTAAGATGAGTTGACTAAATTATTCATTATAAGGGTATACAGCCCCTCCTGTAGGCTCTGGGATAGCACCTGGGGTGGTGAGGGGCATTCTGGGTAATTAGCACAGTACCGTTGATGGAAGACGGAATTCCCGCAAGAGTAATGATTCTGTTTCTCCACGTCCATGAGGTCTGAGCCTGTGAATGGACTGGGCGAACTGCCTACAAATCCCAAATGCCTCTGTGTTATGGGGACTCGCATGGACACCAGTACCATGCAAGGCTTGCAAGTGGAAAACCTCATTCCCATAGGGTCAGCCAGGTTTCGAGTAACCGAGACTCCCTCCCTTCGGACCTGGGACCGGCTCAGGCATGCTACCCTCCGCCCCCCCAAGCTGCTTGTGATCAGGGCATCAGGGCAGGCATGAATGCTGCAGTATCACTGTTGGTGCTGGGGTGCACTGATGGCCCTGGGTCTGGGGTAAAAGAGGAGTAGCCCAATTTAAAGCTCTGTCTAGCGGCACCTTCTCAGCATCTTCTGCAGCTTGTTTGCTGTTATTGGGTTCTGCCTACAGCTTCTTCCCAGCCAGCTTACAAGCCTTTTATTAATAAGGGTTTGTTTTGTTTTCCTTTGATTTCCGAGGTGACTGGGGACCACGCTCTGTTTCACAGCCTCTCTTGTAACATGTAAACATCTCTCACAGCTTCCCTCTCTGTCATCAGCAATAGGGGGTGGGGGGGTGGTGAGTCAGTTGGACAAAGAGGTCCAGGTTACTTGATGTGTTGCAGCCCTGGTCACCCCCTCAGGCGACAGGTGGCTGCCTAGGGTGCCATCTTCTGAGAGAGAGCTGACATAGAAAGCCAATTTCACTCTGTCTCAAATGTGGGGTGGTGGGGGAGGGAGTGGGGTGCAGTACCAAAAGTACCAAAGATTTGAGTCCTTGGAGTTTTCATTCCGATCAGAAACTGCTTTGCAAAATATGTTGGAATTTCTCCAGAGATTATCTGATTATTTGCGAAAGGGTAGCCAAAGTCGCGAGCGGCGAGATCTGTCAGAGATCTGAAAATGCGTGCCAAGGCAAATTAATAACTCAATTACATAACAGTGTCTGTGAGGGAATTTCCCCTCGAACCTGGTCGCCCCCCAGCAGTGAGAAAGAGTGATACACCGCCTCTATCCTCCAAGCCCTAGGCATGCGGAGCAGAGCTGCGGGAGACGGGGATGGGGGGTGCCTTAGATCCAGGCGGAGTTCTCCAGTGCCGGAAGAACAGGAGAGCTGGTGAGGGCATGGGGAGGGGGGGATCCGGGCGCCCAAGCTGTGACATCACTTTAATTACGCATGCGTGATTTGTGAAGCAGGCGGACTCACTATGCAGAGATGACTGTCAAAAAACTATAGTTATCGGACGCACACTGGTGCTTTGGGTAAGTCCAGTGGCTCCCCGGGGACCCAGTACAGAAGCCTGGAGCTGCCTTATCTCATGACCGGGGTAATTAGGATTACATCCTCTGAGCGGATCTCAGAGGGGAATTCCCTTTATTAAGGGCATTTGTGTAAAGGTCCCAGTGAAGGAGAGCATCAGAAAAGCACAGTATTGATTACAAGCAATGGGACTAAATTGACCAGAAATGGTAACCGTGCTGCACAGGTGGCCTAATGGCTCATACTTTGGCGGCTGCTGATCCAAAGTGATGGTGTTTGGAAATCACTGGAGCTGCATGGTGGGTTACCGCATAGCGCTCTAGTCTTACCACAGCAAGGTGGTGGGTTTGAATTTGCATGTGCCCTCTATATTTGCAGGACTCCCAACGATGCCCCTGCTTTGCCCTTAGTGTCGGGGGGAGTGTGCCCTTCACACGCTGGCATCCTGTCTGGGGTGCCCACCCTGTCCACCTTCCCTTCAGGTTCCTGGGCTGTGACCATGTACTGGATAACTGGCAATGTATGAATGCTTCCCGCTATTTAAATAGTAAAACTGCACCGTCCAGTATCCCTTTCCTCTTACACTCTCTGGGTTCTCTCCTAAGAGAGCTCTAGGCATATCAGATTCAAGCAATTAACTACTAATCACATCCCTCGTTAGTGACGTGCTGATAGTGGAACAGAAGCGATAACCAAGGTGGCAGAAGGTACAGCGAGAGAGTTCAGAGCTGCTGCTGGATTACATAACGCTATCAGCAGTTACACCCGATATCTTAACTGTTACATCAGAAAGCACTTAGGACCGTTTCTGTACTGCAGAAATTATGTCTCCATAGAGTCATTCGTCTGCTGCCAGGCTGAATGCAAGCCTTTTGATATTCTTTAATACCCAGTAAATGCATTTCTATATTGTAAAATATTTGAGTTAATACAATAAACCTCCCGTTAAACACAGAGGGCATTCTCTCGGATAAAGGTAATGGCTAATCTGCTTAATACAGTTACATCCACTGCAACACAACATTTACAAGGCATATTGTAAACAAAATTTTTACATTTTAAAGGAAACACCATGTCTCTGTCCTGGATAAGTGGTGGTAATAAAGATGAAATAATGGATGGATGGATGGATGATGAATGAATGGATGGATGGAATGGGTTTCAAATGAATGGACTGTTTAGGATTCTCTCTCAGGTTATATTGTTATGTTAATAATAATTTTTACCAGTAAGTCAATATGAAAGCAATATTCTTCATGCGAGCTTATGCTTTGGCGCCTTTGAGTCCACCAAACATAGTCCAATGAAATTCCCTTGAGAGGTTCGGCCCTGTACCCAATCAGGACAAAGCGCCAGCATTCCATGTAAAGGAAATCCTGAAATCCCAGCCTGGATTCCCATCGGACCGAGCTCGCTGCCCTCGAACAGGAAGAAGGACTTTTTTTTTGTGGGACCAAGAGGGACGTTAAGTTCACACCAGAAAAAAAAACTTCAAAAACATCCAATTAACAAAATAAAGACTAAAAGAATCTGCATGACATTTTTTCCTAGTGACGCACCAAAGAGATGGCAGGCATATGGAGCCGCAGAGTGACGGCCCATTTTAAATGAAAGGCTTATGAAGTGAAGGCTTCCTTTTGTTGTCTGAAATTAACCAATTTTCTTGAACGTGAAGTGCGTGTGAGAGAGGAAACCAGATAGGCACCGCCCCTTTCCGACCCCCCCACCCCACCCCCACTAGCAGCAGGCCGAAAGGAAGGCACCAGTGACCTCAGCAATGGCGGCCCGCCAAAAGACGCTATTATTCATTGTGTTGATCTGAGGCCTACCGTGAAGAGGGAAGCCTGATAGCTTAGCGACGCTTCGCTAAGGAACACGAGCTCCAGCGACTCCTTCTCGTCACATTCCCACCCTCCTTTTTACAGGCTCCTGTCCTAACAGACCCCCAGCGGCACATTTTAAGGATAGATTGTAGATTATTTTGCCCCCCTGGTGAGGGTTTATATAACATACACAATTTGGTAACAGAACAAATTCCAGGCGCCTTTGCCAATAATTAAGTTGATATGTGGCAGGCCGGGAGAAAAAAATATGCCTTCCTCTGCAGCCCATCTTTCAGCGAGAGAGCGAGATGCTTTAAACAGATGGGATCGGCAGCTATAAACGGGGGGGACCCAAGGAGGAACTCCCAGGGAAAGCTCGTCGCTGTTTTAGGGCAGTCGTCAGCATCATCGCCCCCCCCCCCCATTCGGCGCGTGTGAAGCCAGGCCAAGGTGGGCGGGGCCAGGGGCACGCAGGAGCTGAGGACTTCCCACCACGTGAACCAGAAACGGCTTGAAGCCGGCCAGGAAGCCGGCACTTCAGCAGCCGTCTGCCACGTTTTATATTTAGGTCCTGAAAATAGTAAACGTAGCAGAATATAGTCTCGGGAATGGGACTCTTCCTACGGGTGACTGTTCATACCTGCATCCCGTCCAACCTCTGACCTTGGAGATGCCCTACCGGGTTCAGCTCGGCTACCAGATGGACTGGAACAGTAAATATTTGGCTATAGCGATGCATGGCATAATGCTCACAAAAAAAAATGTGAACTGAACTCTACCCATACCATAGCATCCAGACTGGATTATGATGCCCGTAAGGGGTGTGGCTCTAACAGTCATCCAGCCAATGAGAAACTCGATTCTAAAGTCACAGCAAGTACATGCAGGCGGAAATATCCATGGCGGCTTCCGGGGTTTGGGGCTGTACGCTTGGTTTCCTGGCCCAGTGTGTCAGTGAAGTTGGCATGTTTGCCTTGTGTCCTTGTGGGTTTCCTCCAGGTACTTCATGATGCTCCAAAAACGTGCGATTCAAATTAATTGGCATCTCTATTTTGCCCTTAATTTGCCCTTAGTGCCCCATATCAGCATTTCCCAGCCCTGTCCCCAGGGATCCGCAGACAGACCACGTTTTTGCTCCCTCCCAGCTCCCAGTAAGGGAGTGGACCAGGTTGGGAGACACTGCCCTGTATGGATAACAGCTTATGGAAGGTTGATTGATAGATATTGGCTCGTTTTTGATGCCCACCATTCGGTCAATGCCAAAAGGGTCCTTGGGGTGCTTTACTGAGCAGGAGATTGTGCCCCCCCCCACCCCCACATACACACGAATGTGACCTTTCCCTCCACATCAAACGAAAGTGATTCTCTAAACCTCATGCCTTTAACTTGCTGTTCTTCTTCCTCTGACTGGAAAAAGCAGCCAGCCTAAACTGCCCAGAACAATCAGAAGTAATGCTTGGTGCTGCAAAATCCTATTATTTCAGCAGTGTACAATTTTGCTTCCTTTATTCTCCATTTTCAATGGGGGGGAGTGGGTGGAGCTGGGGGGGGGCTTCCAAAAATAAGAGCAGAGAGCGGCATCTCCTTGCACATATGGGCGTGGCCTGTTCCTCAGCGCTGCTTGCAGGCAGCCTTGTGGCGCCGTTCCGGCCGCGTCAGCAGAGAAGCCCAGCCGACTGGCGCGTGCATGGTTTCCCGCGCGGCGCCTTAACTACAGCGCTGTGACATGCGGTCACATGACATACGGCTCCTTCGTTGCCATCATGGGAGGCGTGCGGCCAAGTGGGCTAAGGAGCTGGGCTAGGAGGCTAGGCTAGGGTAGGGGCAAAAGCTAGAAGTTTGAATCCAGTTAGAGGGGAAGCATCTTTCTTACTCACAGGCTCCAGGATCCTTGGTGACACATGAGATAAGCAGATGGATCATGGGTGGATGGATGGATGGATGGATGGATGGTTGGTTGGTTGGATGGATGGATGGATGGATAAAGCAGTCTATGTGGATGGAGGGACAGCCAAGCACAGCAACCTCCTTCACTAGATCTTTAAGGTCTCCTGCACTGACAGCCAGACCTTTTCACGCACTGTAAGGGAACCAAGTACTGAAAACCTAGCATGACAAATCTGTAATGCCACCTGCTTTTATAAAATAGCATGTGATCTGTAGTTCAAAGGTTTAATAATAATGGCTCATTTCAAGGACAGCAGGGAGGCTGAGTGGGCAGCTCCGGTGCCTGACTGCCGCTTACACCTCCAAGGCTGCATGCTCTCTCCATGTTGAGAAGCTGCCTACCAGTTACGCTGGTGCCCCCTACAGTCCAAAGACTCGGGTGCCCCAGAATTGGCCACAGTGTATGACTATATGCATATTAGTGTGAGTGTCCGGTGCTGGGCTGGCTTCCTGTTGCATGGTGGTCAGGCCTGTGGTATGCATGCACCTCTCAGTATTGTTCCTGGCCACATGTCTGCCAGCCCACTCCAGGCCATGCCATTGCCTTCCCCATCCTGGCCTTCCTCTGGGGATCAGATTCCCGCCATGCCCTACTTGTCCCAGCGGCCCGCATGCTCCCTCCCTGGTCTCGTTCTTCAGTTTCCTTCCTTGCTTATGGTTATTCATGCCGAGTTTGCCCAGCCCTCCTTCTTAATTCTTAATTGCTCCTGTATTGTGTACATTTTCTCCATGTGGATAGCTTACCTTTTGGATTGTAGGACATAGATGCCTTTCCCTTTTATGCAGTGGGGGAGCTAATGAGGGCGTAGGGGTGGCACCGGCCACCCGAAAACTGATTGGCTGCTGATGCCCCCCTCCCCCATTTTCATTGGCTCTGAGTGATGCTGATCATAGAATGCAGAATGTAGTTTCCCCAATTGGAAATCTGTGATGCAACTTTAATTTTAGTGGTTCCCAGAAATATATACAAATCATAGCTGCAATTAATGCGTAATTTAGAAAAAATGTTTTTTAATTAGTGCAGAAAGTAGGCAGTGAGAGCCTTAATTTTGCCACTTTGGAAAATAAACTGGAGTGGCCACTGCTTTCACATTCTTTTTTGTGCATATATTTGGGGGCTTGTATTCTAGGTAGACTCTAGGTAGACGCTTGCTGTTTTGGCCTGGTCCACATATGAAGTTATTACCCATTAAGGCTGATTTATGCTCCCATTATGTATGAAAATAACCACGCCCATGCAACAATATAACCGTCAGTGCATGGGCGTAAATTTCATTTAACAGTAGGGGGGGACAATAAATAAAAAATTCTCATGAGCAATTTTTGAAGGGGAC